>JAOTON010000391.1:0-477260 GCA_034440635.1 Lepas anatifera
GTTCTATCTTTTTTTATTTAAAATTTATAGAGTAAAACACCAAAAAATGTTTTTTGACCTAAGATTGTCCTCTTAAAGGTCACAATTCAAACCTTTTGGCATCAACTTCAGAAATGGAGTAAGAGCAGGTCGTATATCGATGTTTGAAGTTGATTCCATCCATACTTACTGAGTAGAGCCATTTCGTGAAGTTTTCCCCATGTATTCTACAATAGGGAGGTTGCGTCTCCACATAACCCCTAGGGTCACCAATATAAAAAATCCCGGAACATATGTTAGTGCTCCTGGTAGCAATATGTGGTATGAGTTTGAACTATCCTGATTAACCCTTCTTTTAGTTATGCGATCCTAAGCATTTTTTGAGGTGAGGTCACTTCACCTGGCCTGGTGACCCTGACCTGATATGGCCCTTTGGAGCTGAAATTTCCTAGAAAGATGTAAAAATGATAAAAAACAAGGAGACTAGAGTTTAGCAGCGCGCGCTGTCGGTTTTTTGGTGGCTTTCGGAAAAACCCGAGGGAGGGGGCTCAAAGACCCCCACCCGGGCGAAGGTTAAAGCGCTAGTCCCGCCCAAAGGCAACGCAGTGTCGAAGCTTGCCAGCTTTGGTCTTGTTTGAGGTTTTAGCGTGCTCTGACCTCTCTTGGTCCAGTGGATATGTGGACAGCGGAGTGGAAAGGGGAAACACAAGATAAGTGAGCATAAAGTTTGGCTCCGTAAAAATCGACGAGTGGTGAAAGTAGACAATTGGTAACACCGCCCTAAAAAGCTAACGACACAGTTTTTGCATGACCGCATAGTCAAGATGCATTATGAATTATGGAGGCTGTTAAAGACTATGATGGAGAGCGCACATGGCAAGGTGTTTATTCCATGTTTAGGAACATGTCAAGGGCAGCACTTACCTCCAATACTGATTGACTTCGTCAGTGAGGCGAGGGCTCTCGCTATCCGAACTGTCCTTCTTCGGGAGGAGCAGGATCTTGATGCTTGCAAATGACTGGATGTTGAAGAACGTGATGCACAGTTGTTCCTTTGTTCCAGCCCCAATGTCTTGGGGGCGGTCAGCTGAAATCCTCACGAAAAAGTTACGTATAGGTCACCTTATGATAGCATTAAGTGGCAAGCATGAAACTGTAGTCCGTGTTTTATTGGAAACACCGTGAAACAAGTATTTCATGTTTTCCATCGAAACACCGTCATCAACATATTGATAATCACGGTTTCAGATTCTGCAGTGCTGAGCCGAGGAGCCTGAATCATAAGTTGATAAGTTGTAAATTGGGTGCCTTGGTTAAGTTTATATATTAACCTACTTTTAATTTATACTCGTCTGCTCCAGATTCTGGATGCAGCATTGGGCTTAATTAATAACCTAACAATACTTCACAGCATCTTTCAAACAGACTGAACACAGCGCATTCACTCAGTGTTGCATCCGTGATTGGAACAGTTCCAAGCCAATGAGTAACATACCGATTCTATAACCATGATTCCTAGCAATGCCATATTTTTCGGCGCACATACACACACACACACACACATATATTCATATATATATATATATATATATATATATATATATATATATATATATATATATATATATATATAGCACATCGGGAGAATGTTTTAGGAGATATACACAGACGCATGCATGAAGCATGCCAAAAAATTTCGAAACACAGCGCCATACTTTTTATAGATGTTTTAGACCAATAGCTGATGATTTTCACCTGTGCGACGCCTACCCAGGTTAGAAAAGTGACAGCCTGGGCAAAGCTGCCGTGCTGCACCGTCTGTTGTGAGAATGTCTGCTCCCTGGCCTGGTCTGTGACAGTCCTGTGACCATAGTTCAGCCACAAATCCTTAGGCGGCAGAAGATGATATATAAACGCCAAAACAACTTAGCCCACTGGACACAATGTCGAAATAGTTACGGGTCCTGTTCCTGATAAGGGCGTTGACGGCATCCGACCCTGAATATTCACGCAGAACATAAAATTACATCGGGATTTTTTGAAACAGACGTATCAAACATCATGAAAATAGCATATACATATAGATATATTTGAGTCTTCTTGGGAGGCATGTCATTATCTAAACACATGTGGGTTGAAGGACGCGGCAGCTTTCACGTTTATGTGGAAGTGTGAGCATTTCAACTAAAACGGATGATCTATTCTTGTTCTGCATTCCAACACCGAGTGAAGTTTGATGAACACGTCAGGAATATGGTATCGGCAAGGCAACCAGAAAAGCCATTAGATGAAGGGACTTGCAGCTAATCGCTAAGCTCACCTTTGGACATAACCGGACACACTACACGAAGTGGATAGAATCACTGCCAGGGGCAGCAACAGCTTCAGGGACACCATAGCTCCTCGGGAGCTGTGTGTACCTACTGGGCTGCCTAGCATGTGGCGTCGACATTTATGTCACCCTTTACGCCACCGTGATGTGATGTCAGGTGCCAGTCAACATCAACCACTGAGGTCGCAGGCTCCGTCACCAAACGCCCTCCCCCTTTCTCTGTCCTTCAGTCAAGAGAAAGGTCACTTGCTTCAATACAACTGAATTGACATCCATCCAGTGCCTATGAAGTAGAGTCGAACACTATGGTGCAAAACAGAGCCTTCAGTCAGTTTTTCACCGATCCGAGATCCAAAATTAAGTCATAAATCAATCAGGACATTATCTCAGATGGAGTAGCTCATCAGCCTCCATTAAAGTTGTAAGGCGATGATAAAAATTACATTCAGAACTGGGGCAGTATCCTACGACAAATCGACAAACCTGTGGGTTTTTTCATTTTAACTAAACCTTTGGAACTTTAAGCACCCTGATGGAGTCTGGAAGCCGTACGAGAGAAGAGTACAGTACCAGCTGGAGGGACCTGCAGAGGGAGTGGGTAGAACAGATGAGCACCTACCTTGGCAAGGGAGATTACCGGCGTCCTCGCCACCGGCCCTGCTACTGTGGAGGACATCATTCAGGGGCAAAGCTGGAGCAGTTGGTGACGGAGCAACGGGAGGAGCTAAGGGAAGCGGGTTGTGTCAGAGGCCCTGAGAGTGCACGTAGACCAGTCCGCGAGGCCAGTGCTTGCCTACCCTCAGCTGGACAAGCTATTTACCGCCTGGAAGCTCGCCTGCCTGGCCCCACCACGCCTTCATCCGGGCCGTGCTGAGGCCAGGAGGAGGCAACACCTCACCTGCTCCTCTCTGGCCGCCTGGAGAGTGGGAGTCTGCTCGGCACTACCGTTGGACAGTACCGGCGCCTGATATCCACGAGCATTGTCAGGGCTCAGGCTATGTGCCTCCTGGCCAGGGTAGGCCTCATCTCCTCCCTCTGCGAGGGACGCCGCAGGGCGCCGACAGATGGCTATGCGGCTGGTTAGCGACAGATGCCGGAGCGAAAGAAAGGCCCAGTGGATGGCCTCCCTCACATGGTCCAGGGTGGGCAAGACGGGGCAACTGTCCCTCACTGCGGTGACTTGATGGGCTAGGATGCTATACTGGAATTTCTCACTAATTTAGACACCCACGGTGCTTCCAGACCAGATCAAGGAGGTCAATGCCAAATTCTGGACAAGATCGTGCAGGGAGCAGACTTACGCTGCCGTGTCATTCTACGCATTTTACGAAAATAAACGTATTGAATAATAACAAACCTATGGGTTTGAAATAACACCCCCTCATATCTCAGATTTTCGTGAAAATCTGAAACTAGGTTTCTCAGCGGTGCTGGAAAACGACTGTGGTAGTTTAGTCTCGTCCGAATGATAGTTTCGAGGAGTTATATCCCCGTGGGAAATCCTTCTTTGGATGCGTGCATCGGACTTCTCGCTTTGAGTTTTTATCCTGTTAAATTGAAGATATTCCTACAAAAGGCTACAAAACAATTATTGCAAAGGTCTGAACAATACAAATATATAAGTTTGATTATATTAATTGGCACGAGTATGTAATTGGCGCTTGCCGTGTTGTCCCTCGAAGTAGCTGCCCCGGGTACCCTACCCGTCTCCACCATGTCCTCCTCCAGGAGCTGCGCCGGGTACCCGCCGTCTCCGCCGTGTCGTCCCTCCAGGAGCTGCGCCGGGTACCCGCCGTCTCCGCCGTGTCGTCCCTCGAGGGGAGCTGCGCCGGGTACCTGCCGTGTCCGCCGTGTCGTCCCTCGAGGGAGCTGCGCCCGGTACCTGCCGTGTTTGCCGTGTCGTCCCGTACTAACACGGCACAGTATCGTCGTAGTATCGCTCCACGCCCCCTCCTCCCTCCTCCGCCCCTCCGCTCGCCTATGCGGAGTTAGGCCCGATGTGCAGTCTGTCGTCGCCGCGCCGCACCATCACCGCGTTTCAGCGTCGCCCGCCTACTATCAGAGTGACGAGACAGCAGATTCATAAGGCCTTTTTATTGTGTTTTCTCGACGTACGTGCCGAGCCTTCCAGGCCGCACGTGCCGAGTCCCCTTACCCTTTATTCTGTCTCTGATCGCCAAAAAAACACAAACCACCAGTCTTGAATAACCTGTGCTTTCCATCATTAATATTAGTGCACTGAGGGATGCTTCACCCCTCCCCTTCTTTACAGCTTCGTTTTGACACGTGCACTTGAGGGGGCCTCGGAGGTCTCCCTTCCAATCCATTTTCAAAGGTGACCGGGAACCACTGGTAGTAAAAAACGAACTTGGTAACATTTGAGAGAATTTAAATGTCAAATATTGGCCATGCTGGGGACCGCTTAGTAAATGCCGATGATTATGCGGGAAAATGGCGGGAATAAGCTTAAAGGCCGACCATAGGTCATAGAGGGAAGATCCAAAAGAGCCTTCCCTATAATTTTGGGGTCCAGGTCATGCAAGTTCATTGACCTTTAAAGTTACAGTATGGTATACTACTTATAATGTTCCACTTTGACTAACACTATAGCGTACTGTTTGGCGGAAAATGAGGATTGACCTTTCCCAATGACCGTTGAAATTGACCTTTGCCTTGAACTTTGTATTGGGGTACTTTATAGATGACGTCATAGCATAATATACATCAGACCAGGTTAACACCATTTGACCAGAAGTACTTGGGTCAGTGACCTTTGAAGTGCAGATATAACCTTGACCTGGGACCTTCGACCTTGACCTTCATGTGAGGTGACTTTGAAATATAATCCTGGTTATATGGCGTTATGATGTCACCACTCGGTCTCCAATGCAAGCTAACTGGTCCGACCGCGGGATTACGGCTATCTCAAAATGCAGGTTGACTTTGAAAGACTATAAGTAAAAACATTTTCGACCGATTTTCAAAAACCTTCACCAATCGACGCGCTAATGAATTCTGTTAAACGTGGGCCAGTATCGATTTTCGGCTACGAACAGTTCCCCGGCCACTTTGGAAAAAGATGGGGGCTTCCGGACCCCCTTCAGTGCGCGATGCTAGGCTTCTTAGTTTCCGATATCTTATGGTGACCTACCAGCCCCCTCCAGTCATCATATTTGGGGCTTTAATGTGCTCCAAAAACATACGTCATATGACGCCCATAACAATAAATAAGACATCTCCGTATGAATTTCAACGGTTCAAGTACTAAAACCAAATCGTTGCGTCTTAGAATGTGCTAGATAGGTAATCGCTACACGATACCGTCAAGGCTAAAAATGTACGATTCACGTCACGGGTCTCGGTCGGGGAATAAATTACATTGAAATTGATGTTTCCAAAAAAAACATTTGGCAGCTTTACAGGTGGAAACTATCCTAATAGACATTCCAGTGGGAGGCGAACCTCCTAAATGTTGCATTCTTTCGATCTGGTAATCCGGGCAATGCACAATAGCATGCCTAACGCTAAGCAGGTCACCACATCGTGGGCACTCCGGTCGTTCTCCTCTGCTCAAGAGGTGCGAATGGGTGACGTGCGTATGACCAATCCGCAGCCTAGAGAGATTAGCCTCCTCGTTCATAGATCCCAAACTACTCGACCGCCATTCCCCTATCTTAGGCTTAAAACCCTCTGAGCTTGGAGCCTCTGGAATCCTCGTCCCATCTGCACTGCCAGTCCTCCAAAACACGCTTTTTGATCAGAGCGTAGAGGTATAAAAATAGGATGCGAAGACCAGGGAGAGCAGCACGACCTCCGGTAGCCTTTACTGCTCTGTCAGCTTGCTGGTTTCCACTGATGCCACAGTGGCTTGGAACAAAAAGGATGTCTACACTTTTCCCCTTTTCCGTCAGGCTGTGTGGCTTGCGCCTAATAAGAGTTAAGAGATAAGATGACGATACATTGTAAAATCAAAGGGACTTCAAAGCCCGTAAAGAGGACAATGAGGTGGTAAAAATCGCAAACCTCATCGCTCTTGACTTAGACACCTGTTCTAAGCTACGAAAGATCGCAAACAGCTCCGAAGTAAAAACAGGTGATTCACGAAGTAGACTAAATCCCTTCTCGACATTGTCAGCGACAAATGCACATCCTGCGTCGCTACCACTCTTCGAGCCGTCCGTATAGAAACGGGTGCTGTTTGCAAAGGTTCCCGAGCTGAAGTTCAGAAATAGTTGACACGCTGCTTCAGTGGCTACATTTTTGCAGGGCTCGAGTAGGTCTGTGTTTGTGTGTACTGCGGAGATGTATCATGGTTCAACATCGAGCGTCTCACTACAAGTCTTGTGTTAATACCTGCTTCCCTCAGCCAGGTACATATTCATACTCCAGAGTGACGGGTTGTAAGGCGCGAGTGATCGTCAATCTGATGGAGGTGTGCGTCTGGAAAAAAGGTTTGATATGTGGGATGTGCTGGCGATTGTCTTAATTTAATTGCGTATTGCATGGCGAATATCCATTCCAGCAGCATTCGTTAACCTTCGCCCGGGTGGGGGTCTTTTTAGAACCCCCCTCGGGTTTTTTCCGAAGTGACCAAAAAACGGCGGCGCGCAGCGCTGCCAAACTTGGTCTAGCTGTTCCTTCATCATTTTTACATCTTTCCTGAAAATTTTGGCTCAAGGTCATATCAGGTCAGGTCACCAGGTCAGGTGAAGTGACCTCACCTCAAAAAATACTTAGGACGGCATAACTAAAAGAAGGGTTAATCGATCAAGTTCAAACTCATACCACATCTTGGGCCCACCAGGAGCTACAACGCTTGTTCCGGGATTTTTGATATTGGTGACCTAAGGTCATGTGCAGAGCATGACCTCCCCATTGACAATGCATGGGGAAAATGACGAAATGAGCTTTTCTCAGTAAGTATGGATGGAATCGACTTCAAACATCGGTTGCGACTTGCTCTTAGCCCATTTCTGAAGCTGATACCAAAATTTTTTGACTTGCGACCTTTAAAAGGTCACCTTAGGTCAAATAAGCATTTTTGGTGTTTTTCTCTATAAATTTTGAATTAACTAAGATAGAGCTTTTATTTTGTCACCAAACTGTTTGTATAGTCACTGGAAGTCAAATGATATACATCATGACTATACCAGGTCAAGTTGGGTTAGACCGTTGACCTGGGTCAGGTCAAATTCTTAAATTTTACCTGGTATAGCAATATCATATATCATTCGATTCGTATTGACAAGAGGATTGCAATGGTGCACAAACTATGGCTGTATCTTGTTTGGTTTGGAAGCTATTAGCGAAAAAGTAAACGCCCTTATGCATGGGTGGCTATGGACATTCCCAAGAATATGCCCAATATTTAGTGACCTGTAGCTCCCCTAGGCTTTGACCTGACACGAAAATGAATGACACTGTAATGAAAGTGCATCTCAAGAGCTTTCGAATGGTGTTAGAAAAATGTTTCTAGCTATCATAGTGTCAACCCACCGTATACAACCCACCGTATTTTTGTGGAAGTGCTCAAAACAACTACAACTATGAGGAGGTAAGAGAGAAATGTAATAATTTCAAGGAGTACAGGGGCGGGCGAATGACCCACTGAAACGGTCACAAAGCCCCCCCCACAAATTTAGTTTCTCCCCTTTACGATGCGATTGGAGGTCTTGGGGACGTCAGCTACTAAGGCTATGTGTGGAGTATGGAGCATCGGCGCACCCACGATAGGTTTTGGCACCCACCTAACAGGATTTACCGTTCAAAAATCGTGCCCACTGATTATGTACCTTCCAGCCCGATTGGAAATTCTGGATCCGCCTATGACACCCTACATAAGAGCTACAACAGCTTGTACGGTCTTGGTAGAGTTGAATTTATCAGGAAGCAATAGATAGTTTTACGCCTCAGACAAATACTTTGCAAAAGTAAAAACATGCGGCTCATGCTTATATTTTCAACACATGACGATCCAAATACACATTCTGAACATCGTGTCCACTTTGCAAGTAAAAGATCTTGCCAGGTTTCCCCTCTCGTTAGACGTCGTTCTTGCTTGCCGAGACTAGCATTTCGGCGGTCCATATTCCTGAAAAGGACAACATCACAGTCAGATTCAGAGAACGGGTGTCTCCAAAATATGCCATATTCGGTAGTCTTGCGGCCTCCCGTCCAATGAAATGGCTATCAAGGTACTAAATCATTTAACACCCGCACTGGAGGGGGTCTGGCACTAACGCGCACTGGAGGGGGGCCTGGTAGGCCCCCCTAAGATCTCGGAAACTAAGAGGTGTAGAAAAACACCACTTGGCAGGTGGGTGGGAGCTATGGTGATCTACATGATGACCAATTTTCATTGACCTAGGTCAATATCTTCAAGGTCAAACGAGGTCTTAAAGGTCAAATATTGACCATGCTGGGGATCGATTGGTAAATGCTGTAATTCTGCAGGAAAATGGCGGGAATAAGCTAAAGGCGGATAAGGTTTATAGAGAAAAGGTCTCAAAGAGGCTTCCCCACAACTTTTGGGTCAAGGTCATTCAAGGTCATTGACCTTTAAGGTCACAATATAGTATACTACTTATAATGTGCACTTCGACTAACACTATAGCCACTGTTTGGCGGGAAATGAGGATTGACCTTTGCAAATGACCTTTGACCTTGACCTATGACCTTGACCTTTGTATTGGGGTACCCTATCGATGACGTCATAGCATAATATATGTCAGACCAGGTAACGTCATTTAGCCGGACGCACAGTGGTCAGTGACCTTGAAAGTGCAGATATGACCTTGACCTGTGACCTTTGACCTTGACCTTGACTTTCATGTGAAGTGACCTTGACTTATAATTCCGGTTATATGGAGTTACGACGTCACCACTCGGTTTCCAATGCAAGCTAACTGGTCCGACCGCGCATTTACGGCGATCTCAAAATGCAGGTCTGACTTTGAAAGCCTATAAGTCAAAAAATTTTCGACCGATTTTCAAAAAGTCTTCACCAATCGACGCGCTATTAAATTCTGTTAAATGTGGCACAGTATCATTTTTCGGCAATGCCCGGTTCTCCCGCCACCTTGGAAAAACAGGTGGGGGGGGCCTCCGAGGCCCCCTCCAGTGCGCGTGTTAAAGGGAATGTGGCACCTTCACAACGTGATTTGAACTGAGATAGCCAAGTTGTAAAGCAGGTCGGAAAACCCGGTACTCCATATTTCATTTGTCTTGGAACTCGATATTTCCGTAGAAAAAAAGCTAAAACCTACCTGACACCAGCCCCCTCAGCCCCCCGTCACCGGCGGCCATTGTTGTGAGCTTCTGGTGTGACGATATATGCTGACGTCACGATGAGCATCAGCCAATCGAAGCCCTTGAGGCGTTTCAAGTATGGTAGTGGTTGCCAGATCGTGACATCATCCACAGTCTGATATTTATTTCTTTTTCTAGAGAAGTATTTTTAAAAACCAAATATTGAGCTTATTGTACATTTTTCAGAGCAATCATGAGTTGTTTCATTATTTTTGACTAAAAGTACGCCTAATTACACTAAATTCCAGGATTCGACCAAGGTGCCACATTCCTTTTAAGGGAGGTTTGCGTACTAACATCGTTGGCACAACTGCACAACTACCCATGAACAGCTCGGAGAGAGTCTGGGTGTTTACGTTTCCCCACATTTGACATACGCCGTAGTTGATGGCCAGTGACTATCACCTTAGCAACGCTGTGGAGAAGCGCGGGAGCCCGAGTCACGCCCTTCGGGTGGCGGGAATTGAGCTCTACATCTATTGCCGAGGAGAATAATGTTATTCCCATGACCTACATTATTGTCCGTTCGCTCTCGTTACAATCGCTTTTTCATCGGAAACAACATTTTTGACTGAGTGGAGCGGGTTCTTTCTGTTGACTTTTCTTAGCCTCGCTGAATTGAATAAAACAGGGTTCCCCGATCCAAAAATATAAAATGTCATTTAAAAGAGTGCGCCGAAATAACAGTTCCTCGCAATAGTTCGCCATGTATGCGAATTTTCAACATTTTAATCCATCAGGCCATCTCCCAGCTCAGATCAAAGGTCAGATTTTATCTTTCTCTCGGTCTGTTTCGTTGTTTTGGTTGCTGCTGCTCAGAATGTTCGGTAAATGATCACATAAAGTGCCACAACATATAGCCGTTGGAGTGGTCAGGAGCCATTTGTGCTTCGATTCATACACAAGAAAACTATGCGACTGCCAACGTGTGGCGGCGTCAAAAGACATTGGTGGCCGAGAGTCAGTGTTGACCGAAATGTCTAGTTTTTGCTCCAAACATCTAATTTTGGACGTTGAAATCTAATTTAGCTCAAGGAAAGACCTAAGCAGATTATTTTACCTCCGAAATCGGTTTTATTTTCTCAAGATATTAAATGTAGGCTTCAATAACCAAAGCCCCAATGCAGATATTATAAGGTCATAGAAGGCCGAAATCACGTATGTACGTTTCTAAGAAAGCGCAGAGAACGAAAACAAACTTCTTTTTAAGTAGCTGGAGGAGCGCAAGACAAAGTTTAACACGCGCATTGACGGGGGTCTGAGCCACCTTCGCATTGACGGGGGGGCGGGTACCCGCCCCCCCCTAAGATCTCGAGAACCACGGTAGGTAGCGAAAAACGGTAAACGGCGTTGGGCTGCCCATCCACTTCCCCATCGAAAACATTTGAACCATTTTTTTGTCAGGTCACATTTAAGGTCACGAGAGGTCAAAACATGCCCGTCATAGGGATAACATGTAAAATTCAGTTTTTCGGGCATTACATCTGAACAAGTAAAGATAGAGCAAAACGACTTGAACTATATGAATCCTCTTAGCAAGCCGAATCGAATGATATATAATTTGACTTTGCTAGGTCAAATCAAGGATTTGACCTGACCTGAGGTCAGGTCAGGGTCAAATTATATAAAATGCATATCATTAGAACCGCAAAGCCCAGGCGAGTCTAATGCAGCTAAAATAACTGCTCTATCACCATCCGTTACTGAGTTATTCCGTAAAAACCATTTTTCCCATGTATTTCCAATGAAGAGGTCATGCGTCGTACCTGACCTTAGGTCATCGATATCAAAAATACCGGAACATAGTTTAGAGAACTCGGTGGGGCCATTATGTGATATGAGTTTCAATCGGATAAGTTCACCCTGCTCCGACTTATGCTATCTTAAACTTTTTTGAGGTCGGGTCACTTGACCTGTACTGGTGACCTGACCTGAGATGACCTAACCTTAAAATTTTCACAGAAGCTGTAAAAATGATGAGGAAAAAGGTATACCAAGTACGGCGGCGCTACGCGCCGCCGTTTTTCTACTGTCTCCGAAAAACCCGAGGGGGGGGTACCCGCCCCCTCGTCAATGCGCGTGTTAAAAGGCTGAAAATTTGCTGCACGTGCTTCCGGAAATAACGCCATAGCTCGCTGACCTAATGCGACCCTGACAATTCTTCATTTGAAAAAAGCTGCTCAATGAATGCCCGGGAAGCTCTGCAAAGTGGCTGAAGTCCCATCACGACTATTTAAGATTTATACTCGAACACCATTAGTGGTTTGCAGTACCCCCACCCCCCCTCTCCCCCTTGTAAGGAGCAAATATTACGGCACTTCTTCTTCGCCCCAGTAGCGGTTCTATGGGGTCATGGTTGAAACCCAGGCGGGCGGAACAAGAGGGTGCCCTCATTTTCACCCATGTACCTATATTATATTCCTCCGCCCGGGCAGTTATTTTAGTTTTGTATTGTCTCTCTGCCCATGACATCAACGAGCTCAAGCCGGCTAGTTGAAGTAAGGACCTGCAGAAATCCTAAGCATTTGCTTCCAGTCGAATACATGTACTTAATAAGCTCAAATGTACTTACCTTCGAAAAAGGAAATACAAACTCCACTTCAATATAGTCATTCATGTCCTTCTACCCATATCTTGGTGAAATTTTTATACGTGTCATTGTCGCGCTGGTGATTAAACAATGATTTGTGATCTTAAGAACAAAAAAAACTAAATCCATTTCTTATCCTCCATTCGATATGAATGTCGCAATCACTAATCCCATAACCCGACATGGAAGGAAGGAAAGTCACCCACCACTTCGAATCTGTCCTCGGTAGCGTAGTAGTCGTAGATGCGGACGACGGCTGGCTTCAGGCCCTGCACCTCCACGTCCTGCAGTAGCCGCACCGAGAAGCACTTCTCCCGCGTGGTGAACTCGTCAAAGTACAGCACCGCCTTGCCCTCGTTGAACTCCCATCGCTTGATCACTGCAATGGTGGCAAACGTGACTCAGTCAAACCAGGGCAGCCATTTATCTCTGACCACAGCCAACGCTGCCAGCCCGCTGTTGCTGTACGACTATGCGTAAGCAGTCGGTTGACCCGTTCAGCCCGGTGCCAGCTTGACGGCCGGCCAGAGCGATGCCAGTGATCTTAGCGGTACACCCTTGGTGGTAGATGAGATAGACCTTGCCAACTCTGAAGGAAGATACAAGTGGAAGAAGACAATTGAACAATGCCAAGACGGCAATCAAAGGGGCGCTACGGATCCTTTTCAAAATACAATACATCATTCAAATCGACTAATCCTACATCCTTTTGGTTGACTGCAACCTTCCCGAAAAAAACTTACCAGAGAGAAAATATCCGAAACATAGGTACTTACCCACACCACACCTGGCTCAACGTAATACATCGGGCATACGGTATGCAGTATGCAGGAGCAGAGCACGGCGGGCGTTCACTAACCTCCATCTTCTTTCAGCTTCCTGAGACTGGAGTCCACGGTCACCCAGCCGGAGAGCATCTCAATTTCGATGATCACCATGTTGGTCTCGACTTCACCGTTGCTGAACCGGCCGCAGACATCTGGGAAGAGGACAGCCTTCTTAACAAAAGGAAATGCTTTTAACTAGGTTGAGTTTTGGTGTGCATACATCCAGCAATGGTAGGCCGACAGGACAAGTTTAAGATATGTTTTTTGCTCAGCACCTTTTTCTTCGCTGACCACATTAGACTATCCTTAAAATCTCACGACACCAATCCGCACGAGTGTAATAGAAATAGATTTGCTGAAATTACCATGGCATACCCGCATTGTTTGCCCCTTACTCACACCAAGCCTTATGGTTTCCGGGCACGTCAGACCGAAAGGCAACACAGAAAATAACACCCACTGAGAGTAAATGAAGAGCATCCTGGTTTGATGATACGAGCTGAGAGGTCGAAGTTGGACTTGGGGAAGGCGTCGATGGTGCTGTATCGATAGACAGTCTGTGAAACAGAGCGGAGGTGATGGAGCAAAGCAGCTTTACCAGCGAAAAATTATTTCACGAAGATTTGTATGGAGCCAAGAGTCAGTCACAGAATGGACCCGCTCCCTCAGTGGAGCAGTATTTTGTGCAATATTGCCACTCGAACATGGTATTTTTCTCAGCCTTGAGTATTGATAGTGATGACCGCTAAGCAGAGTCTCGTGTTGAGTTCTAAATCTTTAAAGTCAGAATGTGCTAGCCCGTAGTTTAAAAACACGGGCATTTAAAACAAGAAGATAGCCAACAGTTTTGCACGGTTTAGAGAGGTGTCCATATTTCAGCCAAGGATTCTGAAACAATATTTGCAGCCAGGGGCATCGCCACCAGGGGGGTCAGGTGGGCCCGGCCCCCCACTTTTCGGTCAAAAATTTCCTGATCTCAGTCAAAATGGGAAAAACGGACATTCGTATAACCAGCCGCTGCAGAAGGCAATGAGGAGCCCAAATTCGAGGACTATTTGGTCCTAACGTGGAAAGATTTTTGTCAGCGTCAGTTTGAAATTTGGCTGCCCCCCACACACTTTTTTGCCGGTGGCGACGCTTATATTTGCAGCCGTTATATACTTGCACGACTTGATAGTGTGAAATCTGGAGTTGAAGTGCTCGGACCAGTTTCCAATTGTTTTTAAGTAAACCATGAGCTAATATTGGACTAAATCGCGAAGCACTGGGACTGCATCTCCACGGTAGCTGCACCGAAACCCAACGGCGACACATCAGCAGCCTGAGGCTTACCTGAACCAGGGCGCAGCCCAGGCCGCCGATCCTGAAGATCAGGCTGTTGGGCACGGAGAGCGGCAGCACCTTGGCCTGCTGCGTCAGCAGCCGGGTGTCGGCGTCGATGGTCCATTGCTGCGAGAAGCCACCCCGGGAGGCTCGCACCGCCACCGTCACCGCCACCGACTCCGAGTAAGTGGCGATGGCGAACTGGGCCAGGGCCGTCAGGGCCACCACAGTGTCTTGAGTGCTGACGAAACCGCCGTTCGGGTTGCGCTGGCTGTTGATCCACTTGACAGCAAGTGCGGCCTCGCCCAGGTACGTCTGCCCGCCCAGCTTCAGCAGCGACAGCACCATGTAGGCAGTCATCTCGACGTCAGTGGTCTTGCTGCCACCCAGCCGGCCGCTGCGGTCTCCTTCCCAGTACAGCTCGGTGCCACGTCGCTTTGCCTTCGCCAGGAGTTTCTGTATGCGGCTCCGGCCCTCAGACCCCGATGGCTTCGCGATCACGAAGGCGTGCGCCACCAGCACCTCGGTGTATAGGGTTTCGTAGGTAGTGGTCTTTCGGAGGAAGGCCAGGGCCTTGTTAATGGCCGTCTGCTGACTTCCGGATTCAACCAGGGCCAGGATTATATAAGCAGTGAGAGCGTCTTTGCCGCCGAACTGTACTCCGCCCTGCATCTCGCGATGGAAGAGGCGGCCCACCTTGCGGAAGGAGCCGTCCGACTCTTGCAGGCTCAGAAGCCATCTCCTGGTGATGTCGAGGTCAGCCGAGTCGATGGCAATGTACTTGGACGCCTGCACGTAAGACCGCGTAACATAGGCCGACAGCCACGCCGAGCCCGGGTTGGTGGGCTGGAATGCCGCGTACGAACCGTCGTATCCCCGGTATGTCAACTGTCGCTGGTACCCTGCGATAAAACAAACAAAATAGTTATTTCAGGTAGTATGTGTGCCACACCTACAGACTAGATACTCTCGGACACAGTCTCAGTTTCAGTTTCAGTTTATTCATTGTATCACTAACGGGCCAGAGGCCCACTTAAAAATGAAGTCATCGGATATCAAACAAAAACATACAGGTCCAATATACAAACACATTGATAGGTACAGTTCCCAAGATATGACTAGCAGATAATTAAAGTCAAATACTAAGAGGCTAAAAGAGCCTAAAAACATTGTCACAATTTAATACCGCATAAAGTAAAAAACATCCTTAATTGTAAGGCTATAGAATATAGCTAAGAACATAAAAATCCAGGAATCACCGCACTGAAACCATCAAATTATGTTCTTGAAATCTATGTTCTATCTATGTTCTATCTATGAATGAATCAATGTTCTCCTGAAAAGAAATCAGCATGCGGTACACTGCCCTCTCGCTTAATCGAATATTAAGTCCTCACTTCAAGCATATTCCACATTTCAGCTCCAGATGGTATCAACAGACATTGCTTTGCAACGTCTAAGACTGCCGTGGTTAAAGCGGAACTGCATCTGGAACTTGATCAACCAGTTAGAAGGTATGTACTTCATTTTATATATTTGGTCAGGGATGAGGTAAATTTGTAGTTTTCAAACTACATATAACCAGAATGTGAGACAATGGTTACCTGATGGTCTCTGATGAAATGAGTCTCAGTCTTATCTAGAACTTTTCTATTTTCCATTGCTTCCTTTCGAGAAAGATTGACCGGGAATAGCGATATTTGTGCATGCACCATGCCGTGGTCAATTGTCCGTCAAAATAATATGACGTTGTGTACCTGGTAAACTTGTACAAAAAATACGGGAACCTTTTTAAAAAGTATTAATATTACTGAGCTATCTATCTCTGCCTGGTGTTGAAATTCATGAGGCTAAATACAGCTCGGCAAAGGATAGTGATTCGTTTCGAATAAACTAGGTACTGCACATCACTCACCTCGATTCATTCCCAAACCACTGCTGACGACTCATTGCAGGTACTGAGACTCAAGTCAGTTAAGTCAGTGGCTCAAGTCAGTCGACCAGATTCAGCACACTCACACAAGTACACAGGACGATGGCACCCACGCAGACACTTGCGTTTGCACAGTTTCTCGCATTCCGTCTACTCATAATCGAGCGGGGGTTTCTCCGGCAGACGGAGGCCCGTTGAGTGTTGTCCACTTACCTGTCCACAGTCTCCGGCAGACGGAGGTCCGTTGAGTGTTGTCCACTCACCTGTCCACAGTCTCCGGCAGACGGCGGTCCGTTGGGAGTGTTGTCCACTTACCTGTCCACAGTCTCCGGCAGACGGAGGCCCGTTGGGAGTGTTGTCCACTCACCTGTCCACAGTCTCCGGCAGACGGCGGTCCGTTGGGAGTGTTGTCCACTCACCTGTCCACAGTCTCCGGCAGACGGCGGTCCGTTGGGAGTGATGTCCACTCACCTGTCCGCCTTCTCCGGCTGACGGCAGCCCGTTGAGTGTGATGTCCACTCACCTGTCCGCATGTTGTTGGTGGTTCTGGTGCGCAGTGCAGTGGTGATAAGGCCGACGGCCTCTAGGTACTCTCGCACTATGATGTTGGGAACGAAGCCCAACATGTTCTGCTCTCCGCAGCCGGTCGGTACCCGCACCAGTCTCTCCAGGTTCTGGGGCCAAGGCGCGTCCCAGTTAGTCCCGCCATGGTGCCCCGTCTACTTAGTCATGTAGCAGCGACAGATATCCTACCATTTGACCTGTTATCTTTAACCCGCGCCCCACCGGGGGTCCGGCGCCACCTTCGCCCCACCGGGGGGCATCGATGGCCCCCCCTCTAACTCCGAAAATATGGGCGTTAGCGCAAATCTGCAAAGTGCAATAGAAAGCTCGCGTGAATTCAGTAAGAAATTACTTCGCATGTTTTAGTGCTCAGGTCAATGGTTTGACCTCCAGAGGTCAAATTAGGTCAAGATCGGCTATTTTCACTCAAATATGCAATTATTAAGCAAACTGGGCATAACTCTTATGTCATTAGAGCAATTGAGGCCTGGTAAAGTACATTTGATAGCAAATTGCCAGTACTTTTTCCGCTATGTGGAACGTAAAGACCTCCCGCCAGTGGTTTGACCGCCAGAGGTCACCTCGTGACCTAATATAACCTGAGGTCACGAAAGGTCAAAAAGCGACCTTGCCGTATGTCAAATGAAAGCCAGTGGTAAGACAAACACGATGGTGTTTGTTTCACCGCTCTAGATCAATTAGGTCAAAAGTTATTGTCAAAATACTGTTTTTGACCTCTGGTGACCTTAGATGACCTTGGAAAAGTCAAAGGGCAAATATGACCCCTGGGATCCGTGGAAGGGTGTCCAAAAACGTTGTTCTGAGCAGTCTGAGTATTTGCAATCATTTTTGTGGCTTTTATATCATGAAATAGCTTTTCCCCATGCTTTTCCAATGGGAGAGGTCGCCTCGTGACCTGACCTCAGGGCACGAAATCGAAAAATCCCGGATATACACCTTGTAGACCCTGGAGGGGTCATGAAGTGTAGGAAGTTTCAAATCGATCAACTTTGAAATGTAGCTCTTACAGAGCTCTAAAGGTGAAGTGAGGTGACCTTGGTTGACCTCGTCTGGTGACCTGACTTTGGGTGACCCGGGGTAAAAAATTTCAGGGATGATGGGAAAATGATGCAGTGAGAGGTAGAGCCCTCAACCGCGGTGCTGCGCCTCGTCGTTTTTCTGCTATCCCGGAAAAACCTTAGGGGGGGCCATCGATGGCCCCCCGGTGGGGCGAGGGTTAACCCTTGCCCCGGTGGCGGGTACGGGCCACCTTCGCCCTGGTGGTGCGGGCTAAAAAGACCGCCCCCACGATCTCAAAAACTAATAGAGCTAAAAAAAGCGAAAAACGGAAATCGAAAGCTCCTCAAAAATCATAGCGAAGATGCTTCAGACATTTTTCTTGTCAGGTCAATATTAAGGTCACCAGAGGTCAAAATAGGTCAAAATCGCTGATTTGAGGTTTACTAAGAAAACCTCATATATCTCAGAAACTATGATAGCTAGAAACATTTTTCCAACACCATTCGAAAGCTCTTGAATTGCTCTTTTATTGCAATGCTACCCATTTCCGTGTCAAGTCAAAGCCTAGGGAGCTCCAGGTCATTGAATATTGGTCATATTCTTAGGAATGCCCATAGCCACCCATGCATAAGGGCGTTTCCGTTCTCACTAATAACTTCCAAACCAAACAAGTTACAGCCATAATTGATGCACCCTTGCAATCCTCTCGTCAATACGAATCGAATGATATATAATATTGCTATGCCAGGTCAAATTTAAGAATTTGACCTGACCCAGGTCAACGGTCTGACCCAACTTGACCTGGTAAAGTCATGGAATATATCATTTGACTTGCAGTGACTATACAAACACTTCGGTGACAAAATAAAAGTCCTATCTTAGTTTATTAAAAATTTATAGAGTAAAACACAAAAATGTTTATTTGACATAAGGTGACCTTTTAAAGGTCACAAGTCAAAATTTTTGGCATCAACTTCAGAAATGGGCTGAGATCAGGTCGTAACCGATGTTTGAAGTCGATTCCATCTATACTTACTGAGAAAAGCTCATTTCGTCATTTTCCCATGTACTGACAATGGGGAGGTCATGCTCTGCACATGACCTTAGGTCACCAATATAAAAAATCCCCGAACAAATGTTGTAGCTCCTGGTGGGCCCAATGTTTGGTATGAATTTCAACTTGATCGATTAACCCTTCTTTTAGTTATGCGGTCCTAAGCATTTTTTGAGGTGAGGTCACTTCACCTGGCCTGGTGACCTGACCTGATATGACCTTGAGCTAAAATGTTCAGGGAAGATGTGAAAAAGATGAAAGAACAGCTAGACCAACTTTGGCGGCGCTACACGCCGCCGTGTTTTGGTCGATTCGGAAAAACCCGAGGGGGTGTCTAAAAAGACCCCCACCCGGGCGAAGGTTAATGACAGAAGTTGTAAAATCTCAGTTTTCCCTAAAAATGCAACTAGCAGCTAGCCAGGAAATCGGCGCTAGTTGCATCAAGGGTTGAATAGATCAATGGCTGTAATTAGAGATCCATACATCAAAGAACGATGCAAACGAGCTCAGAACAAGCACCTCTGTGCGAAACCTATCTGCAGAAGAAATAATCCCGTGTTGATCTCTTGGTGCGGGACAGAAGTTAGTTTTACATTGCATTACCCAAAGTAAAAATTATTAAAGCAAAACGTTGAAAATCGTTTAGACAGAGGGTAAAATCAGTTTATTGGATCATGATGGAGCACTTGTTATATGATTTCTATTGCATGCTGGCTTTTAGCTCCTGTCGTAGAAATTCCAAAACTTTGATGCCACTTTAATAAAGAGTATGTCACCTGGGGCTAAATAAATGATTGTTATTCGGGTAGAGTGTTATTGGGGAGATATCTCACTCACCGCCACAGATGGAGCCAGGAGGTCTCCGACAGTGCTGACCCAGATGCGCTCAGAACCTTTCACCAGTGTAGACCTTCGTTCAATTTCGAACTCCTGCACCACTGTGTTGCCGACCGTATCCTTCGTGCGGCAGACGTAGGCAGAGAAGGTTTCTTCCTGGGGGAATCCCTCCGGCTTCACCAGCACACTGCGCCTCAGGGCGTCTCTGAGGCAGGTCACGGTCACGACAGTAAGGGTGCAGCCGACTGTGACATATGACAGCTCAGATCAGTCGAACGACAATGGCAGCGTGATGTTGCATTCTGATGTAGGCCTCTGATGCCCGAAACGCTGCTGATGGTCTTCGGGCGGCCGGTGTACCCTATTAAAGGGAATGGACCACTTTGTCGAAATTCTAAAAATAATAATGTAATTACAAGGAAGGTAAAATCAGGAAACAAAGATTTCCCTACTTTAATGCGCCAAAAAAAGAAAATAGTTTCTACCAATAGGTGACGACGTCATCAAAATCAGAGTTTTGATAATCAGTGAAATCCCACACCTTGATCATAGACTTGCTGTAAAGGATCCATTCACAGCGTTTCCGCATGGCAAAAATCACATGCTGAATCAATTCAAATACATGGTTAAATAATCGCAGCACCATAACTTTAGTGCCAGCAGCACACGTCCCTGCTCAACTATTTGAGCGCCTGCTCCTAACAGCATTAGCCTCTGGAGACGTCTTACATGTCATGCGCCGCGAGCGATAGGGCTTTTATAATGGTTACCCCCATAAATACCAACACTCAATATTGAAAATCAGCATTGGGAGGATGTTTCCCGGGATAATCAAATGCCAACCCCTAAGAGCATAGGCGGTAGAGGTGTTCCCGTGAGGCTTCGCCTCTCCCCTTTCTAGAAGGGCCGCTGGCTTTTGCTGACCTGGCCCGTTCGGTGGTGGTGGTGCGACAGGCGCTGCCTCCAGCGATGACCTCCACCGTGATGTCAACATCACCCAGGCTGTTGAAGGTCAGCGGGAAGGTGACTACCGTCGGCGTGGACTGACGGACACAGACCAGCTGCTTCTCCGGCCCGCCGTCCAGAGAGAAGTCGGCCGACCGCTGCAGCACCACGCTGACCTGCCCAGCGACAACAGGCGGGGCTCATCTCAGCAGCACAGAACGGCCATGCAGAGATATTCAACAGCATCGGTGTTTACCAGCATTCGGACTGCACGTTGTTTTCGTGTCGTAATAGAACAGCTGACCTGACAGCGGCGGAAAGGGTGTTTCACTTTCTTTCGTGCGATATATTCGGGTGGAATGTCCAGGACAGTAATCCTGAGGCTGTGGCGTCTAGGGAAATGATGGCTTTCGACACCTCCCGATCAGCAAAAACAACGGAAAGTGAGCGCAAAGTCAACTTTGCTTATAGCATTTATAACCTAAAATTGATTCCATATATCGAGACATTAGCAGAATTAAATGTGCTACACCGCACGTGTTCTGCTTCCAGTGCACTGCTCTATAAGGAATCAGTTCAACCCTCGATTGTACGAGCATTTTTTGAGTTTCTGTTTGAATTTGTGGAGAAAAGTGATTTTCGGTTTGACAGATTTATACGATCAGCACTGGCCTCAGCACGAGGGAACAACTCACCGAGAGATCTTCAGACTTAAAGTTGAACACGGACACCTTGAGTGGCAGCAGTTCACCCCGCTTCACGGAAAACGGTAACTGGATTTGCGCGAAGAATGGCTTGAAGGCGGTGATGGAAGCGCTCCCGGAGAGACCGAATCCAGACTGAGAAGAGCAATCGTGGTGAGATGTCACACAAGGAACATCGGCATTTGGTGGTAACATTATGACCCGTGTCTAGATTTGCATCATGCACAAATCACATTAATTGACCGGAATACATGAGCATATATTTTTAGGCATTGGATTAGTCAGTCACAATATTTGTACTGAGAGCTGGGCTTTTTACTCATCCCAAATCATATCACTTCTTTTAGTCAGTCAATAATGAACAGGTCAAGTATCTACAAACTTGTGCGACCCATTGGCCTATAGTAAATTTTGTGAGCCAGTGACCTACCGTCGGTTGGGAGCAGAAGGCGGACCTGTTTGTCGTGGAAAGCACCGGTGACCTACCGTTGGGTGGGAGCAGAAGGCGGACCTGTTTGTGGTGGAAAGCATCGGTGGCCTACCGTTGGGTGGGAGCAGAAGGCGGATCTGTTTGTGGTGGAAAGCACCGGTGGCCTTCCGTCGGGTGGGAGCAGGAGGCGGATCTGTTTGTGGTGGGAAGCACCGGTGGCCTTCCGTCGGGTTGGGAGCAGAAGGCGGATCTGTTTGTGGTGGAAAGCACCGGTGGCCTACCGTCGGGTGGGAGCAGGAGGCGGATCTGTTTGTGGTGGGAAGCACCGGTGACCTACCTTGGGTTGGGAGCAGAATGCGGATCTGTTTGTGGTGGAAGGCACCGGTGGCCTGCCGTCGGTTGGGAGCAGAAGGCGGACCTGTTTGTGGTGGAAAACACCGGTGACCTACCGTCGGGTGGGAGCAGAAGGCGGACCTGTTTGTGGTGGAAAACACCGGTGACCTACCGTCGGTTGGGAGCAGAAGGCGGACCTGTTTGTGGTGGGAAGCACCGGTCACCTACCGTTGGGTGGGAGCAGAAGGCGGAACCTATCCAGCTGGTGATGGTGTCCGGCAGAACTTTGGTGATCTGGCCACGAGTGGATCTGCCCACACAGTCGTGTATCAGATGTGACAGAGACTGCCGCTCAAGCCAGCGCTCTCCAACAGATGCGAGAGCTTCAACACCACCACCATTCATCTGACAGCGACCGCACTTCGAAATGAGTGGCTGTGGGTAGACGAATCTATTTAGAAACGAATAAATTGATTCGGTCGCCAACATTCCAACGTATCAACACTTGATCACTATAATAGGTAAGCACGTGGACAGATAAATTGGCAGGCAAACGCAGCGGCTTTGCAACTGACCAACTCTTCTGATCAAGTGATGGCTAACCTCAGGAGCAAAGTACGTACAAATGAGACGGCACATGCATTGCTTTTAATTGAAACACGAAAAGGCTTAACCCGCGCCCCACCGGGGGTCCGGCGCCACCTTCGCCCCACCGGGGGGCCATCGATGGCCCCCTCTAGCTCCGAAAATATGGGCGTTAGCGCAAATCTGCAAACTGCAATAGAAAGCTCGCGTGAATTCAGTAAGAAATTACTTCGCATGTTTTAGTGCTCAGGTCAATGGTTTGACCTCCAGAGGTCAAATTAGGTCAAGATCGGCTATTTTCACTCAATTATGCAATGATTAAGCAAACTGGGCATAACTCTTATGTCATTAGAGCTATTGAGGCCTGGTAAAGTACATTTGATAGCAAATTGCCAGTACTTTTTCCGCTATGTGGAACGTAAAGACCTCCTGCCAGTGGTTTGACCGCCAGAGGTCACCTCGTGACCTAATATGACCTGAGGTCACGAAAGGTCAAAAAGTGACCTTGCCGTATATCAAATGAAAGCCAGTGACAAGACAAACACGATGGTGTTTGTTTCACTGCTCTAGCTTAATTAGGTCAAAAGTTATTGTTAAAATACTGTTTTTGACCTCTGGTGACCTTGGATGACCTTGGAAAAGTCAAAGGGCAAATATGACCCCTGGGATCCGTGCAAGAGTGTCCAAAAACGTTGTTCTGAGCAGTCTGAGTATTTGCAATCATTTTTGTGGCTTTTATATCATGAAACAACTTTTCCCCATGCTTTTCCAATGGGAGAGGTCGCCTCGTGACCTGACCTCAGGGCACGAAATCGAAAAATCCCGGATATACACCTTGTAGACCCTGGAGGGGTTATGAAGTGTAGGAAGTTTCAAATCGATCGACTTTAAAATGTAGCTCTTACAGAGCTCTAAAGGTGAAGTGAGGTGACCTTGGTTGACCTCGTCTGGTGACCTGACCTTGGGTGACCCGGGGTAAAAAATTTCAGGGATGATGGGAAAATAATGCAGTGAGAGGTAGAGCCCTCAACCGCGGCGCTGCGCCTCGTCGTTTTTCAGCTATCCCGGAAAAACCTTAGGGGGGCCATCGATGGCCCCCCGGTGGGGCGAGGGTTAACATTTATTTCGAGCTTTTGATTACAAGCCCGCACATAAAAATTACCGATTTTGGGTGATTCAGCAATAGACCAGCACTGGGATCCATCAGGGTGAATCAATTTCCCGCCTCCGAATGCTTTCTCTACACTGATCCAGGCCAAAGTCATCCATTCAGATCAGTGCTCTAACTCTCAATGACTATTTGCATAAGACATTTCAGCCTTAGTTCCTGTTACCTTCTTTCATAGGAGACCTCTCACCTTAATTAGTGTTGGTATAGGATAAGTAGATTCTGAGCGTCTCTCCGACTAAGATACCGCTGTAGTAACCTCCTTGTTAGCCGGGAAGGGCGGGATCCTAACTTGACGCTGGATATAAGGGTCTCTTAGGCACAGGCGCAAATCCAGAGGGAAGGGGGAGGAGTGCAAAGCGCAATTTTCCTCCAAACTGCCAATGTTCATCATTTTTCTTCGGTAGGACTCGATAGGACCCTCTGCCGCTCTGCATTCTCTTACCCAATGCGATTTTACGTGGATACTTTTAACTATAAATGAGCACGACCATCTTCGGGCCGCTTCCCATTAACCAGTTTTGATACAGATCGTCTCAAAATAAATTTGTATGTATTGGAAACAAGAGTTATATCTTATTCTTCATCGTGTGGTTTCTCAAAAAATATAATTTCGCTTAGCCACAAAATGACTGAAACAATATTCCGAGATGTCTGGCACACGCTAAAAGGCAGGTTGTGGACCCAAACTCCATGGCGTGGCGCCGTTTTTCAACTAAATGTCCTCTTGAACGGTGCAATATTTTCTACCTATTTCGTACGTTCATATCCGTAGAAGAGCCATAGGTTCAAATGTGATACGATTTTGCATAATTGTGGACATTTGCGCAAAGCTTAGACGAGCTTAAAATGTTTGCTAAATTAATTTTGCTTCAGAAACCTTTTAAATATATACCTGGGTGCGAGTTCACAGCATTTTCGCTGGATACTTATTTACTGAATTTGACAACGTCCAAAAGTTTCCGCATGCAAAAAAGAAGCTGCGAGGATTGAACACCAGATGCTGAGGTCATATGGTGTAGCCAACTCTGGAACGGTATATTGTGAATCAGGAGTCACTATTCAATACTCCTGCTTCGGATGTGAGTTCGAACCCGGGTCAGCGGTGCAAAAACGCAGCACATTTTTACTGGGCCACTGCGTCCTATCCCCAATGCGCTACCCGAGCTTCTGGGAACGCTGGGTGCATATCGTGCCCAGTGCTGACCCTTGAGGCCCCCGGTTGACGCGGGGCCGATATTACACCCAAAATGCACACCACCACAAGCTTTTAAGTTTTACGTCGCAATCCTGGCCCAAAATTCTGCGTGCTTTTGGCTAGCAAGGATTCTGCCCGCACCCGTTTAGACCAGGGTTCCATTAACCCTCTAAAGCTCGAAGTTTACACTTACAAGCTCTTACTCGGACGGATTGAGTTTCCTCTGCCGATCACAAACAATCTCCGCATATGCGGTGGAATGTGCACGGAAAGGCAGACGTTTTTTCTAGGACTTGTTTTATGCAGAATTGTGCTTCTCTGGTGCGTAATGTAGCAATTTTAGTGAATAGAGATGTGAGACGGCTTATTACCTTTCTGGTGCAGTACGCATAAGCCCAAAGAAAGCATATGTAATGTGAATGGAGCAATAGATTAAGAGAATACTAAAATTTTGTAGGCGTTTCGTACCACCACCTCCCCTGACCTCCTCAGGAAGTATTGGTAACATAGACGATCCTGAGGCCAGGGCAAGTTCCTCCAAAGCCAGAGGCTACAACCGCTCCTGGCGCTGACCTGCGATTTCCATATGCCATCGATGAGAGTATTGGCGAATAAAATGAGGCGGCATGAGTAGCCAAACAGCCCAAGTTGTGAAGAACATTGGGCATTGGAAGAACACCAAACTCGCCTTTTCCATTACTTCGTACAAAATCAAAGTTGTGAAGAACAGTGATTTTGTATGAAGGAATGTAAAGGCGAGTTTGGTAGTTCGTCGCCCTCATGCCCTCTGAATTTGCAAGTGAATGAGAATGCTTAATACGTCTTGGTGGAGGATCATTCATACCAAGAACCAGTGGCATATCCAGGTTTTAATTTCAGGGGGCTGAGGGGCTCGAGCTTGCCCTGCAACAGTGGTGGATCCAGGACCTCATTTCGGGGGAGGGGGAGAGTTTGGGGGTTCCAGGCCCCCTTGTTATTATCTTAGATCAATCTCCGACTATGGTTGATTATAATTACTTTGACATTTGGGAGGTTTAAGTCTCTCTAACGCTCCCGCCCCCTGTATCCGCTGCCAATTCCTTGATAGTGATCGGAACAGCCTCTGGCTATGCATTAACTATTAGCACCCTGACATTTGGGGGTATGAGTCCCCTAGCTTCCCCCCTGTGTATTCGCTACAGCCTAGGACATCTGCAGCTCCACAATCTATAGTATACGCTAATGTTACAGCAAAAAAGTAACAGGCTCCAAAACACCTCGATATTTATGTTTACCAACACCACTAGTTCTGGAGAGGAAGGGATCTCTGACGTCGTCTGAACAATGACGACGGTTCTGCTCCTGAAATGGTTAAAACTGCTAAGGAAGTATACAATAAAAATATGGGTGGAGATCCTTGGGGGCTGCGGGTCAGGACCTCCCATAGGCGTCTATTGCTTTGCAAGTGTTAACCAACTCGGATCACCCCACCCCCCCCCACCGCCGATTCAGAAGAGATCCGAACCCTGAATGAAAGGCATGCGATTGTGATGCAGCTCTATGGCACCACCCTAGAAAGGAAGGAAAGGTAGAATTTGCTTTCTCTGATCAATAGATACATGCTCCTACGGAGATAAATCGACTCGCTGTATCTGCTTCCTTATACCAAAGCGAGATTCACTACTCGTTGGTTCATTCCCCAACCCTACACGCGGGTTCCAGTCCGGTCTGCTGGAACTGGCCACTCACCGGAGTTTCAGCAAATCGAATAAGAAGGTGGCAGGGAAGAAGCTGCGAACCGCTCCCTCCAGTGTTGGGGCAGCGCCATCAGACACGTCCAACACGGTACCACTCTCAACCGCTGGCGCCGGCCCGGCTGCGGCATCCAGTGTTACAGAAGTTCTTGCCGCACCACCTGCCGCTTGGGGAGCGGCGGCGAAGGCGACCGCCAGTTCGGGACCGGCGGGGCCATCTTTAAAGGCATTCGGCCCACCGCCACTAGGGAAAACCCGAGTTGAGTAGATGGGGACTGAATAGTTTCGCTTCTCGCAGCGTCGTGTTTCCAGCACCAGGTTTGTCACAGGGAGGTAGCCAGCCACCTAGCGGAAGAAGAGCGGAGAGTGCAATCAGACAATGACAGACTGGAGATAGAGACGGGCCGTGGAGACAGATCAAGGCAAGAGTAGCGGTCTCGTCGCACGGAGACGCTGCGCATGCGCACCACGACTGAAAGGGTGTGGCGCCAGACCAATGTACAATCAAGCAGAATAAAATTCCGAGTACCTAGCAAATTTGGGACATCATTCGACATCATCACCCCGTGTGATGATGATAATGATGCGCAGTCTTTGTTGTTATGGGAACTCCCACATATTGCAAAACCACGAATTATGTACATCAAACAGATTAGAAACATTGTTTTGATATCTAATGAAGTTTACAAAATACTTTATATTCATAGATTTCAAGAAAGGAAGCATATGTCTCATTTAAGGATATAAAATATAATATACTAGCTTCAAAAATGGAGAGTAATAGGTTAACCCCCCAAAAAAGAAAAGAAGCCATTCTAAGGGAAAAATGTTTGACAAAGGATGTTCCAAAGCATGCTTCAAGCAATAAAACACCGCAATGTGTGTGAAACATTGCGGTAGGGCGCAATGTTTCACACATATGAAAAAAGACTAATCCAGCAGCGGGCAGTTGGTGCCCTCGGATAATGCTGATGTACGCTAGCATCGATAAGATACAGTTTATTCATCCAGTCTGCATCTTGCAGACAATGGAAAACATTACCTCATCATCATCTACTAGGTACAAAATAGCCTGCGGCGTTTGCCTTGACTAGCAATAGTCATCATCACCATATTCAGGGTTTTAGGGTGTGCCACAGCCATGGCTTGTTGGGCAGCGCGGTTATAGGGCTAATATGTAGACTGCAGACTTTGTGTAACTAATGTTCTCAATCTAAAATGTGTGCAAATGTCATTTCCTTCCTAAGAGAGCTGAACAATACTCTGGAGAAACAATGATGCAGTGTAGCAATGAAAAAACATGGATACTGGCAAAAAGTCCGAGCTGGATGCGATAGAAAACCCAAGCAGCGACGTCTTTTGTGCAGAAGCACAGGCTGATACTGTCCGCCCACGCGGCAGCAATACTCAATACCGTCGGCCCCTCGCAGCAGTGATATTCAGCACTGTCCAACCAGCGTAGGAGTGGTACGCTCGGCATCATCTACGGCCGAATCGAGGGGTACAAGTCATCGCCTCAGACACTCCGATTTTCTTCGGAAGCACTATGCTTTCAAGTCATTGACCCCCCACCTTCAACGAGAAATGCTGACTTGGTGCATCTGGTCTAGATGCGACACTGGCATCGTCAGCAATTGAAATCGGGATATCTTTACCACACATGACATGAATACCACTGAAACAGATACGACGGTGCAGCATATCCTGCCGGCGGCGAGAGCACGGCGGTACAGCATAACACTAAGGAAGGTATGGCGGCACAGTATCGACCCACCAGGGACGCTGTTGGCTCCGTTTCGTGGGATCCCTTATTCTCGGTTCATTGCTAAAAGAGGAGTAGGCTTATTCCGATACAGCTCTGTAGCTATGAGCTGGAATGCAGGAGGGAGAGGAGGCATGATAGTCTTGCCTGTCCCACTTGTATTTTACTAAAATTTTCTGATTTTCACTGCTCGTGCTCTGGACCAGACACAGATGGCAGAGTTGAGTGACCCATTTTCGGTCACTATTTTGGAATTTTCTTATTTGAACTTGAGGCAGAGTGTATTGGGGTTTTAGGACGCTTTCAGCGTCTTGTTCATTTCGCTTAGGCAGTGATATCAGTGATTAGTTACTATTATAATATTAAAACTATTTTTCAATTGTAGGTTTTTTTAGTTGCCAACCCGGGAATATTTTTATACATTTGCACCACACACACACTATGTATGTACATACACGACAGCGGGGCTTACGCTTATAGGCACCCTTGCGGGACAGTCATGTCCGCACGCTCCATGTTACGCGCCCCACTGTACCAGACAGTGGAGCTATCCCGATTTATCGGACCCGACGGAACAGAAGACTGCTCCGGTGATAAGAGGCAAGGCCGTGCCCTCGGGCGGTGCCACCGGACCGGTGGGTCTATTTAAGACATAGCAAGCCATAAGCCACATAGCTCCCAATAACAAGGGCGCTGGTTGATCAATGGAAGTCCCTAGTCAAGGCGGGCACTACCCAGTGTGCTGCCATCTCCTGGGTAGAAGGCGGTCGAGGAAAACGCTGCCAGAGGTCAGCTTTGATCCAAGGACCTGCCACACTTGACCGAGGCGCCTTCACCAACTGCGCCACGGCAGTGGGTTAATTGTAGGTATTATCTGAGATGTATCTTCCTAGTTTTTGTTTTTTGTTTTGGGTCTTTCTTAGTTGTTCGTTTTCCGGTGTCGGCCATCTGGTGACCTCCGTGCTCATTCCCTATCAATACGCTGTACAGTGCTAACCTGAGCTTGAAGTGCTAAGTGCTGCAACCAGAACATAAGTTGAACTTAGGGAGTTGGAATTGTTTTTTTATAAGTAAAATGTATTGGATCATCTTACAAATATATTTTGAAATTGTTTTCAGGGCTGCATGTTTTCTGGATTAAAGTTTCACCTACCGTTACGTGAACGTACGATTTTTTAGCTTTTATACCTCTCTACCACTGTCGCACTTTGTTTTCTTGTCAGTGTTTTTGCTAGTGATTGAACATTTTTTTCATTTCTTATGTTCTACTCGTTACGTATAATTTGTTGGTGAATACTTATATTCCCCAGAGTGGGACTTCTGTCCCTGGGCTTTTCGTCCCTTCGGCTTCCGTCCCTGGGACGGTGGCTGCTCTACCCCTGATGCGGAGTTAATACAGCATGCCAGTTTCGCCCTATACTTTCGGACTGGAGCCGACGGAATTGGAGTAGGTTGGAGTGGAGTGAAGTCTGCAATTTAATACTCGGCCCGCACTGTCCTAAAACCACCAACACCGTCTACAGATGCGCAAACGTACACCATTGAAAAGGTAAAAAAAAGCAGAGAGCAAGAGAGAGCCGAGAAGGATATTGTTACCTTAAACTATTGTTTCCTAAGCCAAACAAGTAACGAATAATTTTCCATTTTTCATGGAATAGTGAGCACTGTTCAATTAATGGGTATAATAATATTTTTGACCGCTGTATTCAATAGGCCCACTTCTGGAGTGGAAATAATTTTGAAGACTGCAAATACCTATTTTTTAGGCTGATATAAAAACAAAAAATTGTCGCTGTCCCTCTCTCCCACTGGGCGCACGATTGATTTCTTTCCGTTAGATACTAGGCTGCATGCTGAAAACTGGACACGTAACTTTGGTGGAAACTATGTTCACCCAGATTCATGGCCACAGTTATGCCGACGTTTAGTCCAACGCATACGTTAAAACTCTGCTCTCTGCGCGCAGAGACAACAAAATACTTGGCTGAGGTGTGTGGTCATTGACGGTCGTTATGAAATGAAGCAATGGGAGCTGGATGCCGTCTGGGGAACCAGTGCTGGTCTGCTTTGCTCACTATAAAAAAAATGGGGAGCTGGTGCTGCATATGGTGCACTGCACAGTGCATAGTCTGAGGCAGGACTCACTTTAGCTTGGTCAGCTGGAACAAGAAGGTGTCAGGGAACAGTGACCGAACGCGCAGCTGGGCCGTCTCGGTCGCTGGTGCCGACTCGGTCGGTAACCTCGCCACCGTCGATTCCCGCCTGTCCACCGCTACCCCTGCCACCTCGTCGTCACTCGGGACCGACTTCGCCCTTGCCACCGGCGCCGCCGCCGCCGCCAATGCAAAGTTGACCCCGGGCGGGGCAGCCGACCGGCGCCTGGCCATCCCTCCTCCTCCGGCAAAGAACAGCTGGCGCCTGTTTACCACCTGGGGTCTAGGCTGGGAGCGACGCCGGCCCAGGCAGCGGCGCACCTCCAGCGCCAGATTTGTCACCGGCAGAAAGCCGGCCACCTGAGACACGACCGGTCCAGCACCGCCATCCAACACTCGGCCAACGTGAGCCAACACTCGGCCAACGTGAGCCAACACTCGGCCAACGTGAACAAACACTCGGCCAACGTGAGCCAACACTCGGCCAACGTGAAACAACACTCGGCCAATGTGAACCAGCTGCATCTGCTATCATAGTCCAACTACTCGGCCGAAACGTGATCACGTTTCTTTTCTTCTCCACCATATTATTATTTTCTCCGACATCAAATGGCTGCAGAGCCATTGCTGCTCATACGGACCGATTAGCCGACAATCAGCACAGAATTGGCACTGAATGAGCGATTTTGTGTCTCGTCACGGAAACACAGTGGACTGCTATGTGACCGACACAGGGGCTGAAATGCGGTACTTACGTCAAAGGCTTTGATGGAGTCGTCCTCCCGGACTTCAAAGTAATCGTAGTTATTCTTGTCCGGGATTGGATCTATCGGTACTGGTATTGGCCGCGGCAATGGCCGAATTTCCTGCACAGGCAGCTCCTCAATATTCGGGAGGCGGACGAAATCTCCTCTGAAAATAGAGTAATTCGTCAGAATGTGCGTCATGTTTGAGGGACACGTAGGCGGTTCGAATTATTCAAGCAAGAGTGTACCCATGATTATTCAAATATAGTGAGCTTCTATAATACCAGACCTTTACTTTGCTTTTATCGATGACTCAGGCTGATTTCCCTTCGACACTTATTCTAGCTTATAGTCAAAAATGCTACACTTCCGGAGGAATTCACGCATGGCCTAAACTCAGACGTGCACGTGATTTGTCTTCCAGTTGCCGTGTACCACTTACCGAGGGGCCGCCACGAATCTGGCGGCTTGCTGTGAGGCTTGACTCGCCAGAGATCTGACTCCACGCAAGCTAGCGTCTACTCGGATTGGCGTTGACCGTCCAATCGGCTTCCGCTTGCAGTAAACGCTGGCGCTCTCGATGAGCCTGGGGTAGGCGTACTGTTGGATGATGAATCGCTCCAGCTTGGAGAACACACTCTCCTTGGTCAGCTTGTTGGCGTCACTCAGCAGTTCCACGCTCTTGTCCACCGCAGCTGCGCACCAGAGACAGGCGTTACCGGGCTGACACAGTTGTGTGTTATGATGTTGAACTGAGCTGGAACGGTTAAACTGGCCATTGAACTGAGCTGGCCTTAAAATGGGAAGTTGGGAGTCAAACTTTTTCAATAGATAAGTATGGTGCTAATATGGCCCGCTTATCGGTTAATTGGCGTACTGAGAAAATGTTCATATTATACCATTTACCAATTAAAAACCTCGCATTAGCGATTAGCGGAGCGTCAAAATCGTAAGTCGGCTTAGCGCTTCCTACTCCCTATTTTACAGTTTATTCAACTTATTTTTCTTAAGTCTCTCCCAAATACAGCATTTTAGAGCGACAGATTTTTGCTGCTATCATTTTGTCAAGCTGTTTTTTTTTCGCTGAGTCATGTTTGCGCTGGGTTAGCCTGAGCTCCACCTGGTCAGCCTTGTGCATGTTCTGCCCATTCCTCGAACGCGGGGCTCTCACTCACTTGTCTTCCTATGTGTGTTGCTGATTGCAATGCGTGTGCAATAAACGTGTACGGTACCAAGCATCGTCGCTACCAACCAGTCAGGAAGAGAGAGTCCCAAGACGCAATCCCTAACCGTAGATCAATAGGGGCTCAAAAGCTGTGGCTCGATATTCGGTATTTGAGCATAGCTGAGAAAATTTCATACTGCCTTTTTAACTGATCAAAAAGGCGAAAAATGTAGTGGTCACAATCACAGGACAAAAAACTGTAGAAGTCTTTATGTGTTTTTTCTTCTATTGGAATAAATCCTAAGCGCTGTGCATAAGGTAGGGTAGTCATTCGCAAAAAGTTATATTTTTGGCGGGGAATCGGATTGAATTTTTGGAGGACTTGAATTGAATTTGAGTAGGGGAGGCAAAACCGACGGCAGTCTATCAGGGACTATCTTAACAAGCATATTCATTTTTAGAGATGGCGTTAGCGAACCAACGAAACAGAAAGTTAGTGAATAGGCTATTAGTGGAAAAGTAAACTGAGTTAGTGGACCCAAAAAATTAAGCTGGAACACAGATCTGCTTTCTTCGCTTCAATTCTACACACATAAAAAAGACGAAAAATAATTTGTGAGACGTTCCAAGCCAAGATATTTAACGAAGGGCGAAACCTAGGCACTGCTGCTAAACGGAGAATAATTTGATCACCCCATAATATAGTTATTCATATTCTTCATAATAGCAGCGGACCACTCAGTGTGAATAAAGAGTCAGATGGCACTGTCTATCGATTCACTCACTGATGCTGCAGAGGGACCCTCTCGCCCCTGTCACGGTGAGAGTGACCCTCTCTCCAGGTCTGGCACTATCCATGTTCTATCAGTTGACTTACTGATGCCGCAGAGGGACCCTCTCGCCCCTGTCACGGTGAGAGTGACCCTCTCTCCAGGTCTGGCACTATCCATGTTCTATCGATTCACTTACTGATGCCACAGAGGGACCCTCTCGCCCCTGTCACGGTGAGAGTGACGCTCTCTCCAGGCCTGGCACTGTCCATGTTCTATCAATTGACTTACTGATGCCGCAGAGGGACCCTCTCGCCCCTGTCACGGTGAGAGTGACCCTCTCTCCAGGCCTGGCACTGTCCGTGTTCCATCTGACGCCCACCTGAGCAAACGTCCCAGGTTAGGACAGGCCAGATCAGCATGCAGCCATCGACATACTCGCAAAGAGATCGAACACTTATCATATACATAGGAAAGAAAGACTGATAAAGTTCATAAACTAAAATTCTAGACAGCACTGGTTTTAAATAGGAAATCTGCAATCACCAAACTTCATGTATAGCACAGCCTTCTAATACTGTACTAAGTATTTGTAAAGCCAGTTTTGGGAACAAACAAAAATCCAGAGCCTCCACAGAGTCAGTACATTACTACCACCACCTACCGGACTCTGGAAGCAGTTTTTCACCACGAAGATTCTTGAGTCGGAGACTACTTCGCCCAAATAGTTCACGTGGAAGATGAGCACCTTAAACTGAGGGGTTAGGTCGAAGCTCAGGTCGATGGTAAGGGTGGCTTTCTTGTTGCTGAAGAAGACATCGCCGTACTGGACAATCTGCCCGCGGGCCATCACCTGGAACGCAAAGTGAGCTCTCAGTGCCTAAGAAGCACTTTACAAAAATATGCCAGAGTTTCCGAAGTCCTTTTTCTCCATCCCTAGTTTAATGAGGCCCAGTAGGTAGATATCTGCCTCATCTATATATTTGTAACTAGTACAGACATTTCCATGCGGCACCTTATAATAGGTTTCTCGTGTCTATGAATAGTACAGGGAGCAGAACAGAACAGAAAGAAATGTGGACAGAAATGTTCATGGACAGAAATGTTCATGCTGCACCTTACAATTTGCTCCTCATGTCTATGAATATTACAGGGAGCATTCAAGCTAATATATTTGATTCCATTCAAACATAAAATCAATGACTGATGCTGCTTTTCATCTATGGCGGCCAAACATTAAAAGAATCCACCCGTGGGCCTGGTACTTCCATAGCCGGCTCTGAGTGGAGTGATGGGAGAGTGATGTTTGAGCAGCCCCACTGATCTCGGATCCATGACCGCTATACAGTCAAGGACTGAAAGCGGCGTCAGATAGCTTTGAAATATCGAACATGAGTTATAACATTCTTTTCTCTGAGATAACATTACGGTCACAAGAGGAAAATAAGGGTCTTATGACAAGTCGCTGCAAAATACAGCTTTCCTGACATGGTTCATGATTTTAATCTAGCCTGGCTAAGTTAAATAATGAGGCATCTTTGTAATCGCCTGACCAGAATCAACAAAATCACGTAATTCAAATAGGTTTCCTTAAATTTTAAGGTTGGCCGGAGCTGACATAAAGTTAAGAAATCCGTTTATCTGGAAACGTCATAACGCATGTTTATGAGCCAGTGGCGGATCTAGGCGGATGGCGTGGGAGAGCCAAAGGGCCGACAAATATGAAAACTTTAATGTTGAAAATAGCTGGAGAAAAAAGGGCCTTGTGGACCAATGCCTCTGCCCCCCCTCCTCTGGATTCGCAAGTGCTATTAATCCACTTCCGAAAATAAGAAGGAAAAGTGGGTGCGGTGGTGCAGTGGTTAGCACACTGGCACGGCAAAACATTCCCTATACAAAGCCTATGGGAAACCCAACATTCAGGGGCCCTGATTCCCCTCCCCCTGCCCCAGATCTTCATCTATGACCAACTGCCATAATTAAACTAGTTTTATTTGGAATAATCTTGACTAAGTCTCTTGAAATTACTGTACGGGAGAGGAAGGGCATTCCTGTCTAAGTATTAAAACGGGCAGTAGGAAAAAAACGAAGATAAAAGCTGCAGCCTTTATCATTTATCTGGCAGCTTACAGGCGGGTAGTTTTAGAATAGGTATCATTAGAACAGCGAAGTCACACAGTTTGAGACCGAGGCTCTTTGATAGATGGCGTAACGGCCGGATGTGGCTATGGTGGTGGTGGAGCCGAGGTTGAGCTCATTTCGGCCATGCTGCCTGCATCCTCAGTCAGAAACCTAGCCTGAAGTTGATGGCTGTGCGATACCCCACCCTCCCCCTCGGGTGGATATCTGAGGGCGGTTTAGATTTGACTGGCCTGGTTATCGTCAAAGATATACGAATATGGGGGGCTGAGTGGATGGGGAAAAATACCATAACATTTGAGTGGGACACGTAGAACCAAAACTACACAACTGTAAACAAAAGTATCAAGTAAATTTAGAATCACAGTTTTATCGTCTGATTTTTAGAAAGAGCAATAAATGACCACAGCGTCTGCTTTATTCGAAACAAGCAATTCATAGTAAATTGAGAACGGAAGACGTGAACGTTTATTATTAGATTCGGTAATTTGAAAAAGTTTGCACATTCAAATATCTGTCAAAGGACACTGATACGATCCAACACTGTCAGATCCAACACTGAAGACAGGTGTTTTCCAGCCAGTGAAAACAGTACCTAATTTAGTGATGGAGCCTCTGCTTCTTGGGCCATGAGTCCTGGGTTCAAGTCCATGTCCGTTGTCTGAATGAGCGTAAGTTGTTCTTCGGAAATTCGTTCCAAGAGCGTAAGATTTGCGGACGCCAAATAATTTAACACTTGGAATGGTGTGGCAGGAATTTATCATGGAGACTACTGTCAGCTTCAGTATGCCCTGAGCTCAACTAAGACCAGCTTTTGACGCATTTTAATTTTTACGAAAAAGAGCCCCGTGTGAATTGGGCTGTATAAACAATACCTTTTCCACACGTCTCCATTCCTCAATATTTCTTACTAGGTTTTGCCTGGCAGTGAGTGTGAAATAGGAGTAAGTTAAAGTTAACCACGTCCTCCCCTCATGAGACGACAAAGCGTGCTAACACAGCGCATACATAGAATGTTGTGCAGGCGCCCCGAAAAGTTAAGTCTCTGCGTCGTAGTGAGTCTATAGTTGACATGCTTGGCAGAAAGCTGTATTTTAAGAATGGCGCTAAGTCATTTGCTCACATAAACACATCCTGTCATTTGAAACAAGATCTTGATTTACAATGTAAATGTATCGTTTTATTATTTTTTATTAGGGCCACTCCCAACAGGCACACTTGCCCAATTACAGGGAGTATTGGAGTGGGTGTTTAGATCCTCTCCACCGATCTGCGTGGGGATTGAACCCACGTTAATCCATGCTATCCGATCCAAAGACTGGCAACGAAGCCACTAGGCCATCCCGGCCCCAACCTAGGTAGGAAATATATATTCTCCTGACACGGACTGTGATTGAGCCGAGGACTGGTGGCTGTGAAAATAAGTACGGAATATAAAATAGACTGAAATAATGATAGTATTTATGATGACTTTAATCAAATCAGCCTAGCTGTTGTTGCCTCGCTAAGCGATCAGAATAATCGAAAACATGAACCCCTGAATTGTCGAATACCTCAATGATACGTATAAGCACGATAACAGTTAGCCAACTTTGATTTATCCGTACGTATTTACCTGGTAGACGGCTGGACCTTCCACGTTTGTTGACACGAGACTTAGCCTGAGGCTATCCTTGCAGGTGAGCGCGGACGGATCCTGAGCCGGTACGATGGCGATGTACGAGCCAGTGGGTGAGTACCACACACGCAGACTCAGGTAGGCAGAGTTAGTGTTGGAGCCGCTCTTGTTTGTTATCTGTCGATACCAGAGCAAATATGCACCATAGCTGGTCATTCATCTTCTCGAGCCTTAGCTAGAGAAACAAGTACCTAAGTTGACACACATTGGCCAGAGGTCGAAAAAGTGCCTAAGTGTTACCAACGAAATTTTAAACCAAACTTATTTGACCAAACATGTTGAGTTCGGCACCAAAAGGGAATTTTCGACAGATCCTCAGATTCCTCCGAAATATTTAGTAACGTATTGCCAGACTGCGCGTCCAATCCTCACTTTGGTGAACACATTCTTGCCTACTTCGTCACCGACTTGGTCTATTTTGGTCACCAACATTTTTGGAAGGTTGGTGAATTTTTTCTATCTCTGATATAGCCCTCCCAGCACTTTAATCTTAATTACGAGGGACAGAGACTAAAACGTCAAGCCTTGTTACCGGGACAAATGAATCTGATCAAATTACAACGGCGTAAGAGCAATTTAGAAAGTACATTATTTTTGCTTATTCCACCACGTAAGCAGAACGCACCACGTCAGAGCCATCAGTGGGTACATCACTGATACAGACACCCACCTGGATCGAAACACTGCGGAGGCCTGGCTCTATAGCCAATATAGTGTAGGTGATGCGGCCCTCCTTGTCCGACTCGTAGGTGCGGCAGGTTCTGGAGCTTTTGCTTCCAGGTCTGGGCACGTCTATTGTGATGGGGAGTGTCCTGGACTGGGGTCGAGTCAGACTGCCCGCCTGGAACAGCTCCGGGACTTCGCTGGTATCGTAGGTGATGGTGTGACAGACCTCCAGCCGTTCGCCCTGCAGTGGCTTTCCATCCTGGTTCGTGATGGTTGCCTGAGGGCCAATCGGGACACCCATCAGGTGTGCTCGGCCGTGCAGCTCCATTGGCGTTACATGTTACAGTTACATGTTACAGCTCCATATGCGTTTATGTGAATAACAATGCAGATGCTGCACATCTATCGGCGATAAATCTTCCCCAGCTTGGTACGTTAATGTACATCATTAATGCTTCCCATACCATGACTGTGATCAGATTTTCACAACTAACCCACTCCACACATTTATTTGTTTATCCTCACATAGCTCCGCTTATGAACTACAAGCAGTTATGTTTATCACTTGGATGATAACGTTTAATTAGTCTCTTGCATGACGAGTGGAGGAGGTTGGACTCAGTGTGACAGGACTGAGCCAATAGTTCCCGGTTACTAGCTGTTGAGCCGTGCTGCTGCTGTGTCTCGCCTGATCGTAATATCCGGTTTTTGTGGCTCACGTTTCGTGACAAATAGATACTTCAGTTAATATGTGTGTTCTTGATTCTTCCCGTTCAAATACCTGATATGGATCAAAGTTCTCACGGCCAATATTCATAACCATATAGTCAGTTTGAATTGTATGTTACACAAGAGCCGTAAAACCAAGGCCATGAGCGAAAATTATAAATAAGTGTAATATATGCAAGTACATAAGCAAGTATCAATATATCATAAGCAATACAAACATATAAACAAACAAATACATATGTATATATATGTATATATATATATATATATATATATATATATATATATATATATATATTAAGTCATCCTTGCCGAATTAGGTGACAGTGTTTAAGCGGATCACAAAAAAACGCAATTAAATCGCATTGCTGAAGGTAGTATTCCAGGTTTTAGGTGCACGCAATACATGTAGAACACTGAATCGGTATTTTCTGATGAGTCACATATGTTAAATGTGCTATAAAGATACGTCCTCTAAAAACGTGCAATACTACATTGCGCAAAACTTGTCGTTGTAAATAGTGAGGACGAATAACTCGATACATTAAATTGTATAAGAAAATTTGATGAAATTGTGAGAGGCGGTAATGTAATTAATGTCATTGCCACGAATCAGTTCCATGGGATATGACAAAATGCGCTGCGAACATATTGTTCTGCAAGCAATCCCCGTCGCTGCGAACGTCCACTTACATATCCAACATAGTCCAGACCGGGTTTGATGAAGGTGGAGCTGAACTGATCAGTCTTGATGGTGTTGCGTTGGCTGTAGCTCCTGACCGGAACGGTGGCATCGGCAGACTGTTCCAGCCCAGTGCCCGCCTCTGTGACGTTGGCCTTCACGAGCAGCTGCAAAGGAGTCGAGAGAGTCAGACGCAACAGGGTCAAGGATATATATATATATATATATATATATATATATATATATGTATATATATATATATATATATATATATATATATATATATATATATATTATATATATATATATATATATATATATATATATATATATACCAAGCTAACGGTAGCGGAAAATATATAACTATCAAAATTTGTTGATTAAATAATAGACTGATCAGAACAGCTTTTCTTCAATCGTGATGTATGCTCATATAAAATCAGCCAAATAATTGAACTTAAAATTGTGTTTAAGCAACGATTGACATAGTATTAAAACGATTGACATAGTACATAAAGACCACGAAAACATAGTATTAAACGATTGACAACCAAAAGACCACCGAAACAATAACTAATGAAATCCGCCGCAGCGCATTCAGCCAAGCACGCACTCTGTATGCATACAAGTTGGAGCGCGATCCAAGTCCGATCTTGGAGAGGAGTACATCGATGGTTGCGCACCCGTCCCTTCCAGTCTGAAACCACAAAACACAATACTCAGACACCTTAAAACTTGGAAGCTTCAATCTAGGTGAAACACTTAATACAAAAAAGATGCTTCAACCATGATGTTCAGAGGCAATGTAACTGGTTCTCCACCCCAGGCATTGTTTACTCGAACCCCACAAAAAACAAACCGATATAATTGTTTTCATAAGAATATGATTGAGCATTCTGACGGAAGCTAGGAATCTACATGTGCAGTGTGCACACGCCACTTTGTGGGGGTTTCAGTTAGGGTTATCGGGAGACCATCCCAACAGACAGCTCCCGACTGTGTTGGCAGGAACACACACCTCCTTACCGAAATCCTACTAGATGTTGGTTTCAGGAACCCCCTGTATTCGCGGTGTTTGATAGAGTTTGTGCTATCCCGTCAGAGTCAACCAATCCAGGACTCTCCATGGATCAAAAACAGATCCAATCACCGTCTGGCAAACTAAAATTACTAAAAAAAGACTAGTTTTAACTCCTTATTCTCCAATTATGGGCTCCTGAGATGTGTTGGAAATGTATTTCTGACACTGGATTCACTGGTTGGAAATAACGGTCATTAGTTGAGCTAGGAACAATAATTTTGTTTTGTAAAGAAAATATTCAGGATAAAGGTAGCAAAACGGATCATTCGGTTTGTTTCCTACCTCTCAATCACTAATCTAAGATACGGACCAATCTTATATGCATCTACAGGAGGATCACGCACAAATCACTCCAGCATGACAGCTATGAAAACTGCAGCTATGAATACTGCTTGAACCCACTCGCTTTTGAAAAGCGTGTGGCTTAAAAAAGATATGCCCTTTATCGAGCGGGCTTAAAATCATTATCTACTACAGCATATCCCGACCACAGCACAGCACATGACTAGTCCTATCCTCTTTGGAGTAATGACCGACCCACCTCCTCCGTGATGGTGATGTTCTGACGAGCGTCCTTGCGAATGGAGCTGGATCTTGACTGGAGCTCGTTGAAGATGCGGTAGTAGGAGACGGATGATGCGACGTAAAGACTGACTTCAGCGCCGGTGACTGGTTTTCCGAAGGTATACCTGAGGAACGGAATTGCTGAGGTGTTAGATCAACTGTCAAGAGGCATTGGTATACTAAAGTGCAATAGTAATGGCAAATAATGGGAATTCCATATCCCTGACATTCGGACGCGGGTAACGAAGAGGGGAAGCCTTGGGGAGGACCACGTTTACCACCTGAGAAGCGTTTTTGGACATCCCAAGGGGTACCATCCCGACAGAATTGTTGAGTTTTTCAAACAGTGGGTATTTAGAAGTATTATCGAGAGTTAGCGGAGTTTATTTACCCAAAGGGGCACTACTGTGCGAAGCGGGGACAGGAAACAAGAGGATCTCATTAAAAAAAGCTAGCAGTGTTGAACTAAGAGGTAAGCAGGAAGAACCATATTTTTCCAGAGGGCCTCGATTCCTAGACCTGGAAGACTTACTCCGCGCAGATCTTGATAGTGATGGTGTTGGCCGACCTAACGATGAAGTCGGGTGCTTTCAGGGTTACTCCAAACCTGGGCAGCACAAATTCCTCCACTTCGAAGGTTTGCCGGACGGTCTGATCCCCTCTCTTGACGTGGATAGTCCATTTTCCCTGTACACAGCCGACCGGTGCAGATGTTACAAGGATAATACTTGCAGAGCGGTCATACTCACACAGCGGTAGGGATGCACAGGTTACAGCAGGCTGCCCCAAGCTCAGTACATCATATGTACCAACTTTAGACAAAACAGAGCAGATAAATGTATATTTCCCCCCACAAAACCAAATCTTACCCAGAGATAAAAAATTTTCCTCACAGTAAAATAGTCCCTAGAGTTTACGAGATAGTACGTTATTTTCCTCAACGCACAGAACAAGTAGGATACGCACTAGGTTGTGCCAGCATACTTTACTGAGTTAGTTGTTTGCCTCTCAAGAGATTAAAGCCTCAGATTTGAAAATATGCCATCGTCTGGTTCTCTGAAATTTTCCCAACTACGTTGGAAGGATCAGTATTTTGCGGGCCTCCATAAATTGAGCCGTAGTTTTGGTACTGTATGTTTATTATACACACATGACGATCGACGCCACTTATGGGCAATCCCACCTTCAAGGGAGGCGGAACGTGTACGACGCCGGTCGGGTGGAGCTTCGGCTAATCGAGCGCAAACGTGACTCAGCGGAGAAAACGTACGTCCGAAACCCACCAAGTTTTAAATTTTTGACTGCGCCGCGCACCCAGCCAGCAGAGAGAGCACCCCCGGGACAGAACTCGAACATGCGTGCGGTCGCTGACAACTGAAGAAAAGCGGTATGTTATCGGAGTGGGCTATAGGAATGGGCAAGGTGAAGTGCAATTTAGCTAGTGGAAGTGGGCCGCGTACGTGACCGCCCGTTCAGCGCGAGGCCTCTTAAACAGTTACGACGGACGCGGACCCGAGCTGTGTATGTGAGTGGGCAGACTGGTGAAGGGGCGTGACGCTAGCATAAGTAGTGTAGGTGATCAAAACGTGTGAGTGAAGCTCAGACCAGGACGTGTGAATGCGTGTGAAGGAGCGCGGTGCTGACATAAATTGTGCAGATGACCAAGATGAGTGACAGACCAAAAGTAAGGGTGGGATGGACAATGGTGGACGCGATGCGCCAAGTCAGCAACGTGGGTGAAATACCTCTTGGGTCACCAAAAATACCGCTCCCGACACGGAGCATGGGACACCTTAACATCATAGAATGTAGTGCACGAGAGATTTGCGCTCTACATAAGATGGATACTCAGCCTTACATCATGTGAAGGTCAATCATATAATAAAATTCTCCTGGTTACATGTTTTTTATTTGTCAATCACTTCGTTGCCCTGTTAATTACCCTTCAAAAAAGTTTAACCCTATTTCCGGCAGGGGGGGCTAATATTGCCCCCCTTCAGGTTTTTTGAGAATATCTCCGAAACGGCTTGCGATAGAACTTTGAAACTTCCTGACTTTTCCTAAAACTAGTACAGGCAAGTTTTCTGAAATTTTCAAGATTATATATTTACCAGGGGCGGAGCTATGGCTGGGTTTTTGGGGAGGTTCTATCCACAAACTAAGTATTATCGTATGCGATGGGTTCTTTGTAAAAGGAAGCCGTCTCTGCTGATCCTGATACCAGTTATATGGTTTTATTATATCATTTTTTATGTGAGATGATAGTGCATTCACAATTGTCACTATTTGTATTCATCAGGGGCGGTTACAGCAGTTCAAAATGGGGGGGGAATGTTATCAAGAAGGACTAAACGTTAGTAAGTGAGAAGACTGCTTACAGCCGTGCCAGGGCGAATACAATTGGGTATATGAAAATTCAAAATAGTTATAACCCAATTCTAGATTACCAGAGGCGTGTCCAGTCACTACACATTTTCAAAATGCATATTCCCAGCCAGTATCACCGCCGCGACTCAATATCGTTGTATATTGAAAATGTGTTTCCAATCACCCCCACCCCCCACCCACGACGAGAGTCCTTGATCCGCCTATGTCACCCCCTTTCCCAGAGCTGCCATGGGAGGGTAAAAATTATCAGAAATAAATTTCAACTAGTCGAGGGACTAATATACTCATGCATACCACTCGCATATTGTTGGTATGTATTTTACCTCACTGTTTTACCTTACTGCATCCGCCCCTGATGAGTTTTTCACTTTTTTCTCATTTATTTATGTGTCAAAGATGCCAAGCAGTATATCACGGCTTCTAATCCGCGTAACAAAAACTCTTTAGGTTGTATATATTTCCCCTCATAGTCCTGGTCCTGGAACTGCCATTGAATTTCGAATTTTTGCGTTACTCGAGTATATGAAAATTTTGGGTCAATTATTTGTAAATCTGAACTAGTTTTGTGAAAATCGTACAACAGAGACAAGGGTTAAGGAAAATCTAAAAAATACACAAAAATTGTATATTTTGCACGGCTTTCTCCTTAAAAATCAAAATTTTGAAATTTTCTTTTTTCAAAATAAAGTTTAGCGTCAGGGGAATCTATAGCACTTTGAATTTTCAAAATCGGCCGGTTAGATTACGAGATCTTAGGGGGGCCGATATTGCCCCCTTATCGGAAATAGGGGTAGCCGGGAGCCTGACGGAAATAGGGTTAAAAGACTTTCCAATTGTTCTTAGCATAGATAACATCATACCTCTAGTACTGTTATATATGTTCCTAGGAAACGAACTGGAGTTGGGTTGATATTCTATCACCAGGCTGGCCCCTGAGGACCTGGTGGGTGGAAAACTACATCACTCAGTGACCCAAGGGTACGTTTCTCCCATTTATTTTGCAAAACGGTGATTTTACATAACTACTGAACTAAAGTAGCTCCACAGTGCACAAGCTCTGGTGGCCTCAGCAAGACCTATAATATATCCCGGTTATACAAGTGACACTAATAAGCCCAGGTCCAAATGAGAGCGCTCCATAAAACACGCCACCAAGCTGTGCCTGTAAAAATTTCCCTGTCTAGAAATTTTGTGGATTAACAGCTAGTATGGATACAGCCCGATCCCTCCATAAATCCTGTAGATACCTCATATACTTCGAGCGTTTTTGCACACAACAAAAAATGGCGAATAGTTCAATCACGGGCTTAACCCTCGCCCCACCGGGGGGCCATCGATGGCCCCCCTAAGGTTTTTCCGGGATAGCAGAAAAACGACGAGGCGCAGCACCGCGGTTGAGGAGTCTACCTCTCACTGCATCATTTTCCCATCATCCCTGAAATTTTTTACCCCGGGTCACCCAAGGTCAGGTCACCAGACGAGGTCAACCAAGGTCACCTCACTTCACCTTTAGAGCTCTGTAAGAGCTACATTTCAAAGTCGATCGATTTGAAACTTCCTACACTTCATGACCCCCCAGGGTCGACAAGGTGTATATCCGGGATTTTTCGATTTCGTGCCCTGAGGTCAGGTCACGAGGCGACCTCTCCCATTGGAAAATCATGGGGAAAAGCCATGATATAAAAGCCACAAAAATGATTGCAAATACTCAGACTGCTCAGAACAACGTTTTTGGACACCCTTTCACGGATCCCAGGGGGTCATATTTGCCCTTTGACTTTTCCAAGGTCATCCAAGGTCACCAGAGGTCAAAAACAGTATTTTGACAATAACTTTTGACCTAATTGAGCTAGAGCGGTGAAACAAACACCATCGTGTTTGTCTTGTCACTGGCTTTCATTTGATATACAACAAGGTCACTTTTTGACCTTTCGTGACCTCAGGTCATATTAGGTCACGAGGTGACCTCTGGCGGTCAAACCACTGGCGGGAGGTCTTTACGTTCCACATAGCGGAAGAAGTACTGACAATTTGCTATCAAATGTACTTTACCAGGCCTCAATAGCTCTAATGACATAAGAGTTATGCCCAGTTTGCTTAATCATTGCATATTTGAGTGAAAATAGCTGATCTTGACCTAATTTGACCTCTGGAGGTCAAACCATTGACCTGAGCACTAAAACATGCGAAGTAATTTCTTACTGAATTCACGCGAGCTTTCTATTGCACTTCGCAGATTTGCGCTAACGCCGATATTTTCGGAGTTAGAGGGGGCGCCATCGATGGCCCCCCCCGGTGGGGCGAAGGTGGCGCCGGACCCCCGGTGGGGCGCGGGTTAACAATACACAACTTTGAATCGGCAGTGCCGATGTTTGAAAATGATTGGGATGGAGCAGATAAAAGTAATGCGTAGAGAATGAGAAGAGTATTAGCTTCCCAGTACTGTTTCCGCTTCAATACCCTAGTTCCTGAGAAAACTATGAACCCAATTTCCGGTCCCTCTAAAGATAAAATAAACATTAGGAGACTATTCAAACGTTAATTTTAGCATCGAATTGGGGTTTCCATGCTCATCCACTCAGGTAAAATTCTGCACCGCTGTTTTGCATTGCGAAGCTAGAGTCGCAAGTATCAAGCGAAATTAACATCGTCTTGGGAAAGTTCTTAGATATAGATGAAAAGGTCAAGGACTCTTTTTTATATCCGCTGTAAACTCTATGGCGTAGCTATCACTCCACATCAAAATTTCAGTTAATTTGGGCAAAAGGTGCACAAGTTATGGCAAGCAGAGCGTTGGCGATGGAGAGTCGGGTTTTGAAGCGGGTTGGGGGAGGGAGTTAGGGTGTTTAGATGGACTTCTTAACCTTTGGTCAACGTCGTAGGGCTGGTACTAGAATTAATAACTTCTAAGAGGGAGTGCGACTCACCAACACATGCTTCCCGGTGGTGCGGCTCATGAATTAGATTGGGACTATTTTTGGGGGGGAGCGGTTACTCCGCATTCAGAGTTAAGAGCCTTCAAATAAAACATGGTGTTACAAATGCAAGGGGATGTTCGAGAGGGTGGTCCTTACCAGGGAGGTTCATCCGTCAGCTGGAAGCTCTCCTGGGCGATGCCGGATTCAGTCTTCACGTCGTCAAACTGCGCCAGCCGGGTGTTGCCGGGGGTGGTGATGTATATCTGATCGATCTGTCAACCAAAGGTAACATCAGACTCCTAACCCACTCGTCACTTTCATCTGGTGTCGTATAAACATAACATTCGTGCGCATGCCACTGCATTCATTGTTTGCTGCAGAACTAAGGATTAGTATCGACTCGTCAGCTAAAATTTGCCATCGCTCTGCTGCGGCTAGATCTGCAGCCAACAGTATTCAGGAGCTGCTCCCTACCACAGGTTTGACAGACATGTGGCAGCCAGCAGCAGAGCAGGATTTTTGGGCGCAGAAGAGGCCATTCAGAGATGATGATGAAGTTCTAGAAGTAACGAGCCAAGACCTGCAATTATTATGTGTGGACTATTGACCTATTGCGCGTTCATCGCAAACATCTAACTGATATATAAATGCTGGCATTATGTCACCACGCGTAGCTGCACCAACTACGGGGCACTAACCGTCTGCTCCAGTGCTGTGAAATCGCCTCACCACGCAGAACTGCACTAACTACGGCTTACTAACCGTCTGCTCCAGTGCAGTGAGATTGGAGCGCAGCGTCACCACGCGGAACTGCACTAACTACGGCTTACTAACCGTCTGCTCCAGTGCGGTGAGATCGGAGCGCAGCGTCACCACGCGGAACTGCACCAGCTGTCCGGCCTTGTACTTGGTCTTGTCCGTCTGCACCAGGGTCACCAGCTCGTACGGCCGAAGCCCTATCTGCAGAAGCCGGGTGCGGTAATCGGCGCGCGAAATCTCAGTTCTTTCTCAATCACGCGTCTAACTCGAAAAAAATACAACCCCAATGCCAGTTCTGCCCCTTCTTTGGGTAGGCCCTGGCGCCACCCTAACTCATCAATTATCAACACTACTATGGTATAGAATGAGTGGCAGACTGGTAGGTAAGGATGAGAGTTTTCCACTGCACAGCACCACAAGAAATACAGACTGAGAATGTACAGCGAAACCAGGAGAAACTTCCAAGTTTTTTTCCTGCACATATCGTAGAACATTGAATATTCCTCACCGGTGAAGTTTTTGTGCCAAAGAATGACGGAACCGACGACTTAACAATGGCCCGAATGAAAATCCGTGTGTCGGTCAGCGTCTTCGGCACGGAGAAGTCGAAACAGGAGGTCTGTTTTGCTGTAGACACTGCAGAAGAGACGATTACATCCGATAGTGAGAGACATATGGAGCCAGGAGGCCACCTACACTGTCCATTCCGGGCCTCTGGCCTGAGCCCTATTCCTCCCCTAAGTCTAGGAAGGAAACCTCCACCATTTGTACGAATGATGATATATGTTGTTTCTGCTCTGATATTCACATGATGTGAGGGCGTAATTAAATCTTAAATCGCCCTCCTGCAGGCACAATTACTCCTGCGCTTTACCAAATGCTCCCGCTTTGCATAGGTTCGTTAAAATGGAATTCAATACTAAAAAAGATAATATTCAGGTCCGAATTTTTTCAAAATGACAAATGATTAAAGTATGTAATTCTAGGTATCAGCAACAACATCGGCTTGAATAAATTAGTCTGCCAAGTAGTTTCCCTTAGGAGGTGGGCGCAATGAACCCAATTTCCCCTATTTCAAGCGGTAGCTGATCGTGCTAACAGCAATTCTGGTGGTAATTTCACCCTGCTTTCACTGCGCATGCGAGTCGGTGCAAAAGGCAAAATATTGTTATAACTGAGCCTATTTTCCCCACATCAACCACATTCCGTGAGAGAAGTTTTTATATTCGAAGACTATGAGGAAGATCAATTTTGACCCCCCCCCTGGGAATTTGTGCTTACGCATTTCAAAGCATACAGTGAATAGGAAAGGACAGAAAACCGGCGCCATGTTTCATCATATACAGTCTTTGTAAATTTTCAGAATGAGATAAGAACAACGCTATGCCGTAAGCGATTGGCATGATTCTGCTTAAATTTTGTAGAAACTGTTGTTTAGCACTGACACTTCAACTCTCATTTTGCTTTTTACATAAAAATCCCCGCAAAAAAACAGAAAAAAAAAGCATAAAAATAAAATTGTTCTTCCCCCCAAAAAAAAAAAAAAGCGGGGGGGGCCGGTTTTGTGTTTTTTGGTTTTACCGTGCTCTTACCTCTTGATCAGTAGCATGTGTCCAGCGGTGTGAAAAGGGGAAACACAAGATATGATAGATAAAGTTTGGCTCCGTCAAAATCTACGATGGTGAAGGTAGACAATGGGAATACCTAAAAACTAAACAGTTTTTTTGTAAGACTCAGCATAGTCAGACACGTTATGAATTATGGAGGCTGTTAAAGCACTGCTGGAGCGCACATGGCAGCGTGTTTATTCCATGTTTAGGAACATGTCAAAGGGCAGCGCTTACCTCCAATACTGATTGATTTCGTCAGTGAGGCGAGGCTTTCGCTATCCGAGCTGTTCTTCTTCGGGAGGAGCAGGATCTTGATGCTTGCAAATGACTGGATGTTGAAGAACGTGATGCACAGTTGTTCCTCTGTTCCAGCCCCCAATGTCTTGGGGGCGGTCAACAGAAATCCTCTGAAAAAGTTACGTATAGGTCACATTATGATACATTAACCCTCGCCCCACCGGGGGCCATCGATGCCCCCCTAAGGTTTTTCCGGGATAGCAGAAAAACGACGAGGCGCAGTACCGCGGTTGAGGGCTCTACATCTTACTGCATCATTTTCCCATCATCCCTGAAATTTTTACCCCGGGTCACCCAAGGTCAGGTTCACCAGACGAGGTCAACCAAGGGTCACCTCACTTCAACTTTAGAGCTCTGTAAGAGCTACATTTCAAAGTTGATCGATTTGAAACTTCCTACACTTCATGACCCCTCCAGGGTCTACAAGGTGTATATCCAGGATTTTTCGATTTCGTGCCCAGAGGTCAGGTCACGAGGCGACCTCTCCCATTGGAAAAGCATGGGGAAAAGCTGTCTTAGGATCTAAAAGTCACAAAAGCGATTGAAAATGCTCAGCTTGATCAGAAAAGCGTTCTTAGACACCCTTTCACGGATTCCAGGGGCCATATTTGCCTTTTGAACTCTCCAAGGTCATTCAAGGTCACCAGGGGTCAAAAACAGTATTTTGACAATAACTTTTGACCTAAATAAGCTAGAGCGCGGAAACAACCACCATCGTGTTTGTCTCATCACTGGCTTTCATTTGATATACAACAAAGTTACTTTTTGACATTTCGTGACCTCAGGTCATATTAGGTTACGAGGTGACCTCTGGAGGTCAAACCACTGGAGGGAGGTCTTGACGTTTCACATAGCGGAAAACTTACTGGTAATTTTCTATCAAATGTACTTTACCAGGCCTCAATAGCTCTAATGACATAAGAGTTATGCCCAGTTTGCTTAATCATTGCATATTTGAGTGCAAATAGCCGATCTTGACCTAATTTGACCTGTGGAGGTCAAACCATTGACCTGAGCACTAAAACATGTAAAGTAATTTCTTACTGAATTCACGCGAGCTTTCTATTGCACTTTGCAGATTTGCGCTAACGCCCATATTTTCGGAGTTAGAGGGGGCCATCGATGGCGCCCCGGTGGGGCGAAGGTGGCGCCGGACCCCCGGTGGGGCGCGGGTTAAACGGCAAGAATGAAACAGTAGTCCGTGTTTTATTGAAACACCGTGAAACAGTATTTCATGTTTCATCGAAACACCGTCATCAACATATTGATAATCACGGTTTCAGATTCTGCAGTGCTGAGCCGAGGAGCCTGATTATAAGTTGATAAGTTGTAAACTGGCTCGTCTGCTCGAATTCTGGATGCAGCATTGGCCTTAATTAATAACCTAACAATACTTCACATCTTTAAAACAGACTGAACAGCGCATTCACTCAGTGTTGCATCCAGCATTGGAGGTTCCAAGCCAATGAGTAACATACCGATTCATAACCATGATTCATAGCAATGCCATATTTTTCGGCGCACATACACACACACACACATATATATATACACACACACACACATACACATATATATATATATATAGCACATCAGAATTTTTCGGTATACAAAGACGTATGCACGAAGCATGCCAAAAAATTTCGAAACCCAGCGCCATACTTTTATAGATGTTTTTAGTCCAATAGCTGATATTTTTCACTGTGCGACGCCTACCCAGGTTAGAAAAGTGACAGCCCGGGCAAAGCTGCCGTGCTGCACCGTCTGTTGTGAGAATGTCTGCTCCCTGGCCTGGTCTGTGACGATCCTGTGACAACATTGCTACCACAAATCTTTAGGCGGAAGAAAATTATATCTAAACCCAAAACAACTTTGCCCACTGAACACAAAGTGAAATAGTTACGGTCCTTTTCCTGGTAAGGGCGTTGGCTGCATCCGACACACTGAATATTCATGCAGAGCATAATTACATCGGGATGTTGGATACAGACGTACAAATAGCATACAAATAGCATATATATATATATATATATATATATATATATATATATATATATATATAGGTATATTTGAGGATTTTTGAAACATGTTATTGCATAACACATTTGGTTGAAGGACGCGGTAGCTTTCACGTTTATGCGTAAGTATCAGCATTTCAACTAAAACAGATGAATTATTCTTGTTCTGCATTCCAACACGAATGAAGTTTGATAAAAACGTCAGGAATATGGTATCGGCAAGGCAACCAGAAAAGCCGTTGAATGAAGGGCTTACAGATAATCGCTAAGCTCACCTTTGGACATAACCGGACACAATACACGAAGTGGATAGAATCACTGCCAGGGGCAGCAACAGCTTCAGGGACACCATCGCTCCTGTGAGCTGGTGTACCTACTGGGCTCCCTAGCATGTGGCGTCGACATTTATGTCACCCTTTGCACCACCGTGATGTGATGTCAGGTGCAAGTCAACGTCAAACACTGAGGTCGCAGGCTCCGTCACCAAACGCCCCCCCTTCCTCTGTCCTTCAGTCAAGAGAAAGGTCACTTGCTCCAATACGACAACTGAATTGACATCCATCCAGTGCCATGAAGTAGAGTGGAGCATAATGGTATAAACCAGAGCCTTCAGTCAGTTTTTCACCGTGTCCGAGATGCAAGATTAACTCATAAAACAAATCTGGACATCACCTCAGATGGAGTAGCTCAGCCTTCATCAAAGTTGAAGGTGATCAGGGGCGTAGCCAGGATTTTGCTCTTGGGGGGGCAGCGCCTCAAAAGGGCCCCTGCGACAGCGCCAAAAGGGTCCTGATGGGTAAAAAGCGCCCTGGTTGTTACAGATTCGTGTCCTCAGGAGGACCCTTCGGGCCCTCAGGGGGGGGCAGCTGTTCCTGCCGCCCCCCCTTGGCTACGCCCTTGAAGGTGAGAATAGAAATTTTATTCAGAACTATGGCTATGACAACTTGTGCACGGTATGAAGGCAACAGGGCCTGCAAGCGTTACCATTCACCTCTTTAGCTTGTACTAAACCGAACGGTCCGCAACTGAAGTCCGCTACTGCGCCTCTGTTACTTGTGGACTCTAAAATAATAGCGGTGTAAACGGCGTGTCCAAATTTTTGTAAGCCTTTACTGCTACTTCTGCTACTTTGGCTAGTTGAAACCACTACTGCTACTAGCACTACTTTTCGAAATTATGAAATTGCTGTCCGTTACCCCACAGCTCCACTACCGCTAGTTTTTATTACAAAGCGCAACAAAATTCCACCCAAAACAAATGGGTTTTCATTGTCTTTTTCAATAAATTTCAAGGAAACCCACTGCTTACCTGTATATCGAGTCCAAAAGTAGCAGCTTTCTTGTAATATATGGAAACACCACTCAACAAAAGTGTCTATCTAATCGCCCGTTGTTTGTTTTTGTTTTTTTGGGTGGAGAAAAATATTTATCTCGATATCCATATTCTATGTATGGGGAGTGTTAGTCCCCATAAACCTATTTGTGTTGGGTGGGGGGGGGGCGAATATTCGCACCCCTGGTGGGTTTTCTCGTGCTGTGGTGGAACCAAAAAAACGATTGAGCTTTAGCACTTCTTGCATTTTCTTAGACATAAATTGTGCATGAAATTACGTTAAAACAAAATTTTAGTTGGACAAGAAGAGGCTGTAGGTGCATTATTTGGAGGGAATGTTGCCGGGCTGCCAACCTGCACTAGTTCAGATATTTTCCAAACCAGGCCTATTGGCGGGAGAACGCTATGCAATCAGCCAGTTAAATCCAACTCAAATGAAGGTCGAGGTCAGATTCGAAGGTCACAGATCAAGGTCAAGCCAGCATTTTCAAGGCAATTGATGTTAGTGCTTTCGGTCACAAAACGTCGTCCAGTATGACGCACATCGTGTTATAACTTCACATTGAAGGTGCTCAGGTCAATTTCCCAAGTTCAAGGTCTAAGGTCATGGGTTAAGGTCAGGCTCTCATTTTCAGCTTAGCGGTTGCTACATATAGTTATAGTGATGTAATGAGGAATACTATACATTGTGACGGCATAGGTGAATGGCCTTGAATGGCGTTAATCATTCACCGCCTGGGGTCCAATCGGACCCCTCGGTTTTTCGTCAATAAATCAAAGCTGATTCCAATGAGACGCACGCCGTTTTGCAGGCAGGTAGGGTGATCAACATAAGAACTTACGACTAAGAATTGTTATCAGGTTGGGTCAGGTCAACAAGTTATGACGTCATTTCTAAACACATGTAAGGTGATTCAGCTCTTCTAAAATGAGATTGGTAGAACTTGGCTTCTAGAAGAACCAGATCAAGTTTCTAAACGTAATTTGAAAGCTCTTGAAGCGCAAAATCTGCACACTGTTGTCCATTTTGAGGTCAGGGCAATACCAAGGTCACCATGGGTCATGGAAGGCTACGGTTTTCAGAGTAGTCTGTGTCTACCACTTTTGAAGGGAAAAGTATACAGTCTTAAATTTGGTATCATAGATCATGGCCTAAGGATTTAAATAACATGCAACATGACCTTCAAAGGTCATATTTTACATGTTCCCAATTGCAAGGTTAAAATGTGACTTTACAATGTCACGATGCATACTAAGTGCTGTTTGTTCTGCTCTAGGTTTAATTCTTCCCAAGTTATACATGATTTGCTAAATTGGTCTAAATTTGACCCATTTAGGCCCACTGTGACGTCACGGGTAGACGGATATGGTTCAAACTTGACTCCAGTCGGTAAGGCGCTTCCAATGACGTTTTAATGCTTTTCTTATCACTTCTGGCTCCCGAGATTGTAGGCGTTCCGGACTTTTCATATTGCCCAACCTTTGTCCGTTCATGTCAGAGGCGGGCGAGGGAAGGATTCTGAATGGTCTTGTCACCTTGACCCGTCTATTGATAGTTTTTTTTGCATTCAGTGTTGGATATTTGTCCCAATCATTGCACTTATGTACTAAAATACGCATGCACATGTGTGAAGCCCCTAAATAACAATAGCTCAAGAGCTGAGTACGCCTACGGGATCTTAATATCCCATTTGTGTGAGAGCATGGTGTAGTTATTTTTATTCCTCACGGTTACGCTGTAAGCACTCTTTCACTCCCCAAGAGTACAATACAATTACATTTGAAACCCCAATTTTGAAATGTCGGAGCTGCCTCCACCCTAAAATTATATTCAAATATATATTAGCAATCACCTGACATCTTATTCATACCATTAAAACACTCCAACTGCTATCAATATTGCTATCAACGGCTTTGTTGTACGAAGAGCGCACCGTACACGATACCACTCGGTTTGCGAATAGATCTTCCCTAAATACCGAGCCATATTTATGCCCGTGGAAAATATATCAGTCCAAAACTTTCAGGAACATTTCCCAGCTTAGCTTTAGCAAACGTCAGATATTTTCAAAGGCCTACTGGCCGTTTTGGAGATATCTGGGAAAATCATGGGAGGTGAACAGAATCGCCGTGACAAGAATAGTAGGAATATACTTGGTTGAGTAGTGGATCGCCCGGCTCTGGTGGGATTCAGAGGAGGCCTGGGCCATGTATCTTATAATCATTAGCCATGTCGTTCTACAGGGAGCAGGCCTCCGCCGCGGTGGAGTTGTCAAACTGTTTTAAAAGCCTTGTAACCGAGACAAGGGTGTCCCATCTGACTTTTACCTGTGGCGGATCTAGCCGCTAGTTTTGGGGAGGGGGCAAGTCAAAGTCGAGAAGCAAGAAAAACATCACGCAGTGAATTTTTTGCCGTAGTCTAACCGGACAGTAGGATTTGGGGAAATCTCAAAAGCTGATAAGCAAAAAACAAAAACGTCATGGGGTGAAAGATGTGGCAACAAGATGCTGCTTTATCAGTTAAACCAGCACAGCAGACAGATGAACACGTTTCGACAAAAATTGTCTTCTTCAGCATCTATGGCAGGAGTGATAAGGGATACCCTTATCCCTCCCGCCATAGATGCTGAAGAAGACAATTTTTGTCGAAACTCGTTCATCCGTCTGCTGTGCTGGTTTAATTGATAATATCTGTCAACCACTGTTTTACGAGATGCTATTTGTTTTTGCTCTCTAAGGCCCAACATTTACATGGAAGTTGACTGGTTCTGTTTGAAGTTGAGAGTTGAAGCACCAAAACTTTGCTTTCAAACTAAAATTAGTCGGACCAAAAGGAGGTCAACAGCTTTGAGATGGTGGGGGGGGCAAAAACCATTGCTTTGCCCCGACCTTTTCCGTTTGGTGTGGGGCAAATGCATTTTCCCCTGGATCCGCCACTGATTCTCACATACACAGCCGTCCGTTTATCAGTTTACCAAACTCCCAAATGCCCGGTTTGAAACGGAGGCTAAGCTTGTTTCAGCGCGACAGAGGTGCCGGTTGACCGTTCGCCGGACACCCACGTGCCGCGACGGCGATTTCGGGGCTGCACCGGCAAGTCAGCTCCGCCAGTCGGCGCTCCGCCGCGCCGTCACAGCCAGCCATTATCGTGTCAGCTGTCGGAGGCGACGACCTTTGGTAGGCTGCAGCCACGGGACTGCCGGACCGGGAGACGGCGACACCAAATTCAAAAGCGGAGGCACCAGCGCTAAGTGTTTCTGATTGACATGAACGGCAAAACTGGTACCCTAATAACCAACACGTTCCCATCCGTGCTGTTATCTAATAATGGGGAGATTTTATCCAACGCTGCTCCGTCTGTGGCATCAGAAAGTCCTCTGTGCGCACACTCTTCGCAGTGTCGAATCCCCAAATCGACCAGGATGATCGAAAGATGCACCTTCCCCTTCTCCCTCCCTCACCCCGAACCACCTATGTGGCGGCTGACTGGAGGTAAATCCAGTGATGTGATGAAACTAGACTTAAAAAGGTCATGACCTGGCCTGGTCATGGGCTTAGACCACATGCTCAAGAGGTCAAGTACCTCAAACCAAGTATATTGGCACCTGGAAACTATATGTCAGGACCAAGCCCGTTCCAAATCGCAACTGCCAGATCAAGCTCAGGGATGAAGCCGACTGGAACTTTATGCTAACCTGTGGTGATGATCTCACCGCTTCAAGACCTGGTATAATGCATATTTGCAGTCGGTACAACATATAGGTATGAAGTGAGCTTGGTTAACATATACCGGGATGCAATACCCTTTACTCAATCATTAGTTCACGACTCTAGAAAACATACAGTGGGTTAACTTTCTAAACCATGCTATTCCGTCTTGTTCCATAATTTCAATCCCGTTTTCCATCCCATACCATCCTCGAGCTACTGGGCACGCTGATAATTTCTGAACTCGTTGAAAACAGCATGTGTATAGCTAAGCCAGTTGCGGCTGCTAGCTTGGAGAACAGCAGCGTCAGAGCCCGCACAGTTTCCGTCAATGACGCGGTGGTGGCCTTTAAGCCGTGACATTTCCCTCCTGTCGCGTGGGCTGGTGCGCAGTGCCAAAGCACGGTGACCGCTGGCAGCCACTGAGGAGGCTCGCTGCAAACCGGTCACCAGAACATCATTCAACGTCGCAGACAAGCCGATTGCTTGTACTGCGGTGTTTCCCCGCTTCTGATGGATGATGCAGCAGTCAGCAGAAGCAAATGAAGTAAAAATATAGGTGTTCCGCTTTCCCATCATATAGAAAGGTCACTGTGGCAGCGCACAAACCTGCAGTTTTAAATCACGCTAGGGGTGGTTATTTATCCTCAGGCAATGATGGGCAGGATCAATGCAGCCTCTGATCACGAGCCGCCATGTGACGTCACAACGGCGCAAGCAAATACATTTGTCTATCCTCAACATTAACAACTTTGCCAAGTCTAGAAGTGTTTCGTTAGACCACAGAGCGCAATATACAGCTTCTGGGTCTAGATCTGCAATTTTTTTCTGTTTTTGTCACAAAAATTTAAATTAAAAAATTTATAGATATAATTTATTGGATGTATAGAAGTCTATACACCAGGACTCAATGACTATAAATAGTGCACTAATGATAAACTTTTTTCGGGATGCGCTGCGTGAAACATGATGCATTTCTCACTATCTCATAATGAACGTTGCATTTGCTTTCCCTTTTAACTAAGATTCTAATCATTATTATGACGCAGGCATAACAAAATTTGGTACTTTTGCCAGTTGAGTCTACTAATACGGATCGTCACCATAAGTCACTGCTAGTAAAGTCCTAATTCCTAAATTAAATAACACCGAGCATTAAAGCCCGTTCTCGTTAGGGATCAGTCAAGGACTATCGTTAGACCTAAGCATGTATGTACCATATTCAGGTTCCCAATAGAGATACATCGTATGCGTTCCATGACCTTTATGCCTCGTGGATCTTGGTAAGGTAAAAAAAGATAGTTTCAGTAATGAATTAGAGAAGCACTCTAAACGTCTTGGACTTGACGAGAGCCAGCTTGTTATAGGACGGTCATCGGCATCTTCGGTACGATTCCTTACCAGGGATAATTTCGTGCATGTACTGTGTGCTAGCATTTTTGATATCCTTCGACGACATTTGCAACCTTTGGCCGCTTTGTGGGAGGCTCGTCAGCTGGTGCCTCTGAAACATTCTCAGTGTATTCTCGCCTGGCCTCACAGTTCATGTTATCGCCTTCAGCCACGAGCTGATCGGCGAGCTGGATTTTAATTCCAGGTACCTGGTCTCCTCGAAGTCCTCGTGAGACTTGTATTCCAGCCAGAAGTTACCGTGTTTAAGATATTAAACCTGCTACCCCCAAGCAGGAACAGATGTTGTAGCCACAGAGGGCCGAGACCAAAGGACTCCTGCAAGCAAGGCAGGGGGCTGACTGTATCCACAATATGTCTGAGATTATCGTAGGGGCCCGCTCCTCGACACAAAGATCGCAAGTGAGCCACATGGGCCCCTGGAAGTATTTCAGGAGGCCCGGATAGCCACAGGAGGCCTGGGTGAGCCGCAGGGGGCCCGATTGCGGTCACAGAGGGCCCGGTTGGGATACAGGGAAATTATCTGCAACTGCTGAGAACAGGGGCCCGACTTCGTCATCAGTGGGCTTGGGATAATTCTGAGGGGCCCGGTCGCAGACTCAGCGGTTTCAAGTGGACTGCAAGTGGCAAGGAAGAATATCAGGGTGTCCAGATGGCCAAAGGAGATCCGGGTGAATCGCAGGGGGTCCAGTTGCAGTCACAGGGGGTACGGGTGGAATACCGGGGACCTAAAACTGCCGAGGACAGGGGGCCCGGCTTGGACAGCAGTGGGCCCTGAGACGATTTTTAGGGGCCCGGTCGCGGGGTTCGTGGGACCTCAGAGGTAGGGACCCCGAGAACAACTCTGGGGGCCACCGATATTAATTTCGGGGGCCCCCGGTTACATAATGAGGGGCCCCCTAGACCTACCTTCGCGTGGTATTTGGAAGACAACTTGCGGGACCGGGGTATAGCTGCAGCTACCGCTCCCCCTCCCCGCGGGGGCCCGGCGGCTCCAGCGGGAGGCGTTTTATCATTGCTTAAGGTAGGCCCAAGGGGGCTATTACCCCATCCCCCTCCTCGGATCTGCCCCTCGCTTCAGTACCAGAATGACAAGCATCGCCTGTCCCAATCCATATCTTCTAGTTTTATAAAATTAAAAACAAAGGAAACCACGAGGAAAACATATTTGCTATATTAGTATAATGTCACTTTTGTCGTCATTGAGTCCTGGCGTATAGAATTTTATTTATAGCATTTTCGAAGGAGATTGTTCGGCAACAAAAAATGTTAAAAACACCGGATAAAAACTGAGATATTTCCAATAATTTAAGCTTTCTGTTCATATACTCATCAAAACTAGATTCTGTCAGTAACATTTTTAAACTACATACATTCTTCAGAGCAGCCGCGAAGCCTTCCGGCGCTCACGCCTATCGTCGAACAAAGGGAATTTTGACTCACTTGCCCTTGGGCTTAGTTTATGATTTTGACACCAAAAGAAAGCTAGAATGTCCAGCTTTCTATACATAATTTATATAAAATGCTACGACATCGGTAGGAGGTGGAAGAGCTATTCAAACCTGCGTATAGATACCTTTACGTGGGGACTCAGGAGGATATATATATATATATATATATATATATATTCCTTTAATATGGCATCAGCGATATGAAATGAGCTTATTTCTCTTTTAGTAATGTCAGAAAAGCTTCAGTATGGGCGCTGAAAGCGGGGACGAGGGACGTGTCCCCCTGTTGGCTAACCAGGGGGGACGTCCCCCAAATTTGTGGGTCCATATATATATATATATATATATATATATATATATATTTTTTTAAATAGTAATAATTTAGTGTTGTGTTTGGAGCCGTTTTGGGGTTCCCTGTAACCCAAGGAAGAAAAAATGCCCACAGATACTAGTTTTAAGAGAAATGATGGTGATACAAAAGGTAATCATGCTAATCAACCAGCGTGAGAAAATTCTCCTTCCGTTAAATTTTGGAAGTGCCGGATTTGCTATCCTGGGAGACCTCACAGTATGACTTATAGATACTGTCGAAATTTTTGCTCTCGGCAGAGTTAATTCAACTTTTGACTTAGCACCCGCATTGACGGGGGCGAGTACCCGCCCCCCTCGGGTTTTTCGGAGAGAGCAGAAAAACTGCGGCGCGAAGCGCCGCCGTATTTAGCATACCTTTTTCCTCATCGTTTTTACAACTTTTATGAAAATTTTAAGGCTAGGTCATTTCAGGTCAGGTCACCAGTACAGGTCAAGTGACCTGACCTGTTTCACCAGTACAGGTCAAGTGACCTGACCTAAAAAAAGTTTAAGATAGCATAAGTCGGAGCAGGGTGAACTTATCCGATTGAAACTCATATCACATAATGGCCCCACGGATTTCTCTAAAACATGTTCCGGTATTTTTTATATCGATGACCTAAGGTCAGGTAGGAGGCATGACCTCTCCGTTGGAAATACATGGGAAAATTTTTTTACTGAATAACTCGGTAACGGATGGTGATAGAGCGTTTATTTTAGTTGCGTTAGACTTTCCTTGGCTTTGCAGTTCTAATGATACGCATTTTATATAATTTGACCCTGACCTGGCCTCAAGTCAGGTCAAATCCTTGATTTGACCAAGCAAGGTCAAATTATATATCGTTCGATTTGGCTTGCTGCAAGGATTCATATAGTTCAAGTAGTTTTGCTCTATCTTTACTTGTTCAGATGTAATTGCCGAAAAAAACATAATTTACATGTTATCCCTATAACGGCATGTTTTGACCTCTCGTGACCTTAAATGTCACCTGACAAAAAATAGTTCAAACATTTTCGATGGAGAAGTGGATGGGCTACCCAACGTCGTTTACCGTTTTTCACTACCGACCGTGGTTCTCGATATCTTAGGGGGGTACCCGCCCCCCTCGTCAAAGCGAAGGTGGCTCAGACACCCGTCAATGCGCGTGTTAAAGTCATTTGATTTTACTAGTGACTCAACTCGGTGTAGACTTGAACTGAATTCGTTTTCCCACCACCTTAGGAAAACATTAAAATTGTATCAAACTCTTCTTTTTTCTCCGAATGGTATTAAACACTCTTTCACGCTCAGAATGTTATCAAACTCTCCGAAAATCTGGCTTAAAACACAATCCCAATCGCTAGTCAAATAAACTAGTTATCGCTGCCTGGAGCGTAAGCGAGTATCCATGTCCCCCTGGATTATATTCTATTACATAAGGAGTAATACATAAGAGAAAGCAGTCCATATTGCTGAGCATACGTGAAGCCATTCAGTGACCAACGGCTCGTGACGAACAGCTTCACCGTCTCACAGACAGCCTGGCAGCCTTAGTAATGTGTAGAGGAGCAAAACTGTCTTCTACTGAGTGCGTCAACCAGAGAATCTCAGAGTTTTTGCAGCGCCAGTCTATTTACCTGCACAATATACCGCATCAATTTTCGATTTTTTCTCAAAAGCATAACAAGATCGACTTTGCACTGGTCTATATTTGTTTCGGAGGGAAGCCACCTTGGGCCTGTGAAGGAGAAGCCCTGCAGGGGCACCGGCGCTGCTCGGGGCCCTGTCTGTACCCAGTGACGCTGCCGACCGGCAGAGCCTGTGGGTTACCGGCACAGTCGTGCCACTGCCGCAGGACCGGTTGTACACGGCGCCTCCCTTCTGAGTGAACGCAGTGGAAGACCTAGACTCGACCAGACCAGGAGGCGAAGATGCCCACTAATGATCCAGCCCCGACGTAATTCATTAGATATTGAAAACTAGTATCGTTACAGACGATCAGAGGTCTAAAATCCTGCCAACTCGCCAACAATGTTGGTGACAAATATCAACTATGTGACAAAATAGGCAATCTTGAGCTTACCCCAGTATGAAAAGTTAGCGCTCAGTTCGTAAAAACGTTATCTAAGAATCGGAAGAACTCAGAAGATCTGGCAAGTATTCGCCTTCTGGTACCAGGCATCAACATTTTTGGCCAAACAAATTTGCTTTGAAATTCTGTTGATGACATTTAAGCGCTTGGAGTACTCGCAAACATGAAACAAGGGCGAACTCCGTACACGGTAACGGCAGAGCTGTGGAGAAGAGATGGCCAACCGCTGGGAATAAAAATCGCGTGGAGCCACCCTCCCAGGTGAGTCAGCATTACCGAACCTAAGGATTTGCCCCAAGACTTTGGAGAATCATCTTGTTCCTTTGGATCTTGGGATACCGTCTGATTCGGAGAGATCCAGTTTCAATGGGGCTGCGAGTGTAAAAGGCACAGACAAATTTAGACTATTGGAAATGTCCTTATAATACGAATAGTTCACGCCAAACAACTTTTTGCATGCATAAGCAGTGGGTTATTGGGAACAATTGAATTACTCTGGTTATGGTTTCTGCTTCTTGCATTCGCACACTTTTACACGCATAGTTTGTATGCCTGTTTCCATTCTTCGTTTATGGTCGTGTAAAGCGCTCCTGGCCAGACTGGATTTTTATTTGAATTTTATTTCCAGCATGGTCGACATAGTATTGAATGTAAGTGCAGGCAAATGTAAGTGATATTAGCCATTATAAATGCAGCTGAATAAACCAGGGTGTAATGCCAGGGTGTAAGCGTCGCCAAATTCCAGGGTCGTGGTCTCGGCATCAGTGGTACCAAAAAGTCAAACTTCCTAGATCAGGACAAAGGAATGACTTCTGAAATTTGATATATTTAGCCCCTTTTTGTTGTTATTATTAAATTATTATTATTTATTATTTTTTTTATTTATTTATTATTATTATTTATTTATTATCTCTTTATTATTATTAATATATTAAATTATATATTATTAAATTAATTCTAAAAAAACACACTTCTCAAGCTTAGGAAAGCACGGGTCCAAGCAAGTAATCCCCAATTGGTCCGCGTCCCTTGTTCTGCGGTGGACAGTGGCGTCTTTTGCGCTGTGTCCGCCGTTTCCAGTCATTCATATGGAAGGTAAGCCAATGAGCCATATGGAGTTAGAGCCAAAGACTTTAAACCTGCAATATTACTGAAACTTGTGCCTTTGATGTGCATGCTCACGTGCCATTTTTGTGTGCTAAAACCTTTTTAAGGTGCTGACAGTTCCGTTTTCTCAAATATAAGCCGGCATGTACCTATTATGTTTCTTGCATCATTTTTCTGAGTACATTTAAGACGGGGGAAAATATTGTATGTAAATGAAACATGTCTGTATAAAAATGTCCCAACAATTTATCATTAAAATGAGCGTTTTGTGGGTGGATTTGAAGGATATTTAGTCATTTACTGAACATTTAGAAAATATCCTTCTTTTTGAAACAGCCTGTAGAAGTGATGAAAAGGAACCGCGTCTCGTCGACTCCAAAATCCCGTGAGCATGTTCTGTTTCAGGATGCACACATTTTAGCTGTGCGTGTTTTTGCAACACATTTATCCTGGGACGATGCATACATAAAACAGGATACAATCAGTTCCTCGTTCCTCGCTTTATTAACTCGGAAAAAGCCGATTTCCGTAAAATGTCACAAAAACATGACTATGACAAAGGTATTCACAATATATAAGCAAAGAACGTAGGCGGTGCATCTGCATCATTTTTCAGCTGCCGGTAACGTGTGATATTGGCCGAATTCGCCCGGGTGGGGGTCTTTTTAGATCCCCAAAGATTTTTCCAGGATGTGCAGAAAACGGCGGCGCGCAGCGCCGTACTTTGAGTAGCTGTTCCATCTTTTATTTTGCACATTCCCCGAAAATTTACGTTCAGGTCATGTTAGGTTAGGTCAACAGGTCCGGTCAAGTGACCAGAGCTGCAAAAGTCGGGCTCTCGGGTCATAAAGTGCCCGACAGATTTTAGGGCACGGTATGGTCTTGCGACAGATCTTACAATCTGTGAGAAAAAAATCTTGAAAGGAAGCAGAAAATATTTTTTGTTCTAAAAAAACTCAATATTAGAATTGTCACCTCTTTCACTCAACAAGTTTTTCATGAATTTGCACCTCTCCCATATCAAGCCAGTGTGCGGCAAGAACCGATGGAAAATCGAGGGACTTATGAATCGAGGGACCTTTGAATAGAGGGCCTTATGCACAGAGGGTCTTTTCGAGGGACTTATGAATCGAGGAACCTTTGAATAGAGGGCCTTATGCACAGAGGGCCTTTTAAACGTCACCCAGAAAATCCTCTGCTGGAAAAATTCCTTCACCGGCCTGTCGGGCCCGATTTGTATTCCATAGCACGCGACAGCTTGGCCCGACAGGCCGCCGTAAAGGTAAAGGCGACAGGCAAAACAGTTTTTTTCCTTCGTTTCCTTCGTTTGGAAGTACGCTCAACGCTGCCGCAAGGGCGCTGTTTGAACAGCGCCCTTGCGGCAAAGCCGGTGTAAAAGGTATCGTTGGTTTGAAAGCAGCAATGCGGTTTGGTGTGTTGCCTTGTGGATATGGCGGAGGCCAAGGCCCTAGAATCCCGTGGTGTGGTGGAGGCAATATGTTGCAAGGTTGTGTTTTTGATTATTTTTCTCTTGCATTACTTTGGTATACATCTTGAGTAAACTGGTTGAGCCTGGATTTCATCGTCCATAGTTGAAGGGCTGATAAATGGCTCCGATTAAGCTGAAGCCCCTTCCACCGTCCCGTGTCAAGCTTAAATGTGGATTTGAGGGATGTGGGTATTTTGGCGAGAAACGTTTTTTTTAAGGAGCATCAGCGAATCAAGCATTCTGGGCTGCCCTGCAAGTTCAGGAACAGTGGTTTTGGCCAAGGAGGTCGTTTTGAAGCATGGATTAAACAGCGGGCAGATCAGAACAGTGTGGGGAGAAAACAAACAAGTAAGTGATGTGGTGTTCGTTGTAATTTCGGCAGCTTACATTTATTTCCACACAGTATGTTATGCTCACTGTTGATCAATAATTTTAAATGATATTAATAAGGGAAAAATGAATTTTACCAGCAGACTGGTCAAATTAGACTAAAACATTTGATTTTCCCTTCCGTCTTCTTTTAAATCCAATGCCTGTTTGTCCAGAATTAACCACAAAAGTTGCATACCTTCATCAGTGGATTTGTAGATGCCAAAGAAACAAAACTCTTCACCTTTCCACATTAATTTGAGTTTTAAGTACCAAACTATTTCTCCTATTTCATTTTATTCACTTACCTAAATATGCCTATGATCTATGTCAAGGGGACAAAGATATAACAAAAACACAGCCTAGTGCAACCTTTACTCATTCCTTTTACTCTTAACTTCCTTGGAAACATGATATTTATTTGAAATTTACTATCTAACTGACTTAAGGTTATTTATTAGCCGCATGAACTTCAGATCCTAAACCACGTACCCTCATGGAAATGAGCACGGCAATGCATGAAAAACTTTGAGATAGCCAACAGCTTCAAAATTAAGGATTTTTCATGCAAACATGCATTTAAAGTCATGGAGAGCTAATATTACATGTTTGTATTCAACTACAAGTAGCCATGATCCTTAAAAAAACACTTTCGAATATCAAAAAAGTACCCCTCCAATCTTGTTTGTCTGGCCATCAGAGCAAAATCCATATATAAATTTTGGGGGTTCCTTCCAAATTACCCCCTCCCACCTCCAAAAAACTGAAATCATGAAAATCTGCAGAAGCTGGCATAAGTAACCGCATGGTATGGGAACCAGGTCAGCTTTCTTCCATTGCAAACTATATTTTTTAAGTATTCTGGGCTGGACTATGTAACATAATAACAAAATATCACTTATTCTCATTCTAGTGCAGCATTTTTTGTCAATGGCGGCTGCAGAGGACTGAAAAAGGGGGCTGCTTTTCATGTTATTGTATATTTCCACCTGTGACCTAAATCATCTGAATTTAAGACTGAGTCTTATTCAAGACCCAGTCGAGCTGACTTTGACACACACTATTTGTATGCTGTACGTCCACAAATCTCAAATTACATCCAATAATAAATTTCCTTTACCAATGGTGACTCCAGAAAATGAGAATTGGTGGTTCGGTATTCAATTTGTTATAGGTTTCTGCCGATAACCTTAATTTCCTGAGCGTGTCTGATAATTGAAAACCCGAAGAACAGTCTCAGTTCTAGAGTTTTGAAAATTAATAGGCTTGTGTCATTCCACTTAGATTTTCCATAGGCGGCTTCAGAGCACGAAAATAAGGATATCACACATATAAGGATCAGAGCACAAAAATAAGGATAATGATATCCATTGGTGCCAAACTTGAAGTTTTTTATCCTAATTTTGGTATTTTCTATTAAGAATGTGGAAAAAGAGTAGGAACATTTTACCAATTGAATGGGTTTTAGACAATTTTAATAGTCCTATCCTAACCACCCGACAGATTTGGAGGTTTTTTTCGAAAGTGCTGTCTTACTTTTTGCAACGGACAAGGTTCAAGCACCAAGCCATTACCGCATGAAGTAGTAAACTGTGTTTTCATTTTTAGATCATGTTTATGTTTTGGAAGGAAAATTTCCAATTATGGATCATTGTTCTCAGTATTGGGATCATAACTATTATTGGCAACTCTGACTGCAGTTTCCCCCAATGACATGCATTTCCCTTTTTGAAGAAGTTTCCATTTTTGGAAGGAGTGTTTCCAATTATGGTACATTTCCCCATGATTAAATGTGGCAATTATCATGAAAATTATTATTGGGAACTAATCTATAAATGGGAGCGTACACCTACACACAATTGGGAACCCTGATCACAGCTCCCCCCACCCCCACTGAACTTCTATCTCACATATCAACAAAAGGGACAAAAATGGCAATGTCAACACAGGATTTGGATCTACCTAAAATGTGTTGGTAAAGTGGACCTTAGGTAGCATTTTTATAGCCAGATCAAATGCTTAAAATTTTCCCCCAACACCTGATTATCACCTGCCTGGTTGTTCCTCCTTGCAGTAAAAACTCTGAGGCAACTACCCTGCATAGATGTAAAATTATGTCTATTGGCCTAATAGGTACAGAGGTATTGGAAGTCTCATACCAAAGAAAGATCCAGTGTATAAGTCAAAATCCTGCTTTAACTCCAGGCAGTTCAGGTCCTGTGTGTTGCTTACTACCACTTGGTAGTAAGCAACACACCCCCAACCAGCATTTTTCAAAGTCTCTTTCTTTCTGAGATTTTCTGTGATTTTCTGAGATGAGAAGGGGGTCTACTAGGCCCCCCTCTAGTGCACGTTAGTGCCAGGCCCCTCTCCAGTGTGTGTTTTAACACTTTGTGGAGGACTGCATTGGCACACATTTGCTATCTGTACAATATTGACATGATAATTTGATCATGAAATCTCACCTGAATTACTGTTGTTGCCAGTCTGTTGCTGGCACCAACTCTCCCAACTTCCTCCAGCTCCAAATCTACCTAACCAATCTTGATCTAGGGCACAAATAAGATCAGGCACAAGCAGTGACGGATCCAAGGGGGGGCCCAGGGGCCCGGGCCCCCCCTTAGCTCCGAAGCGCCCCAGTAAAGCTCAGCTCATATCGGGCGCCGAAGGCGCCCGATATGAGCGGCGCGCCTGTATCCATTTCGTGCGCCAAGGTGGTAGATACCACTTATTCCACTTGAATGAACACATTCTCCTTAAAACCATGGCAAAGCGCCCCTGCCCAAACACTAGACGCCTTTACTGGTCTTTTGCGCCCCAGTAAAATGTTGAAGATGAAATTTAGAAAGCTAACAAAAGCGCCCCGGCAAAGAAAAGGCGCCACTAGATAGCAAGATTGCACCATGGGGAACTAATGCACCCCTGAGTAGCCTAGGCGCCCCCTGGATGAAGCGCCCCTGGGTAGCCTAGGCGCCCTCTGGATGAAGCGCCCTACGGATACCATATGCGCCCTTGGCTAGGAAAGGCGCCCCTGGGCAGCAAAGGCAAATCTTGGTAACATAGGTGAACTGGACAGCATAAGCGCCCCTTAGATAGAAATAGGCGCTTTAGGAAAATAAAATGCTCACCTTCGGTAGAAAAAGGCGCCCTTTGATAGCCTAGGCGCCCACTGGAAAAAGCGCCCTACGGATGTCATTTGTCATATGCACCCTTGGATAGCAAAGGCGCCCCTGGACAGCAAAGGCGCCCCTGGGTAGCAAAGGCGCCCCTAGGAAGGCACCCCTTCGATAGAAACCCGCCTTTGGATAGCCTAGGCGCCCCCTGGATGAAGCGAACTACGGATATCATATGCGCCCTTGGCTAGGAAAGGCGCCCCTGGGCAGCAAAGGCAAATCTTGGTAACATAGGTACCCCGGACAGCATAAGCGCCCCTTAGATAGAAGTAGGCGCTTTAGGAAAATAAAATGCTCACCTTAGGTAGAAAAAGGCGCACTTTGATAGCCTAGGCGCCCACTGGAAAAAGCGCCCTAAGGATGTCATATGCACCCTTGGATAGCAAAGGCGCCCCTGGACAGCAAAGGCAACCCTGGATAACACAAGTGCTGTGGACAGCAAAGGCGCCCCTAGGACGGCAGCCCTTCGATAGAAAAGCCGCCTTTGTATAGCCTAGGCGCCCCCTGGATGAAGCGCCCTACGGATATCATATGCGCCCTTGGCTAGGAAAGGCGCCCCTGGGCTGCAAAGGCAAATCTTGGTAACATAGGTGCCCTGGACAGCATAAGCGCCCCTTAGATAGAAATAGGCGCTTTAGAAAATAAAATTCTCACCTTGGGTAGAAAAAGGCGCCCTTTGATAGCCTAGGCGCCCACTGGAAAAAGCGCCCTACGAATGTCATATGCACCCTTGGATAGCAAAGGCGCCCCTGGACAGCAAAGACAACCCTAAGTGCTGTGGACAGCAAAGGCGCCCCTGGGTAGCAAAGGCACCCCTAGGAAGGCACCCCTTCGATAGAAAAACCGCCTTTAGATAGCCTAGGCGCCCCTGGATGAAGCGCCCTACGGATACTATATGCGCCCTTGGCTAGGAAAGGCGCCCCTGGGCAGAAAAAGCAAATCTTGGTAACATAGGTGCCCTGGACAGCATGAGCGCCCCTTAGATAGAAATAGACGCTTTAGGAAAATAAAACGCTCACCTTGGGTAGAAAAAGGCGCCCTTTGATAGCCTAGGCGCCTACTGGAAAAAGCGCCCCACGGATGCCATATGCACCCTTGTATAGCAAAGGCGCCCCTGGATAGCAAAGAAAACCCTAGATAACACAAGTGCTGTGGACAGCAAAGGCACCCCTGGGTAGCAAAGGCGCCCCTAGGAAGGCACCCCTTCGATAGAAAATCCGCCTTTGGATAGCCTAGGCGCCCCCTGGATGAAGCGCCCTACGGATATCATATGCGCCCTTGGCTAGGAAAGGCGCCCCTGGGCAGTAAAGGCAAATCTTGGTAACATAGGTGCCCTGGGCAGCATAAGCGCCCCTTAGATAGAAATAGGCGCTTTAGGAAAATAAAATGCTCACCTTGGGTAGAAAAGGCGCCCTTTGATAGCCTAGGCGCCCACTGGAAAAAGCGCCTACGGATGTCATATACACCCTTGGATAGCAAAGGCGCCCCTGGACAGCAAATACAACCCTCGATAATACAAGTGCCGTGGACAGCAAAGGCGCCCCTGGGTAGCAAAGGCGCCCCTAGGAAGGCACCCCTTCGATAGAAAAGCCGCCTTTGGATAGCCTAGACGCCCCCTGGATAAACTAGGAGCCCGAGAAGGAAAACGAGCGCCCCACTGGAAAGTACAGGCGCCATCTGTATAACATAGATGTCCCTTATCCACCTTCAGCTGCCCTGCATTGGAGCAGCGCCCCCTAAGAGCAAAGGCGCCCCTGAACAAAAAGACGCCTCCTGGTATCAAAGGCGCTCCTAGATAACATACGCGCCCCTTAGATAGGAATAGGCGCTCCAGGAAAGCAAAATGCGCCCCTTGGTTAAGAAAGGTGCCCTTGGATAGCAAAGGCGTCCCTGGACAGCAAAGGCAAATCTGGGAAACATAGGTGCCCTGGACAGAATAGGAGCCCCTTAGATAGAAATAGGCACTTCAGGAAAATAAATGCAACCCTTGGATAGAAAAAGTGCCCTTTGATAGTCCAGGCGCCCACTGGATAAAGCGCCGACGGATATCATATGCACTTTTAGATAGCAAAGGCGCCACTGGACAGCAAAGACAACCCTGGATAACACAAGAGCTTTGGACAGCAAAGGCGCCCCTGGATAGCAAAGGCGCCCCTAGGAAGGCACCCCTTCGAAAGCAAAGGCGCCTTTGGATAGCCTATGCGCTCCCTAGATAAACTAGGTGCCTGAGAAGGAAAATGAGCGCCCCATTGGAAAGTACAGGCTCCCCCTGTATAACATAGATGTCCCTTATCCATCTTCAGCTACCCTGGATTGGAGCAGCGCCCCTCAAGGGCAAAGGCGCCGCTGGACAAAAAGGCATCTCCGTATATCAAGGGCACTCCTAGATAATATATGCACTCCTTACATAGAAATAGGCACTTCAGGGAAGTGAAAGGCGGCCTTTGGTTAGGACGGCGCCCTTGGACAGCCTAGGCGCCCTCTGCATAAAGCGCCCTACAGATATCATATGCGCCCTTGGATAGCAAAGGCGCCCCTGGACAGCAAAGTTAACCCTTCTTGAAATAGATGATCTGGACAGCATAGGCGGCCATGGATAAACTAGGCGCCCGAGAAAGAAAACAAGCGCCTCACCTGAGAGTACAGGCGCCCCCAGGATATCATTGTGTCCCTTTCCATCTTCAGCTGCCCTTCTGTCTATGGTTTGGCACACCTGTCCGACAGTTGCGCGCTCAGTTACAGGGCTCGAGCGCTCAATTTGAGCATGGACTGCCTTTATTAACCACATTTCATTAACCCATAACTGAAGGCTTAGTGCTCCATCGCTGCAACCGGGTGCCTTTTTCAGTATGTGCGCCCCGTTTCCGAGAACGCTGCCCTCACCAACCAGCAGTCCTCCCCGCTCAGCAGATGAGCGCCTCTTTCTGATAACTAGGCACTTTATTTCAGTGTTCGAGCGCCTTATTTCAGAATTTTTATTCTCCATCTATTTTGGGCTCCTCCTGGATTGCAGAGGCGCCCCCTCAAGCGCAAAGGCGCACCTGGATAGAAAAGTGCGCCCCATGTTTGCAAAGGCGCTCCAAGATAGCATATGTTCCCCTTAGATGAAAATAGGCACTCCAGGAACGTAAAATGCTCCCTTTGGGTAGCAAAGGTGCCCCTTAACAGCGAAGGCAGCCCTAGATAACAAAGGTTCTCTGGACAGCATAGGTGCCCTTGGATAAACTGGTGCCCGGAAGAGAAAAATACCGCCTCACCGGAGACAAAAAGCACCCCAGGATAACGTAGGGGCATGTATTTCAATCATGTCTGTGATTGAAAAATACACCTAGACAGCATATGCGCCCCTGGATAGAAAGACACCCCTGGGCAGTAACGGCGCCCCTGGAAAGCAATAGTGCGCCCCTGTAGAGAAAAAACGCCTCCTGAATAACCTAGGCACCGCCCCCGAAATATCAGATGCCCGTGGATAGAACAGACTGCCTTGAATAAAACAGCGGCCCTGGATAGTAAAGGCGCCCTTTGATAGCATAAGCGTTCCTTAGCAGCAATATGGGCGCTACATGAGCTCAAGGTTCACGTGCACCTAAGCCCAATAATAGAGCAATCAATCGATGCCGAAGCACTCCTTAAAGCACGGGCGCCAAATTTCCTAAGAAGTAAAGCGCCTCTGGGTAGCAAAGGCGACCCTCGACAGTGGTGTAGGTATTCCTGAATAACAGCAGCGTCCCTTGATAAGAATAGCCCCAAGATGGCACAGGTACCCTGTTGATAGGAAAAGCGCCCCTGAATATCAGAGGCACCCTCTGAATGAGGTGCCCATGGAGAGCATAAGGGCGCCCTATGCATAGCAAAGTGCCGCCCCCTGGATAGCCTAAGCGCCCCTTGCATAGGGTAGGCGCCACTGGGTAGTATAGGTTACCTTGAATAAAAATACGCCCCTCAATACCAAGGTGAACCCGGATAAGAAAAAGCTCCCCTTGGGCACTGGGTATCAAAGGCACCCCCGGAACAGCAAAGATGCCCCTGGATAGCTAGGTTGCGTCCATTGGGGAGCGAAGGCGCCCCTGGGTGGCACAGGTGCCTCATCGAAGCAAAGGCCCCCTCCCCCAGAGAGCATAGGTGTCCCTGATGAGCACAGGTACTCCTGGATAGCCCCTAAATGACGTTGCATAATGCTACGATTCCTTTTATAACGTATGCTATTATATCAAAGTAAAGGTTATTCAGTGTTTAGATCAAGGTTACTGGTCAATTTTAAAGGTCACTGGCCTTGATGATCAAGGCTTGATCAAAGGTCATTGGTAAGCTTGGGCACAGCGCTAGTTATAGCGTAAATTAGGCATAATATGTTGGGTTGTGCCGTAATAGGTCAATGACCTTGAAGGACCTTGACCCCAAAAATTGCAGACATTGTTTAGAGCCTTCCCTTTTGGCCTCAGCCCTGTTCTAGAGTATTCGCGCCCCGTTCCGGCCCGTTGGGGGGTGCTTGAACATCCCCTCGAGGTGTCCCAGTGGCACGAAAAAGCGTCGGCGCGAAGCGACACAGTACTTGTCACACCTTATCATTGATCAATTCCGCAACTTTCCCTCAAAATTTAAGGTTGCGTTATCTCAGGTCAGGTCACCAGTGCAGGTCAAGTGACCTCACCCCAAAAAATGTTTAAGTTGGCGTAAGTAAGAAAAGGGTGAATCTATCGAATTCAAACTTGTACCATATAATGGGCCCAAAAAGTACTAATACATTTATTGCGGGATTTTTCCCATCGATGACCTAGGGACAGGTACGAATCATGACCTCTCCATTGAAAATGCATGGGGTAAAACGGAAATTTGCCGAAAAATTGCTCTATGTCTGCAGACGCCGCTTGGAATACCTTCGGATTCCCCAAACCATGGTATCCTAGGCCTCTTTATCGGTTCATGTTGCAAGTTTAGACATGTTACCTCTGAGAGTTCATCTGGGGCTTCCTGAGCAGGTTTTAAGACTTGGGTTAATTGCTTTGCAGGAAATATTGATAAAACCCGTATTTTGATACCATTTTTATTGCTATTGTGAGTTGATTCATATGCATACTGACTATGCTAGGCTAGATGGTGACCTTGACCTAGCCTTAGGTCAGGTCATTTTTATGTTTTGACCTAGTATAGTCATATTATGCATTATTTGATGATTCGCCGTAACGAGAGGAAGCGAAGTGTGCCTAAAAATGATCCTAGCTCAACTCTGGCAGATGCTAGAGTATATACACAGAGACATGTTATAAGCTTTGTCTCGGGGGAGGGGCCCTAGCGCTGATCGCGGGAAAAATCCCCAATGGCCCCCAGGGGCCCTCAGGGAGTCAGGAAATCTGGCGTGGGTGGAATCCGGTAGGAGGGATTTTGGGTCTCCAAAATCAGCTGAGGGGCCCGTGCCAGTTAAGGGGGCCCCAGATAAGGGCCCCCGACGAGCTCATTTGACCTCAGCGCCAACACAGGATTCTCAAGACCAGCGTGGGGTGCCTACCTATTTAAACGGTTTCTAAATAAGCTCAGGGACCCAAAACTAACCCAGGGGTCCAATTTTCAACTCATGGGGCCCAGACACTCTGAGGGGAACCTGCAGAAGCTCAGAAGGCCCATAAAACTAATAGGGCCAGACCAGCTGGGTGCCTCGACGAACTAGTGCCCAGATAAGCACAACGGGCCCCAAACAAGCTGAAGGGATCTATGTCAGTTAAACGAAAACAATACCAACCCAGGGGACCCTGACCAGCTTAAGGGACACTAATCCAGCTTGGGGCTCAGAGCTCAGAGCTCCAGCTTTTAGCTCAGAGGGCCCAGGACCGGTTGAGGGGGCCCTATATCAATAAAAGGGCCCCAAAAAAGCTTAATAGGCTTCAGCGGCGACATATAGGTTTCAAGTTCAGTGTGAGAGCCTGGTTAACTCAAGCGGTCCCAGATCAGCTGAGGGGACTCGATATAAACTCATCGAAGTCACCGAAAACTCAGGGGCCCAGGCCCGCAGAGGTTCTGCGGCCTATGAGGCTCAGGTTAGCGTCAATCGGGTATTTCAGTATTGAGCCGTTAGCCAGGACAACTGTGATAAGTGGAGGTGGTGGATACGACACCTCAGTTTTTACCATGACCGAATATAACTATATTATTTGCTCATCGCGCTCCAGTTAGTGTCAGTGGGTGCTTTCAGCATTTTCTACCACGGTACCAGTCGTTAGCTGGCCCGAAATATGCTTGATGGTAAACGTGAACATGTTCTCACTAAGAGGAAGCTTTCATGAAAATAAGCATTTACAAATCCTTTTTTAAACGCGTTCTTCATTGACACTGGCCGCCTTTTTGGTGGTAAATTGGCCAGTGGCGGATCCAAGGGGGGAGGGGAAAAAGGCATTCCTCCAAACGAAAAAGCTCGGGGCAAAACTGCGTTTTCGCCCCCAAAGCGATCAACCTCCTTTTTTCCCCTACTCCTTCTTAGTTTATAAGCAAGATTTTGGTGTTCCAACTCTCAACTTCAAACAGAACATAAGTTGATAAGATGTTCCCTGGCCTGTCCCCTCGAATCCGGAAATGTAAAAAACACTGAAGATTATATATTCGGGCACAGCCCTTCATCAGAATCATGGAGTAAATATCAATAATTCTCAGTTATAGTATAGCCAGACCTCCATAGTATAGCAAGGCATAGTATAGCCAGCCTTGGATAGGAAGAAGTATCTCGAGCCCATATTTCTCACCCCGTGAAGCTTTTTGGCTTTTCGCCTCAAATACCCAAAATTCTACGGGGAAGGGATATTGGTAGCGCAGCTTTTTACTGCGTGACGTTTTTTTTTTGCTTTTCGACTTTGGTTTAACCCTCCCAAGCCGACCGGCTAGATCCGCCACTGAAATTGGCGCCCCTCAGGTTCGGCGCCCCCCAGGTTCGGCGCCCTCCGAGCCTGGGCCCCCCTTAACGAAATCCTAGATCCGTCACTGGGCACAAGCAAGCTAAGGAATGAAAAACCAAGTTTGATGTGTGAAAGTGCATCAGTATCAAAGTAGCCTACATTCATCTTAGATTAGCCATGGGCAGCACTATTTATTTCAGCTAGTTTTAGCCTGCACTTATCTCAGATATACCTAATAAATATGCCCTCAACAGAAGTAGCTTCCCACTTGTTCAAATTTTTGGCAGGCTCAACATCACACAAACATTGCGAACTTGTCTTGTCGCTGCTGCGTAGTTTAGGTAGAATTGCTGCCCAGCTATGTTTATTTGTTTCACCCATTTAGTACTTTTCCTAGTAGCTTTTAGCCGTACTTGATACTAAATTCAAAGAAATAGGGACCGCTAAATCGAAGATACTCAAACTTTAAATATTATTTAACCTGACAAAATGAACAGAGAAGTACTTGATAACGTATCTGCGTTATCTTTAATGCCTTAAATATGCCCACAATCATGTATTTCTCGAAAAATTGACTGTCACATTTCGGGCATCTAGGCGGAAACTTTCTGGCAACTACTAACAATCGGCACCATTGGGATGCATGTTAAAATCTGGCAACTGTGACAGCGGTTTCCGGGTTTTCTGCAGCGGGGGTCTCTCGTTTTAGTAGAAACTGAACACAGTACCAATATTGTATCACTGATGGTACGCTGTGCAATTGAAGAACAGAGCTGCTAAATTAAAATATTCGCTACACGCTTCATTCTGTATTTCGAAAATGTGTGGTTTGATTTTGAACCATACTGTCATGATCGCTATTTTGTCACACTTATACACCTCGACTATCATAAATGTGTCACAAACTCCAGTAGCCGAGTTGGCAAGTTTCTGCACCTCTGGTCATGGCCTCCCTATTGTAAGCCCATGAGAATATTTTGAGATACCTGAATTTCAGTCTGCAAGGCTCATATCAACTTCAAAACATCAGTTCTATGTTTTGTATCCTATTACTGAGGTTGATACTAAACATTTTGACCCGTACCCTTCTTGAGGTCATCTGAGGTCAAATAAGTTGTTTTGAATAAGCTATCTTATAAATTTTGAGCAAACAATAAAAAAGATTTTATCTTACCATCACTGTGTTTGATTTGTCACTGCAGGTCCGATGATTTACGTTATGGCCATACCAGGTCACCAATTCGTTAACCTAAGGTCAGGTCAAACTCTGAATATTACCTAGTTGAGTGAAGTCATATAATATTACATTCGTATTAGCGACAGGATTAGAATGATCCCCGAATTATGGATGTGGCGTGTTTCGATTGGAGTTGATTCCCAAAAAAGCAAAGACCCAATAATAGGGGAGAGTGGGGTAAGATGCCCCATTGGGTAAGACGCCCCATCCCCTCTTTTGGCAATGCGGGCCACCACTGGTAAATAATATTGTTATTGGTCAAGAGCAGAGGCTTTTATTGTTTCTTGCAAAAAAATCAGTCAGAGCCGCATGACGAAATCCATGGAGCGAAGCGCATTGAGATTTCTCAAGAGGCTCTATTCTGGCCGCTTTACCGGTCTCGTCGTGGTCTGTCTGTCTGTTGTTGTCTGTCCCGCCTGAGAATTGATGTCAGAGCTCTGGAATTTTGTAGGGTGATAGCCCTTCTGCTCCAGACACCCAAACTGAAGCCAAGAGTCGAAATCATAAATAGTTTTTGAGAAATTTTGGCTCAAACTTTTTCTGTTTTATATTTTTCTAATTTTTACTTCTTAAGCTACGAACTTGAAATTTATGTCCTTTTCAAAGGATAACAAGGGCCAGCTAGGGAACAAAAATTGAGCTGATTCAATAATATTTATTGCGCGAAAACGCTTTATTTCTCACGCGAGCAAAAAACTTACTTAAAGTTGATGGCCGACTTGGACGCTCGAAATATTAGAAGGCAAGCTTCAGTTAGCTGAAAGACAGTTACCTAGGGGTAGCTAGGTCAATTTTCTTGTGCTTAGGCATAGTTTTGAGTGCAAAACGTAAAATTTTGACCTACTTTTTACAGTTCTTCCGGAAGACTAAATTTTGGTTCATTTCATTTCAACGTTAATATCTCACAATCTAATTGACCGATTTGAGTTTTCATTTCAAATAATGAAAGAACATTGCTTGCACCTGATAATATTTGGAGATGGAAATTGTGAATGTGAAATTCTTTGTTTTATAGGCATAAATAGAAATTGAGTCAAAAAACTTTTTACTTGCATCTTCCTGGTTCCAAGCTCATGACACTCACAAACTCAGAACTGACATGGCTGAATAGGAAAGTTACTTGCGGTCATTTCGCTCACTTATACTACCCAGCTATCTCTAATGGCTTTCGAGTAATTAGTCCAAAATGTATTACAAGATGTTAAATTTCTCGGACCACCTTTGCTTCTCACCATGGTTTCAAGTACTTAAAATGCATGGAAGTGGAAGAAATTTGGCATGAAGCTAGCTTAGAATCCTAGCTCGACGATACAAGTAATTTCAGCCCAAAAGAATGCTTGGTTCGTCTTCTAGAAGCACTTTTATATCGTGCCTTTTCGGGACAAGCACAGCACCCGGCACCAGCGGCCCGGCATATTCGGCGGAGTTGTACCAGCCAGTGACCTCCTGACGGGTCACAGGTCTTCAGCTAGTGGGAGGGTGAGTACTGTGGAACGGTGGTCTAGTGGTTAGAGGCCCTGTCTCTTGATCAGGTAGGTCCGGTTCGAATCCGGGGGTGACCACGTACTCTTTATTGGTTATTTCAAAGAAAAGAATGATAAAACTGACTTGCAGGCTTATGAAGAGATACATTAGGAACGAAATATGGTTTGCTTTCAGCACATTGTCATGCGGCTCTCCTGCGCCGGTGGGGCGTTAGCCCAGGCCGCAGGCCGAGGTTCTCTCCTGTGAGTTGCGTGAAGCTGGTGGGTAAGTCTTTGTTTCGATGTTTTTCTAAGAAAAAATGCCCGCATAGTTTGCAGATATCTCGAAAAATATTGAATGCGTGCTTTTTTACTTCACATTACGAATGCTGGCATATTTGACTCATTAACTGAGTATTTCCCTTGAGTGAATTAATTGTGTGATCTTTGCCCTTCAGGTTTTATCTAGTTTGGGTACTGATGGGAATGATGCCCCCTCAAAGAATGGGGAAAGATGCCCCATGAGTAACTTTCCCGGTGGAAAGGGGGCGTCTTTCCCCAGACCAATATAATGTAATTTGTTAGAGTAAACAACTATGTGTTAAAATTGGGGTTAGTCCAAACCTTACCCACAGTCAGCGCCACGGAATTGTTACTGGGCGCTACGGACCCTGGACTGGTGATTGGGGGGACGTGAACTTTAAATTGACCGTCTTTGAAAAAGCTATTGACCATGAAGCTCATGAACAAATTTACGTAGGTCAACGTAGGCAGGTAATAGGGAGACAATAAAAACCTAGGTCGATTCCCAAAACTTGTCGGGAGACGTCTTCACAGATTGACGAGTTAGGGGATCTGTCTCCCGTTCCTGTCCTCTGCTTTCGACACGCATGACCGTACGTGTTAAATAAGAGCACGCTTCAATCTGTCGCTTTGTGACTAACCTTTCCAATTGAAGGCCTCGCACCTGAAACCAGGCCACTAACGCAAGGAATCCCATAACAGCTAAATTTTGTGGTTGGTGCTCTCATTCGATAAAGCGAATCCCAGCTCAATCATTGAAACCTTGCAAAAATTATTTGGGAGTTCACCGGATCTGGCCTGATGACCCAACCGGTGCTGACTTCAAGGCGGTTTTAGATATCAAACTGGTGTAGTGGAAGCACAAAGCAGTTAAATTGAAATGGATAAAACCGTAAAACATATTTTAAAACAAAAATGGCCAAAATCGGTCATTTTTTTGCCAATTACGGAGGGGCTATGGCTGGACTGTTTACCCTGGATTCGCCTATGAATGAGCTAGACCTGAAATACTCCATATGGTTAATCCTGCAAAGCTCCGTGCCTGATCTCTTACGTCGTCCCTGCATTTGTCATCCCGGTAGCCCAGTTGGTAGAGCGTTGGGCTTCGACCCACTGTTCAGGAACATACAGTGACAGTGCATATCCAAGCTTGGGATCGGTTCCCCTGAGACGCTCTGGCGCTAAATAGTTTACCCGGCGTAGGTCGGCTGACAACTGACTGGGTAGAGGGTGACCTGAGCGGGGCGGCCGTCCCTGTGATTTGTGGGATGTTTTACTTTGGCTTTTAAATTAAATCTTCATTGCAGAAGTTGCACGCACCGATGGTAGGACTAGGGAATTCGCGACAAGTTCATTGATGACTTTAGTGAGACTCCGACTCCAAAACCCGAACTTGCAACAACATGCATCTAAAAATCGCTCTGGAAGACAGACCAGTTAAAGGGGTTCCGAAAGCAAAGATATCTAAAAAGACGTGGAAGTGGCAGGCAAAAGCTGTTTAAGGGAAGAAAGGCAGTGGACATAACGATACCAGATGTCTCATTTGCGGAGTGAGTTTTGTTCTCTCGTGCAAATAACGAATCGAGTGCACTGCCTGCGAAGGCTGGGCCTGTGTGCCTTGACGAGAAGGCTAAGGTGGCTGGGCGCCATAAATGATAGACTGGGAGCCTGTGATGGTTAGTGGGAGGAAGCTTCGAGTTGCCACAAGCCATTTTTACTGTCTGAAGTGAGTGTTTTTGTACTCAACAACCAGTGACGGATCTAGCCGGTCGGTTTGGTAGGGGCAAACCAAAGTCCAAAGTCGAGAAGCAAAAAAAGTAACACCATGAAATCTGCGCTACAATGCCACTTGCCGGTAGAATTTTGGGTATTTGAAGTGAAAAGCAAAAAAATGTCACGGGGTGAAAAAGATGGGCTCCAGATCCTTTTTCCAGCCAAGGCCTAATATTTACACTGAACTTAACTGGTTCTGTTTGGAGTTGGGAGTTGAAGCACCACAATCTTGCTTATAAACTAAAAAGGAGTCAGGAAAAAAACGAGGTCGATCACTTTGGGGGGGGCAAAATCATAGTTTTGCCCTGAGCTTTTCCGTTTGGGGGGCAAATGCCTTTTTGCCCCCTCCTGGATCCGCCACTGTCAACAACTTCTGGCCCATATTTCTTTTAACATGAGGAAATGAAACAAAGGGAACACAGAAAAGACAAGGTAGGGGATTTAGGGGAGGTTCTCAGAAACCTCGTACCAGGTTACCTACTTCGTTTCGTACTTCGTTGTTTTATAAAAAGGTGTGAACAGATTCGGCCAAACAATGAGTTACACATCACGTGGTGCGTTTTGGCAGGATTGAGCACGTACTGCCTGACTCTGCGGCGGAGGCGGCCGGCGTGTGGGACGGAGATCTGCTGGTGTTTGTGGGAAGTACCAACGTCACTGAGATCGACCGGGACCGCGTCAAAGCGCTGCTACGGTAACCCTGCCGCTGTTGCTTCCTTCAGAGGTCTGATATCAACACTAGTGCATGTTTTTTTGTAATTCTTATATCTTTTAGATTTCGATTCAAGCAGTTGGGATATTTTCCGTGCAAATTTTATCAGACTGGTGTGATTACCTATTTTGTACATATACTCTTTCTTAGAATTCCGACAAAGTGAATCCCTTTAAAGGCCCGTTCACGGAGTTTCCGTAGCAATTTTTATCCGTGCTCGCTCGCATCATCCTCAAATCCGTCAGCAGTCCCGCGACTCCCGGGCTTTTTCACTCGATCACCGGTAGCACAAGCTACTGCCACTCTGCAAGATATAACACCCCGGCTCAGGGCGCGACCATACACTGAAAAACTTTTTTGAGATCAACAAGCGAGCTCGAAGATCACTAGAGCTACTAGCAGTAAATGAGATCGTGATATTCCAGGTCGCAAGTCTCCGAGATAGTTTTCGTGTAATCTTAATCTTGGAAAATCTTCAGATCTATATCTATCTCTGATCTTCGAGATCATGAGAAAATTCTATAATAAACTGTTTACAAAAAGATAGATTAAGGCGTGATCTCTAAGATAACAGTCTCAGATCAACTGAGGATCTTACAGATCACCACAGCTACCAGCAGTAAATGGGATCATGATCTTCCAGATCATAAATCTCCGAGACATGTTATTTAAAATGTTGATCTTGGAGACCGACTTCAAAACCAGTCTCATCCAAGGCGATAGCGATACTTGAATGCGAGTAATAGCGAAAGTTGTCTGGTTCTGGAAGGGATTCAAGGCCTCGGGCTGATCATCCTCCTAATATTTGCATATTGTGAAACAAACGATGCTCGTTATGATGTTAGATAAAAAACATTTATACAAGTGAACATAAAATATATATTTTAAACTCAGTTCCCCAGAGATAAGCGCTAGGGTCCGATCTTGGATAAACCCGTACACGAGTACAGTTAGGCAAGACCCATCCCCCGCACAAGCTACCCCCTCCCCTCCCCCGATCCATCGTCGACTTTTAAGAAGAGGCCCTTTATGAACGAACAAAATGAACAAAATGAACCCTCTGCGTCTATCGCCAACAGTGGCAAGGCAACACCCATTCCCAGACATTACCAACACCCGTCTCATCCTGGAGCTCCTCAGGCAACACCCACCCTCTGAGCGAGTCTCCAGGATGCGGCGAGCACAGCCGACCCATCGTCGACTTTTTAGGACAAAACGTTGCATGAACACAGCGAACTCCCTGCGCCGATCCCCGCCAGTGGCTGCGCGAAGACCGTATGAGCAGCCGCCTAGAGCAGCAACCCATCTTGCAGGCTTTCTGCCTTCCCGATCTGGACATCCTCCACCTCCACGCTGAAGCAGTCCTCACGTTCCACCACCCGGGGACAGATGGCTTCTGAAGCTTTGATTACGGAGATATCGATTCTCAGCTGGTCTGAGAGCACCTCTATGGCTTTCACCCCTTAAAAATAAGTTTTGACCCATCTCTCCACGCCCTCTGCAATAGAGCCTGGGGTACTATTGCACTCAGTGTTCTTCTTGGATGTTTCCGCACAAACACTCCCACCACAATTGCAACACATATTAGCAGAGTTAGGTAATCAACCCACTCTCCACAAAGAAGCTTTACTCACTGGCTCGTGTTGGCGCGAAAACAATATTCATTCGCGCGCGCACGTCACAGCTCGCGCGGCGTCGTCTGATCATACCGCTATGAAAAGCGCTTATCGTATGTAACTGAAGTTTCGATTCTGGCAATAGATGGCAGGGCTATCAGATTTGAGTGTCTGAGTTCAAATCCCAGCTCTTACTTTTCGTAGATCAGAGAAAGTACCCAATGCACGCTTGGTGATCTACGAGATCATCTAAGGTTTGAAAATGTTATCTCGACGATAAATTCGATTCTCACATCGGTGTACTAGATGAATCACTGATTTAAGCAGTGTTTCAGGAGATAACAATGTAGTTTTCTGGTAGCCTACGATGTTGTGGGAGGGTTTATGTTAAGATCAATATGTTTTTTTCTCAGTGTACTAAAGCATAATCGGGCAGAACAACGCCCGACGATCGTAACACAAATCACATTTTCCTTACTCCACACTCATCACAATAAATAATAATCATTTATTCTAAAAATCAATCTCTGCATTTTGTTATACATCAGGCGTATGCATCACCTTCCAGTCGCTGAATAGAAATAGCTGCCGTGGCGCCATCTGCCGTTCAGTTGTCGCGCCAGTGCTACTCAGTCGGGGAATGGACGGGCGAACCGAGAGTACGATTGCCGTGGCAATGATACTGATGGTGCGAGCGAACGTCCTCAGGGAAAATCGGCTGCGAGTCATGTGATTATTTCACTATCTACTTGAATAGCCCTGCATGCGTTTTCCGACATAAGGAAACGCTGTGGTCTACCTGGAGAATAGCGCTCCTCGTGCACAAAAGGCAGGTGAAAGACATTGAAGACGACTGTGACTGAATAGATAGAGCTGATTTTATTTGTATGGCTTAATAAGACGATCAGCGCAAGGCAATGGCAGTTGCTTTGTGCATTGCATTGTTGAGGAGGGTAGTTCAGCACTGATTGGGATCCTGTTACTTGTTAACAATGTTTCTGGCTGTTGTCGATGGTCAGTGAAAAGAGTGGGAGTCGTATTGATGGGGGGAGCCAACTAACCTTTTGATCACTTGCGAACGTTTTTTTGCGCCTGATTGACTTCTAGTTTTCTCTCTGAGCCTAGTTGATTCAATGTTACAATAAAAACACGCCTCATTAATCGAGCAGCAGGACCCACAACCACCAGCACTCGGCTGCAAGTTTTTTTGTGAAAAGACCCTATCTCCGCTCTCTCGAGCGAACATCGACAGGTATGAATTTAAGAAATGTGGCCTCAGAAACGTGGTAATTGGGGGATCAATAAAGTGTTCTTAAGCCATTTATGTGCAAACAACGCCCCAGGGCAGCGGTGAAAAAATTATTCAATTTCATTTTATTAGGGCCAATCCCAACAGGTACACTCGCCCAATTACAGGGAGTATTGGCGTGAGTGTTTAAGTGTTTAAGGATCCTCTCCACCGCGTCAGATCGGACACGGAAGGCGGTTTCCTGTCGTGGGAATTGAACCCACGTTAGTCCATGCTATCTATTCTGAAGACTGGCAATGAAACCACTAGGCCACCCGGAAAAAATAATGCGTATATTAACAAAAATGAATGTGTTGAAGTACTTGAGCGCAAGTAAAAACTAGTGACAGCTTTGCGATTCTGGCTCGCTTAAGTAGATAATGCTTCAGTTGTCAGGTTTCTACGATAATTAAAAGATCTTGCTCACCCTCGTGTCTTACCAAACACACGTTGATGTTATGATGAATGCAATATATTAAGTAAATATATTATATGTATTCAGTTATATACGTATTCAGTCATAATTAGTTTGTATTCAGGTATTCAGTTATAATAAGTAATATATGTATTCAGTCTATAAGAAACTTTATTACTACGCTCTAGAAAAAAAACTTATCATTCCCGCCCGGTTCTGGTAAACCTATAAAATGTCCACAAGTTCTATTTGTTCAAAATAACACGAATTTTAATGGATTTTTTCTCTCCCAAACCATATATTTTGTCAGGTAATGCAGTCTGTTAGTAATGTAACATAGGTTACCGACGAATCATGCATAACAATTCGGAGATCAGTGTGCGTTTTCTCTCTCTGTTTCAGCGAATCATCACAGCCGGTACTCCTGGAACTGTACAGGAATCCAAAGGAATCTGAGCAGAAAGGAAACGTGCCACAAACTTCCAACGAGGCATCATCGCTCCAGAAACACCAACAGATACCAGCCCGGGACAGTCCACTTGTTCTTGAATCGAAAAATACCAGTGAGGTTGAATTGAAGGCCATCCCGGAGCAGCAGCCGGTTACCGTCCATGAGAGTCAGACATCCGCAGACCAGTCCTCCCCCACTTCTCTTGACAGCAGTGTCCCAACATATGTCCCAGACGCAACAGCCAGGCTCGCTTTGGAAACTGAGGCCAATGAAAACTGGGAGAAAGTCAATAAGAAGCCCGAGGGCCACTTCCGAACCAAGTGTTCCTCACCCAGGGACACCTGGGTGCCAGGCGAGGCGCGTTCCCGTCGTCTCAGCTGCCCAGCTGTTCAGAACGAGCCAGTGGTACCCAGCGGTCGCAGCGGACGCAGTTTTTCAGTGCCCAGGATTTTCATCCACCGTCCCGACGAGGCAGCATCCTCGCCAGAAGAGATCCGCGGCCATTACATCACGGACACGAACAGCAACAGTGAGGTTGGAGTGGGAGAAGAAGTCACAGATGCAGAGGAGGACACGGAACTGAACTATCTTCAGACAGTTCAGCCTCCAGTCTCGCTGCTATCCACACACGCCGATGAGGAGCAGCCGCCGACGCAGAGCCAAGAAGTGCCAGTTGACTCCACGGCTGTGAAGCTGACGAAGACGGCGATCCAGATGGCCAGTCACGCCTCCGGAGAAGTGAAGCATGGCAACTGGGAGATTGAACGATGGAGGGGTGCCGAATTAGAGGAGGAAGTTTTGGATACACGCCGAATAACTGACAGTGAACTTCCAAAACATGATGCACCGCCAACATCTGCAGACAAAAACAACGCGGGCGGCAGCACTACCTTAGAATCAAGTCTAGCAAAGAACACAACATCCCGCAGAATACCTCGGTCCCGGAGCCAAGGCCATATTCCTTCGGGATGCCGAACAAATCTCGAAGAAGCTCATTTTCTGGATGGCTTTCCTGATTTTCGAACAGCTCCAATCGAGGACCCAGTTCTTAATCAGAAAGGTCGTCCGGACACGCCCGTAGACGAGGGGGCGTTGCGGCGGTATGGTTCCAGCTGTAGACTGACCGCATGTGCTCCTGCGCAGTCTACGCCTCGTCGCCTCCAGTATGGAAAGTTTGTGGCGAAACGACTCACAAAGTTCGAACGGTTTACAGAAAATGATCAGAGCTCGGATAGCGAAAACCAGCCAGGCCAAATATGTCGATGGAACCGACCACTGAATAACAGGAGGGTACCGCAGCAAGCGGGATATATAAATAGTTTGAAGAACAGTGCAGCAGATTCGACGCTAGCAGAGCTAAAGAGTAAGAATACAGTGGATGTTGGCCATGCCATTGACGCTGTCGAAGAAAGTTTTGAAAGCATAACAGATGAAAAACAATATTTTCACCAAACTGAGTGTAAGAAAGGTTCGGCTACAGATAGTAAGATATCCGTCACCAGAAAAGAAGGGGTCAAAGAAGACGAACCAGGTCAAGAGTTTGTTAGTAGCTCAAATATACTGTTGGATTTAGGAAGCGAGAGCTCTCCACACTATGAAAATCCGCAACACTGTCAATTAGGACAAGAATCTGTTGAGCTAAGGCGGTACAGTCTTACAATGGCGGCGGTGGGATGTTTGGAAGAGGAAAACGAGCCTTTCATTGAATACAAAACACCTCCTGACGGCAGTTCCAGAAGACAGTCGTTACAGGGCTCATCACCAGAACATAAAGGAATACCAAACACATCAGTTCCGGCTGCCACCTGCCAAGACGATGCTGGGAGCAGCTCCGCATTCAGTGATGCACCCATCACCAACATGCATTCACACACGGGAAGTCCTGTCACACCCAGAATAATGGTCGATTCTTTTCGGACAAAGGACAGCTCTGTCCTCAATACGGCGGTAGTGTGTGATAGAGGATCCGAGAGGGGGATTAACTGGTCGCCGGAGCAGTCACTAACACCGCAGTCTACGACGTCACACACGGACAGCGACAGCGAAGACAGCGACGAAGAAGATGAGCTGCATGACTGGGTTGTACAGGTGAGATGGGGGTTCACCCGCACGCGGGTTGGCACACCTTCGTTACGTGTTTAATGAGAACTCCATGCAGGCGTGGTGCTTATGCAGCTGTAGATAAAGCTGCTAAACACCTCTTATCTAGTTATGAACGACAATCAAGTGTCATTCTGTTGGTAGGATTTTGGGGAACAGACTGTGTTTACCTATTCTCCGAGTGAAGCATTCACCGGGTGCTTAGTATGAGAGCTGTGACTGAGGAGACTAGCATTGGTTCAACACCAACCTTCTACAGGCGGATGACGAAGATGCCGACAAGGACAGCACGGCGGCGAAGCAGAAGAGTCCGTTGACCAGACTGTTGGACCACGTCACGCCGGTTGCCGCTGTTCTGCGAAACAAGACCAGCACGTGGGTCACAGTAGCCTAGTACCGTGCCCACAGACGAAAATAGAATATACCGTTCTCCCTGTCTGGAGGGCAAAACAATCCTGGTACTGTTTGAAAATTGCAGAAGTTCTTGGTTCATTAAACCGGACCCCATAGATAGCTACATTACATTTTTATTGATATACTATCACATTCTGATATGGTGAATATTGACGTTGCTTCAAATTTTGACTTTCCAACCACTTTCCAAAATTCACGCCTCTGTCTACAAGGGTTAACGCTTGCTCATCTTGACTCACGGCCACAGTGTGCTTCCGATCCTCCTTCATTCCAGAGTGGGACATCGGTACCCCTCAATGTCGGCTCTTACGGGAGATAGCGAAAAGCACGTTCGTGGGTATATAAGTGCGCACGAACAATTCCACTCCGGGTAGAAAAGAGCCAATGTTGTTAAACGTCTTGGTCATCAGATGTCCAATTTATCTGATAATATGAAAAGAACAATCAATGAAATAATAAAGTTCAGAAGAAATAATCAAAAAGTGAAAATGCCATCTTATTCAACACCGCTAGCATAAACCATACTCATGCCTATGGTTTCTTACAACAATATCAAGCATCGGCTTGGGTGACCTTTCTCCTCACAATCGTATCCATTGCAGTGGTATGGGGATGCCTGGCACCAAGTCATCAAAGCATCAGCAATGCAAAGACCGGTCGCAGGACGCTGTTTGTGGTAAGTGTTTTTTTGTATAAAATCGTTGTTACTGCCAGCTACTGTGGTATAATTTTACCTGTAGTTAAGTAAAGGTCAGACTCCGGGGGCGCGGTAGTGGAGCGGTCAGTGTAGCTGGCTTCCACTCAGCCGACCCGGGTTCAAGGCCCGGCGACTTCCCTGAACAAGGAGCAAGCTGGCTCTCGAGAAACCCTACCAACAGGGAAAGAGTTGGCGACGCCATATGGCCCTGGCAGTTGGTGCTCGATAAGCCCCAAAAAGTATTATTAAGGTTAGACTCCCAGCACAACTGGCAAAATTTTTTTAAAGTAATGTCAAAAATAATGTCTTTAGTTTTTCAGCGTGGCGATGCATAGTGCCACCTTACTTATTACATGTATTTCGTGAATATTTTTGCTTATTTTTGCGAATTTAAATCAAGTTAATTTCAGGTGAAGTCATTAGCCGAGGTTAAGTGACATCCTATCTGAAATGCTCTAATTCTCACTGTTTGTATACGTTTCCACACAATGACCATGTCAAACCAATCAGCATTGTTTGTTATGAGAGAAAGTAGCTGAGACCTTTCGGGACTTTTGATAACTTCGACCTAAGGTGGGGTCAGATCCAAAACCTTCTCATTGCAGGGCTATGAGGAATTTTCAGACTATTTTAGTTCAATACATGCGTCTTAGATTGACTTGGAAATTTCAAAAGAATGAGTTCGGGCCCAATCCCCGGGTCAATCAGACTAAAAAATCGTCTGTCGCCTCTGACAGCTTATCCGAGGCAAAGTAAGTGACTTGCAATACTTCACCCAAACACTTCTTCTGCATGAATATGGTCTTATTCTACCATCGTTATGTTTGCCTTATGATAGCAAATCGATATATGTATTTCATGAATATTCAAGATATTAAGGACTGGATGGCGCGGTCGGCGAGCACACACGTTCTGCCCGATCCCGTGGCCTTCGCAGTAAGCAGAGGATCGTGGGATAGAGCCAGCTCAGGAGTAGGGTTAGATGCTCAGCCCTAGCCCGCAGATCTTCGAAATGCCGTTTTAATTTTGTGTAATATTCATGTTCAAACCTTCCTAGGGTAGATACATGATAAACCCCTGCACCGATTTGTTTTGTTTCTACTAACTCTTTGCTGGGTTGATGGGGTCACGAAGTAGGTCACATCGCTGGTATTCCGTTACCTGGCTGGGGAAGTACCACTCCGGGTAATATCAATGTTTAGGTAAAGACCGAGCAATTTTATCTCAGTGACCCTTGAGCAGACAAACTCAACCATTATACTGTCGATACTGGCGCGTATTTGGCAGCAGCGCTTTCCGCTGTGCCTCAAGGGGTGTCGCTAGCAGCATGACCTCCGGCGTATGCGCTGACGCCTTCCAGCTGCGAACTGTCACTCTTCCTGAATTATGGAATGCACTGAAACGTATGGGCACCTCACGTGCTTGCAAAAATGATGGTATTATTATTAAGATGCTGAGATAAATACGTGCTTTGTGCAGTTAATGGTCCGCACCTTTTAACTCCCGCCCCTTTGAGCCTCCGAGCCACCTTCGCCCTGCAGAGGGGGTGTTCCAAACACCCCTCGATCTCGGCTCCTATGCAGGATGGCGAAAAAAACGCGAAGGCTGGTGGATAGTTCATAAAAATTACAGTTCGGTAATATTGCTATCAAACCCACATCACATGATAAGATCATCGGTGTTTACAGCGTGGGTAAAACTAACTTCCCAGTGACACTGAAACCACACTTAACCCTCTCCTCGGTGGGGGTGTTTGAACATCCCCCTCGGTTTTTTTCCGGTGGCCCGAAAATACGATGGCGCGAAGCGCCGCTGTACTTGACACACCTTATCATATACACATCCTTATCAGGCACATCCTTGATCAATTCCGCAACTTTCCCCAAAATTTTAAGGTTATAAAACAATCTCAGAGTAAAATGGAAACGATATTTAGTTTAGTGTTTTTAGTATAGATTTTAGTTGAGTCTTTTAATCTGATTTACACAACATTTAAGACCTGGTGATGGGAGATGAGGTGGTTTAGTGGATAGCACCCTTGTCTTCTAGGCCTGTGGTCCCGGCTTCAAGTCCCAACGGAGCCTCTGAATAAGTTGATCTGACTCCCAAAATCCTTCCCAACAGGGTGAGAGTTGGCGACGCCGTATGGCTCTGACAGTTGTTGCATCGGGCAGTTTGCCCTCCATTCCTGAAGAAACAAGAAAAAACGGAATGAACCAAAAGACTGGTCATTTTCAGGAGAAACAGGCACAGTTTATACTTACTTAAAATTCTTCGATTTTTGTTTTGTTTCAAAGTTACCTCCGAGGAATCAAGTTAGTATTTTGGGAATATGTCATATTGTTGCGTCATAGACAGTGACGGCAGAACGTCCGAAGGTAAGGGGGCACCATCAGTTTTTCAATCCATTTCTTTCCAGTCAACGCCATGAGGTTAGTGTTAAAATTTCTGATTTAAAGGGGAGCACCGTGTTCCAGTGCCCCCCCTTCCGGTTCCACCACCAGTGATCTTAGATCGGTGACCTTGAATGATCTTGACCTCAAAGTTTTAGGGAACCTGATGCGGACCATCTCTCTATGACCTTGCTCCCGCTGTCGTGTAATTATGGCAATTTCCCGCATAATCACGGCCTTTCCCAATAGGTCCTTAGCATGGCCCATATTTGATCATTACGATATCTTTTGACATTAAATATATGAATCTAAGTAATACATTTTGGCTATGACGTAGGCCGCCATCGCCCCCCCACATTCTCAAACGGACGTTTGTATAACCATCTTGGGTCTTGAGATCTCAGGGGTGCGCTTTAGGACCGCCATCCCCCCTCCAATGTACATACGTTGTCGCCAGACCATTTTCCACTGCGCGTGTTAACACGCGCATTGACGGGGGCGGTACCCGCTCCCTTTGGGATTTTCGAAGACAACATAAAAACGGCGGCGCGTAGCGCCGCCGTACTTGGCATACCTTTTCCCTCACCATTTTTACAACTTCTGTGAAAATTTTAAAGTTAGGTCATCTCAGGTCAGGTCACCAGTACAGGTCAAGTGACCCGACCTAAAAAAGTTTAAGATAGCATAAGTCGGAGCAGGGTAAACTTATCCGACTGAAACTCATATCACATAATGGCCCCACCGATTTCTCTAAAATATGTTCCGGTATTTTTTGACATCGATGACCTAAGATCAGGTACGAGGCATGACCTCTCCACTAGAAATACATGGGAAAATGGCTTTTATGGAATAACTCAGTAATGGATGGTGATATAGCATTTATTTTAGCTGTATTAGACTCGCCTGGGCTTTGCAAATCTAATGATATGCATTTTATATAATTTGACCCTGACCTGACCTTAGGTCAGGTCAAATCCTTGATTTGACCTAGCAAGGTCAAATTATATATCATTCGTTTCGGCTTCCTAAGAGGATTCATATGGTTCAAATCGTTTTGCTCTATCTTTACTTGTTCAGATGTAATGGCTGAACAACTTAATTTAGATGTTATCCCTATGATGGCATGTTTTGACCCCTCGTGACCTTAAATGTGACCTGACAAAAAACTGGTTTAAATGTTTTCGATGGAGAAGTGGATGAGCAGCCCACCACCCTTTACCGTTTTTCGCTACTTGCTGTGGTTCTGGAGATCTTAGGGGGGGCGGGTACCTGCCCCCCCGTCAAAGCGAAGGTGGTTCAGACCCCGTCAATGCGCGTGCTAAGATGTGTTCTGGTATTTTTGATATCGATGATCTACGGTCAGGTACGAGCCATGACCTCTCCATTGGAAATACATGGGGCAAATGGTTTTAGCTAAATAACTTAGTAACGGATGGTGAGAGAGCGTTTATTGTAACTGCATTCGATTCACCTTGCCTTTGCAGTTCTAACGATATGCATTTTTTCTAATTTGACCTTGACCTAACCTCAGGTCGGATAAAATCCTTCATTTTACCTAGCAAGGTCATATCATATATCATTCAATTCCGCTTGCTGCGAGGATTCATACAGTCTTTGATTTTTTTTTTGCTGTATCTGTTCATTTTCAGATGTAATGACCGAAAACCTGCATTGACATGTTATCCCAACGACAGCATGCTTTGACCTCTAGGAACCTTAAATGTAACCTGACGAAAAAATGGTTCATATATTTTCGATGTAGAAGTGGATGGGCTACACAACGCTGTTTGCCGTTTTTTGCTACCTAGCGTGGTTCTCGAGATCTTAGGGGGGCGGGTACCCCACGTCAAAGCGAAGGTGACTCAGACCCCCGTCAATGCGCTTGTGAATATGGCAAGTGCATGTAGAAACCTAAACCCCGGTGGTAACCATAGGCCCGTGGAACGAGACAGATCGATTTGAAATATCCTTTGGGGTGCCCATTTTACTGGCATCCCCAGGTTTGCAAAATATTCCACCAGATTTCCATTACTTGGCCTAATGCTACTTAGAACCAATTTTGGTTTCCTCGGGACTCGAAAACTGATCATGCGCAGCGGGGGGTGAACATAGTCCTTATATCGTACCAATACAGTGATGAAGCAGCCCAGAAAAAAACGAGATGGAACTTTTAGCTCAAAAACTAATTACGATGGAATGATTATTTATGCTTCAAATGAAGGTTTCTATTGGGTGTTTCAAGCAAGCATGCGCAATGCTGGTTTTTGGTATCGGGCTTTCGAGAAATGACCATTTAGGCTGTCAGTAAAATATCATAATGTGTGTTAGCTATAACCACTTTTTCTTAGGGACTTATCACGATATAATGGTTATTTTTTAATTTAATTGAACGCTGGTTGTCAAATGGTTTAAAAAACAAGATATCAGTTGTCGATTCCAGATTTCGACAAATTATAAAAAAGGGATGTTATAAAAATGTCACGTGTGTGTGTATTGGGGTTTATAGGGTGCTTTCAGCATCTAGGCTATATCGCGCCCATAAAAAATGTCACTACTCGTTGGTAATGCCATAGGTGAATCCAGGGGGGCAAAGAGTGACAGGTACTTTCCCCCGACCAACCCTTCTTGGCGCCCATAAAATGGTCACGGTGCTCCTCTGAAGGGTCGATGGCGTCCCCCTGAAATATGCGGCTTCCTAAATCCCTCCCCCGAGGAGTTTTTTTAGAATGTCAAAGTAACCAACGACGTAGCCGAGAGGTGCTGCTACACCATCACAAAATACTGTAAGACTCTTACCAAGGAGGACAGGCTCAGAAGACTGCTGCAGGGTATGGCGATTTTCGGGAAGGTATATAGGGCATTCCAGGACAAAACGACCAAAAATATTTCAATTTGACACCACCATGTCTAGAAAAAATCTGAAACTTCGTCTCCGAAGTAGTTTTGGAGCCAGAAACACGCCTATGAAAATCTTAGCCCCCTCCGACCAACGGTGACCGAGTTATAGCAAGAGGCATTTTCGGGAGGTCACCTTGTAGACTCATCTTTGATGCTTCATAACTCAATAACGCGTAGCTTGATTGATAAGTTTTGTATATCATTAAACTCGTCTTGAACTATACTTTATTTTAAAAATAGAAAATTTCAAAATTTGAAAAACCTTGACTTTTAATTTGTTTGACCTTTCTTTGACCTAGCTTGACCTTTTGCCAGTTGAAATTGCCCTTTTAGACACCTCAAAATTTTGTCTTCATAAAATATATTTCGATAGAAAAAATAAAAAATGCGTTCTTGCTATAAGTTCCAGATTTTTAGCACCTAAGGTAGATATGCACACGGTTTTTTACCACAGCGGCAATACAGCTTTATGTTTAACGCCGCAAACAAAGCGATTGCTTTTGTAATCGGTTGCTTGCAATCATATGGAATTTTCCTTACGAAATTTTCATCGTGCAAGTGTCAAAATATATCAAAATTAACTCGCGCCCACACGAGGGGGTGGGCAACCGGTCTCCTTAGGTCTATACAGATAGAAAAAAACCTTCGCGCAACGCCACCGTACTCCATATACCTCTAACACAACATTTTACAACTTCTGGAAAAATAATTTAGGTCAACTGGGAGGTGGTAGGTACCGTAAATACTGAAGGCCAGCTGGCAACTGACTGGTGAGAGGGTGACCTGAGGTAGACGGTCGTCGTTATGCCTTGTGGGACTTTCAACTTGGGTTCCTTGATTAACACTTTATCGTAGGAGTTGCTTGTTTGGATGGTGGGGTCGGGGTCTCCGTAAAAATCCCTTGATGACTCTAGTGAGAAACCTACTCCTAAAACTGAACTGGCAACAACTTGGACAATATTTATAAAAATAAGGATAAGGATAGCAGCCATTAAATGTGAGAGGGATCCATTGTTTCGAGGGGAGACGAGGGAAATGAACTTATTAATAATGGACCTTTCAGCCTTAAGCGAAAATTAAAAAAAATGTCACGACTTTATCAATAATTGAAACAAGTATAACTTATCCTTTGAGCACCACTAACTGACACAATTACATCGTTCCTGGAGATGGAAAAATGGTATCGATACAAGGTGACCCAGTGCAGCACAGCATATATTTGAGAGGATTCATGCAATGTAAACAAACATGCCTGAAAGGCTTTCATTCCCAAAAAGTAATTTTAGTCTGCTCATATATGCAAAAAATGTCCTGAAATCGTAACGCATTCGGCTTGGTCACTTGAACAGGTTGCCTCATGATATTTTTACAAGGTGATCATTTCATAGCTGACACGGATCCCAGTTCAAACGCCGCTTCGAAAGGCTTTTAATTGGTGTTTGTTTTAATGATTAGGGGTGAGAAAATTTGAAGCAATATCGAGAGCCAATACGTGAAAATAAATAGCAAAATGTATCATGCGTTCAGCCCTTTCACAGGTCGGTTGAACTAAATTGAACCACGAAGTAGTATTTGAAATGAAAAGAAATAACATTCAAAGGATTTTTACCACTTTTACTTCTGTTTCCAGTGTTCATTGCAGGTGGTCGGGCACCCACAAATAGATATAATTCAACACTTCTGGCGCCATGTATAATCATTGAAGAATAAGGGAATACACTGAGATGACTTCAACACTGACACTGACTTTATCCTGTACAAACACATTCACTCACTTTAAATGATGGCCATTAGATCACTTAATACTTATACTCATTACCAAAAAATCATAAAGTAAATATGTTTAATATTACTTTTGCATTGGACATTCACCATGACTAAATTTGCGACCACTCACGCAGCGCCCATAAAAACATATTTTTGCGCAGCACGACACTGCACAGTGGGCCCGCGGACCCTCAAAAGCGCTTATTATTCGGATTTCGTAAGTTCAAAAATATTGCTGTTTTATGGGTATCATCAGTGCGAAATTGAATGTAGAACACGATGGCGTTCTTATTTTTCTAAACAACAACAAAACTCTGTGCAGAAAGAGTCTGAATACGAGGTTTCTACCGAAAGCGTTTCGGAGCGCATTTATCGCCTGAATTTCTTTATTTGTTCACAAGCGTTTTTCAACGTTTCAAATGCTTAGAAATTAGTTTTATGGCTTTTGTTTCTTGGAACGGAGTGTTCCAAATATGTTAGTAAATGTTTTAATGTCATTTCGTGCATTGGTCAGGTATGGGGAGCAAATTTACCAAGTAATGTTACTAACGGAGATAGATTTAATTAAACTATATGTGAAATAGAGTTTAAAAAAATATATATCACCTTGTGCCGCAGTGAAACTTGGTAAACAATGTAGCTGAAGGTGTTTACTTTCATGCCTTATAAGTACTTTTGCCCGATTTTGCCCGAATTCGTATTATGAGCATAGTTGTTGTTCAATGCAATGCATGGGTGCGGTCATATTATTACACTGTTACAAGCCAAATGGTAGAAATCGTTCATTCTTAACCCGCGCCCCACCGGGGGTCCGGCACCACCTTCGCCCCACCGGGGGGCCATCGATGCCCCCCCTCTAACTCCGAAAATATGGGCGTTAGCGCAAATCTGCAAAGTGCAATAGAAAGCTCGCGTGAATTCAGTAAGAAATTACTTCGCATGTTTTAGTGCTCAGGTCAATGGTTTGACCTCCAGAGGTCAAATTAGGTCAAAATCGGCTATTTTCACTCAAATATGCAATGATTAAGCAAACTGGGCATAACTCTTATGTCATTAGAGCTATTGAGGCCTGGTAAAGTACATTTGATAGCAAATTGCCAGTACTTTTTCCGCTATGTGGAACGTAAAGACCTCCCGCCAGTGGTTTGACCGCCAGAGGTCACCTCGTGACCTAATATGACCTGAGGTCACGAAAGGTCAAAAAGTGACCTTGTTGTATATCAAATGAAAGCCAGTGACAAGACAAACACGATGGTGTTTGTTTCACCGCTCTAGCTCAATTAGATCAAAAGTTATTGTCAAAATACTGTTTTTGACCTCTGCTGACCTTGGATGACCTTGGAAAAGTCAAAGGGCAAATATGACCCCTGGGATCCGTGAAAGGGTGTCCAAAAACGTTGTTCTGAGCAGTCTGAGTATTTGCAATCATTTTTGTGGCTTTTATATCATGAAATAGCTTTTCCCCATGCTTTTCCAATGGGAGAGGTCGCCTCGTGACCTGACCTCAGGGCACGAAATCGAAAAATCCCGGATATACACCTTGTAGACCCTGGAAGGGTCATGAAGTGTAGGAAGTTTCAAATCGATCGACTTTGAAATGTAGCTCTTACAGAGCTCTAAAGGTGAAGTGAGGTGACCTTGGTTGACCTCGTCTGGTGACCTGACCTTGGGTGACCCGGGTTAAAAATTTCAGGGATGATGGGAAAATGATGCAGTGAGAGGTAGAGCTCTCAACCGCGGTGCTGCGCCTCGTCGTTTTTCTGCTATCCCGGAAAAACCTTAGGGGGGCATCGATGGCCCCCCCGGTGGGGCGAGGGTTAAGGCAAGTGTCGGCAAGTTTTCCCTTTAGGATTCGTCTCGAGTCCCGGTTAACACAATTCTGAGCTATTTCGTAGACCTGCAAATTAAGCAATATTTTCCAGGTCACATTGGGTCAAATGCTTTACACAGGAAATATGGGTATTGTCTAAACGCCGCTCGGGACTTAAGATACTGTGCAGCTTGGCCTGGATTTGCCACTCTCTTTACACTAAATGCATCAGATGATTACGTCGCTTCGCACGAGAACTGATCGCGAGAGCTCAAATTTGAGATGAGACGAAACATAAGACGGTCGTTTTCCTTCAGTCAGAAGTGGTGTGGTACAGAGGAACAATAGGCCCCTGACTCAGTTGGAGAGGTGCCTTAATTTAGCGAACTGTGGTTTTGTAGTGGGAAAAATGATCTCACGAAGGGATGTGTTTAACTTTGTGCATGGAAATATTGGTATCAACAGAGTGGCAGCGGATGACGAAGTGTCATATGCTGGACACATTACAGCGCAGATTCATTGAGCATAAAAGAGACACGTGCGGTCGGAAATCACCATTTTTATTGCAAGGCTGAAGCGGAAATGGCAAGCAAGTCACAGGACCCTAGACCGCTTCTTGGAGAAAGAGGAACAGTGGCTGAATGAGTCTTCCATCGCAGCAGATTCATCGAGGGTATTGGAGTCTATTGACCTTGACCAGCCATCTACAAGCCGGGGTCCTTGTCGGCCTATGGGTTTATGTGGAACACTTTCTGGAAGCTCCAAAGTCTTCGAACCTCCGCTTTCGAGGCTGGTTACTCCTCTCCAGAGCTTTTGAATGTCACACGCTCCAAAGCGACAGGACCTTTCTGGTTTTCTCAAAGACGTGACCGTGACTCCCACGAGACCTACTAAGGTAAGAAAAATGCTAAGAAAACCAGCAAATACCCCAATACGATACACAAGCGAAGAAGCACTTGCTGTGTTCATTGAAGGGCAGCATACGAAGCAAACCTGGCAGTTTACCAGAGAGTCGGCCAAGAGTCAGAATCAGGGGCGTAGCCAGGATTTCGCTCAGGGGGGGCGCCCCGAAAAAGGCCCCTGTGACAGCGCCAAAAGGGCCCTGATGGGTAAAAAGTGCTCTGCTTGTTACAGAATAGAGTGCTGAGGAGGGCTTAAGAGTGCCCTGTCTGGTATGAAATTTAATATTTAGCCACAGAGCATAGTGCGGGCGAGCCGCTCTTCGCGCGACCGTGTCCTCAGGTGGCCCTCAGGGGGGGGTTGGCTGTCCCTGCCCCCCTTGGCTACTCCCCTGGTCAGAATGTCAGAATGCCGGCATATATCCTCCATACAACGACATCCCGAAGGCAAAGGAAAAGTGTTATTCGGAGGGGTATATTATTATGTATATTATCCTGGTAATATTATGCCAATAACTGGGCATGGGCTGCAGATACAGCAATAGCAGCCTCGAAAACTGCTCGGGGGCATCTAAAACCCTAGATATAAAATATTGTTGATGTAGCCTCAATTGTTCCACGGTAATTAATTTTAAGCGCTTTTGAGCGCCTGCCGGCCCACTGTGCACTGTTTGGGTCAAACACAGGAATACGAAACCCGAACCTCTCTTCATTTGTTGATAGAGGTTTCATGAACAGTAGGGTGCATCAAACGCCCCGACTTTTGAAATTAGCTACGCGGCCCGGCCCAATTTTTTGCCTTGGACCTAGTGAGTCCAAATATGAAATATTTTGAAATTTCGAAAGGGGCTAGGGGTGCCACCTAGTGGCCAAAGTTGTCAATTTTGACCATTTTTAGATATACTTTGGATTGGCCGCAGAAGTCATCTCATTTCATTAGTGGTCTGTTTTGTGACCAAACACTGTTGCGCTGGCCTAAAAGCACATGCCTGCCCAATTTCATGGATTTTAGACATCTATTAGTGGTGCCTCCTAGCGGTGAAAAAATCAATTTTGACAGTTTTTTTTACAATTTGTTTCATTAAATGTGGGGACAGAATCATTGTGTATTTTGGTCCAGCTGAAACGAGATTTTGCGGAATCGACCTCAAGGTACTTGCGAGACGGATTTCATGCATTTTGGATTTCTTTATATGGCACTACCTGGCGGCCGAAGTTAAAAATTTACATTGGTTTCTGTTCATCCATTTTTATTTATTGAGGACACTGGTCCTGCTTGCAGCTAATTTTTTTAGTGATAAACTACCGTTTTACTGTAATTTGATGCCTTCTCGTACACACAAGGCTAAGAACGAAGATTGACGGAAACAAGTTGTGGGGAGCGGACATGGAAACTAATTACTGCTTACACCGTGGTAGAGTAAGACAACGAATGGAAAATACGGCTCCCCATATCAAATTTGGCGGTTGAGCTTCTTGAACGGCAGGAGTGTTCAGACGCAGTGGTGAACATGGTGTTTGCCACAACAGAGTCGAACACAGGTCATCGATCAGCCGCCTGCATCCAAATCCAAAACCGGCTGAACAAGGCTTTGCTCTGGTCTGCGGACAGGCACTAAGTCGGGGAAAAAGTCCACGTCCGTGCTTTCAACAGACTCGATATTGAGAAATTCTGCTTGCCTAACCAATAATTCGAACAAAAACCTACTTACGTTCATTAAACACTGAAGAAAACGGGCCAAAAAATGAACAATATTTCTAAATTGATTATTTATCAAGATAAGCGAAATATGAAAGACGGTTGAGTTTATCTTTCAAATAAACTCAACTTCACCAGAAAGTCGCCCGTTCCTGATGGAACTCAAAGAGAAGCTCCTTCCAACTGTCTGTCGGAATCAAAGCTGTGATGACCACGAGGAGTTCAAAAAATTAGGAATTATTTTCCTTGGCTCAAATAATCCAGATGTATATTTTCGAGCAATGCGTAGAGCTAGATGGATGAGCAGACTGCCTTATGCGATGAAGATATGCACGTCCGAGCACCACATTCCCAACGTTCAGGACGAAAAAAGCTCCAACGCAGGAACTAATGTCAAAGCTTTGGCGGTTCGGGACCTTCATCACCTCCGTCTATGGCTTGTAATGCATGATATGCCAGGACGCAGTGGGTTCCCCATGGCATGATCTGAATCTTAATCACCACTTATCCTGTTATGGGGACTGGGTGAACGAAGTTGTTGGCACCGGTGCACTGCTGGCTTTCAGCCATCAGCGGTACTACACCTTAGAGATGGTTCCCTTGCTCTTTTCAGCAACTTGACATCTCAGCCTGTGCGAAGTCAGCTTGCAAAACGTTTTCTGGTGGTGAAGCTCAAGATCATACCCGAGGCACCTCTCAGTTGTGAAAGAAGTGGGTCCGGGAAACCGTGTTTTTTATTTTATTTATTTATTTTTTATTAGGGCCACTCCCAACATGCACACTTGCCCAATTACAGGGAGTATTGGAGTGGGTGTTCAAGGATCCTCTCCACCGGGTCAAATCGGACACGGAAGGCGGTTTCCCGCCGTGGGAATTGAACCCACGTTAATACATGCTATCCGATCCGAAGACTGGCAACAAAGCCACCAGGCCACCCCGGCCCCAGAGTTCGCAGAGAGTGAGCAGAGAATAAGTTGGTAGACCTGGCTGAACCTGAATCGTGGTCTAAATTCAGACTCCTGAAGCTAGACACCGGGTTCCTAGAGCTGGATGCCAGTGACGGGCCTGACTCATCTACCTACCAGGCAGCAAGGGTAAAGCCCAGGGCCATACATGTTCCCAATGATACCGCCGTAAAGGGAGGAAAGACGGCCTCGGACTTTCAAATGACAGCGTAGTCTAAGCGACACTTGCAGAACATTCTGCAAGCGGTTGGGAAAAAACGAAAAGGCAACCTGATCTACGCTCAAGGAAACCGAAACACGAGTAATCTGTGTGCTCAAGAAAGTGGGGTTGTGTGAATAGTAGAAATAGAAACAGTCAAGTGTGACTATCAGTGGTCAAAACTAGCGCAACTGAACATGACGTCTTGTCGAGGCCATGAGTTGTGAGCGCGGCAGTGGAGTGGTTAGCGCAGTTGGCTTCCACGCAGCCGACCCGGGTTCAAGGCCCGGTGACTTACTTGAACGAGGAGCAAGCTGGCTCCCCAGAAACCCCTCCAAAAGGGTAAGAGCAGGCGACGCCGTATGACCCTGCAGTTGGTGCATCGATAAGCCCCAAAAATCAATCAAACAGGCCGTGAGCTGTGCTATGAATGTCTCTTACAAATCTCATATTTGTAATCGAAAGATCGGTGTAAGTTAATTACAATAATAACATAAGCAATAACCTAAAGTAACATGATTACAATAGTCTAAGATATTTCGCGTTAATTTGGAAACATCGGCTCTTGGCGTTAATCATCGTACATGAGCTTAGCTCCCACAACGGTGCTTTTCATGCAAGGTACTTACGCTGGAACCTTCAAGCATTTTATATATTGATGAATCAAGATGTTTTGGTCTCAGCATTGTATAACTGGCCTTGTATTGTAATAGGAATAATACCTCAAATCGCTGAACGATTGGGTTCTTTCCCGAAATATCCCAACTTAGCCGCCCACTGTGCTCCGGTGAATTTCTAAAATAAGAGGAGGTCGTGTGAGAACTACCAAAAACCATGAAACGGTATGGAAGAAAATGGATAATTTGATGAAAAAACGGAAAAGGAAGATTAAATATTTGTCCGGAAATTTTGAAGGTTATATCTGACACTTGAGAGGAATTTGCAACACAAATTATCGTTGGAACTCAACCAAAACTTCTTACTCATTTTTGTCATAGTCATTAATTTCCTAAAAACTTAGAAATTAATTTCGGCCACCAGATGTCACTCATTGCCAAAAGTTGTAAATGCCTTTACCAGATACTTTGACCTACAGGAGTAGTTCATAATTACAACAAAGTTCTAATCCAGGATGGTTCAACAATTATTTTTGATAAAAACTCACCAAAACGCAAAACGTTGCAAACTTCTACCGTCAGGTGGCACCCCTAGCTGGCGTCCAAAATGCGCGAAAGTGACTGCACAGGTAATTTGGAGCTTGGAAAACAGTATTTGACCACTGCTGGGTCCTATTTTATGATAATACAATTTCCACGGGAGACCCAATTAATATTAAAAATTGCAAAAATTTGAAACTTTGACCGCTAGGTGGCACCCCTAGCCCAATATAGATTTTCCCAAAAATTGGGATTTGAGGTTTTCATGTCTGAAACAACAAAATGTGACGGGCCGCTAAGCTAATTTATCCAAAAATGAAAATCATGGGGCGTTTGATGCACCCTAATGAACAGTGATGCGTGTCTTCTTTAGCGCTAGTATTCTTTGAAACTTGTATTCATTTTTTGATAATCGCATCAGCGAACAGACTTTAGAGCTGTCTGGCAACATGGGCTATGTTTGGTTATGGAATGTACAATAATTTAATTGTGCTGAAAAATGTATGCGTAAGAAAAGCATGCGTACCTTTGGCATTACGTATTTGATCTTTCACTGGACTTTTTAACCCTATTTCCGTCAGGCTCCCGGCTACCCCTATTTCCGGCAAGGGGGGCAATATCGGCCCCCTAAGATCTCGTAATCTATCCGGCCGATTTTTAAAATTCAAAGTGCTATGGATTCCCCTGACGCTAAACTTTATTTTGAAAGAAAGGAAAATTTCAAAATTTTGATTTCTAAGGGGAAAGTCGTGCAAAATATACAATTTTTGTGTATTTTTAGATTTTCCATAACCCTTGTCTCTGTTGCACGATTTTCGCAAAACTAGTTCAGATTTACAAATAATTGGCTCAAAATTGCCATATACTCGAGTTACGCAAAATTATAAATTCAATGGCAGTTCCAGGACCAGGGCTATGAGGGGAAATATATACAACCTAAAAAATTTTGTTACGCGGATTAGAAGCCGTCATATCCTGCTTGGCATCTTTGACACATAAATAAATGAAAAAGAAAAACTCATCAGGGGCGGATGCAGTAAGGTAAAATAGTGGGGTAAGATATATACCAACAATATGCGAGTGGTATGCATGAGTATATCAGTCCCTCGACTAGTTGAAATTTATTTCTGATAATGTTTACCCTCCCATGGCAGCTCTGGGAAAGGGGGTGACATAGGCAGACCAAGGACTCTTGTCGTGGGGGTGGGGGTGATTGGAAACACATTTTCAATATACGACGGTATTGAGTCGCGGCGGTGATACTGGCTGGGAATATATATTTTGAAAATGTAATGTTACCCCCTCAAATACTGAAACTTTTCCGCCATTGGTAACACGTTGTAACACGTTTCGTATGCTGTTGTCTCCGTGATCTGTCTATGGGCGAAATATTTCCTTAGTCGTTTCTGAAACTGAACACATACAGAGCATCCTAGTCTCGCACAAAGCTCTAAGTGAACAAACATATGCTTTTATATTTGTGATTTACTCTACATTATAGTGACTGGACACAGCTCTGGTAATCTAAAATTGGGCTATAACTATATTGAATTTTCATATACCCAATTGTATTCGGCCTGGCACGGCTGTAAGCAGTCGTCTTCTCACTTACTAACGTTTAGTCCTTCTTGATAACATTCCCCCCATTTTGAACTGCTGTAACCGCCCCTGATGAATACAAATAGTGTCAATTGTGAATGCTCTATCATCTCACATAACAAATGATATAATAAAACCATATGACTGGTATCAGGATTAGCAGAGACGGCTTCCTTTTACAAAGAACCCACCGCACTGACCTTGCTCCCGGTTATCGATATAGAAATCCTGCTACAAAAAAATTATCTTGCTCGGCGACCTCACTATGTAATGTGAATCTAAGGAAGATAGGTTGAATTTGATATTACTGATGCACCTCCCAAAGTTTGTTTGAGGTTAGGTCTCTTGACCTGGGTTGGCGGTCTGGCCTGGTATGACCCAGGCCAAAAATTGTGCCAGAAGCTGCAAAAATTTCGAGTTAGAGGTAGATGAGGTACGGTGCCGCTGCGCAAAGGTGTTTTTTTTTTACTTCCTGTAGAGACCTAAGGAGGCCGGTTGCCCACCCCCTTGTGTGGGCGCGTGTTAATTCTCATATATTCTGACGCACGATGAAAATTTCGTAAGGAAAATGTCATATGATTGCAAGCAACTAATTACAAAAGCAATCGCTTTGTTTGCGGCGTTAAACATAAGGCTGTATTACCGTTGTGGTCAAAAACCGTCTGCATACCTACCTAAGGCGCGAAAAATCTGGAACTTATAGCAAGAACGCATTTTTTATATTTTTTCTATCGCAAGATATTTTATGAAGACAAAATTTTGAGGTGTTTAAAAGGGCAATTTCAACTGCCAAAAGGTCAAGCTAGGTAAAAAAGAGAAGGTCAAACAAATTAAAAGTCAATTTTTTTCAAATTTTGAAAAAGAAAATTTCAAAATAAAGTATAGTTCAAGACGAGTTCAATGATATACAAAACTTGTTAATCAGGCTACGTGTTATTGAGTTATGAAGCATCAAAGATCAGTCTACAAGGTGACCTCCTGAAAATTCCTCGGGCTATAACTCGGTCACTGTTGCTCGGAGGGGGCGAAGATTCTCACAGGCGTGTTTCTGGCCCAAAACTACCCCGGAGACGAAGTTTCAGATTTTTCTAGACATGGTGGTGTCAAGCCTTGGTCGATCTGTCCTGGAATGCCCCATATGCCAACTTCACATAAAAAGACAAGGACCAAAAAACTACTGGTAGCTGAAGTTCAATGGTTTGCACTCTATTAACACTTAAGATCTAAACTGAGCATCTAGACCGGCGGTGTCGGTGGTGTCAGCGCCTGGGAGGTATTATGAAGGGAGAATCGTCAATGCTTCTTGTGATTAACTGTGAATTGGTACTATGTTACACTTAATGTTTCTTGACACATTCGCACTCAATGAAGCGCTATAAATGAGGTGTGTGTATATAAATACTAGTATTTTTGCTAGACATATTTGATAGTTTATAGATTTCTAGTTCTAGTTTGAGGCATTAGTGCGATATAGGGGATATTTAACAGTGGTTGGAAGTTATTATCACTCAAACCAATACGGCAGATGAACGCGTTTCGACAAACAGTCTTCTTCAACATATATGGCATGAGGGATTGAGAAAATAATCAATCCCTGGTGCCATAGATGTTGAAAAACTGTTTGTCGAAACGCGTTCATCTGCTGTGTTGGTTTAACCCGCGCCCCACCGAGGGTCCGGCGCCACCTTCGCCTCACCGGGGGCCATCGATGGCCCCCCTCTAACTCCAAAAATATGGGGGTTAGTGCAAATCTGCAAAGTACATTAGAAAGCTCGCGTGAATTCAGTAAGAAATTACCTCACATCAGAGGCGCAGCCAGAGCTTTGGTATGGGGGGGGCACACCAACTTTGAGAGGCACCCCGGGGAAAAAGGGCACTTTTAACGTAACCTTAAAAAACTTACTATATCTTTGTTTATATCATTTTTTGGGCATCTTTGCTTCAATAAAAATGCAAATAAATCATTGAAGGAGAAGGAAAACGCGATTAAAACCGAAAAAGGAAAAAATATCACCAAAATGTCATGGAAGTAGCCCAAACACGACTGTTTTGGATAGATTTAACACGCGCATTGACGGGGGTCTGAGCCACCTTCGCATTGACGGGGGGCGGGTACCCGCCCCCCTAAGATCTCGAGAACCACGGTAGGTAGCGAAAAACGGTAAACGGCGTTGGGCTGCCCATCCACTTCTCCATCGAAAACATTTGAACCATTTTTTTGTCAGGTCACATTTAAGGTCACGAGAGGTCAAAACATGCCCGTCATAGGGATAACATGTAAAATTCAGTTTTTCGGGCATTACATCTGAACAAGTAAAGATAGAGCAAAACGACTTAAACTATATGAATCCTCTTAGCAAGCCGAATCGAATGATATATAATTTGACCTTGCTAGGTCAAATCAAAGATTTGACCTGACCTGAGGTCAGGTCAGGGTCAAATTATGTAAAATGCATATCATTAGAACCGCAAAGCCCAGGCGAGTCTAATGCAGCTAAAATAAATGCTCTATCACCATCCGTTACTGAGTTATTCCGTAAAAACCATTTTTCCCATGTATTTCCAATGGAGAGGTCATGCGTCGTACCTGACCTTAGGTCATCGATATCAAAAATACCGGAACATATTTTAGAGAACTCAGTGGGGCCATTATGTGTTATGAGTTTCAATCGGATAAGTTCACCCTGCTCCGACTTATGCTATCTTAAACTTTTTTGAGGTCGGGTCACTTGACCTGTACTGGTGACCTGACCTGAGATGACCTAACCTTAAAATTTTCACAGAAGTTGTAAAAATGATGAGGGAAAAGGTATACCAAGTACGGCGGCGCTACGCGCCGCCGTTTTTCTACTATCTCCGAAAAACCCGAGGGGGCGGGTACCCGCCCCCGTCAATGCGCGTGTTAAGGACAAATCAGTCAACTCATGCAAGTACTTAACATCGGAGAAATCAGCGGAGCATGTGATATCTGTTACAGTGTGCAGATTAAGGCATATTGGAGTCGAAAATTCATTTTTTATGCCCACTGGTTTTGTCGTGACGAGTGAGCCCTGGCTAAACGCGGATTAAGTACCTTGCCTCCCACGATCGCCGTGGGACGAGGAGTGGCATAGTGTCTTTGAAAGAACACATTTTTGCTGCCGGAAAAAATTTGTTAGATTCCTTTTGAACACGTTTATTAAGTTCCATGTTCTCAAGGATCGGTCCCAGTTAAGAGTAAATAAAAGGTGAACAGGCCGGTGGTTTGGATGGGGATGGTGTGACAGGGCCGAAAATTGTGAAAACTAGTTCTTCATTTAAATTAATTAGTAGAAATCCTGGTTTAGGGGACTGTGCTCTGAGGTCAGGGGCACACACCTTTTTATCATCCCTTCCCAGAGTCCACCAGTATAATAAGCAATTTACATAACCTGGGGTGCCTAGGTATCACAAGCCGTTTTAGAGATTCCTCATTCCTCGTTAGCTCCGTTTTACAAGGGGAGTTTCCATTGCGATTTTATTCCCCATCTATTCAAGACCAGCTCTGGGGCCCCCAAGTGTGGATCAAAGGGCCTCCAGAGCAGCTTCCCCCCATTTCCCCAGTTGTGCCTCCAGGGACTAGACTAGCTCAGTGACCCCGCCCCGAGATGATGGGAGTTGGCCTTGTGTTCTTATTTTGATAAGTTTTGAAGTGCTGCGGCGAGGAGCATGATGATGAGTTACTAAGATGTTCCCTGGCCTCTCCCCTCGAATCCGGAAATGCAAAAAACACTGAAGATTATATATTCGGGCACAGCCCTTCATCAGAATCGTGGAGTAAATATCAATAATTCTCAGTCCAAGTATAGCCAGACCTCGAATCTGGCTATTCGAGGTCTGGCTATACTTGGACTGAGAATTATTGATATTTACTCCACGATTCTGATGAAGGGCTGTGCCTGAATATATAATCTTCAGTGTTTTTGCATTTCCGGATTCGAGGGGAGAGGCCAGGGAACATCTTGTGTTCTTATTATCTGTCTATTCAAGACCACCTCAGGGGCCCCTGATGTAGATCAAGGCCACAGAGCAGCTCATGCTTCACCGAGGGACTGGACTAGCTCATCGGTCCCAGAGATGAGGTCATCAGACTAGCTCAATGGGCCACAGATAGGCTCATAGGGCCTTAAACTAGTTCAAGAATCCCCAGAACAGTTTAAGGCGCCAGATCACCTCAGGGGGCCTCAAGCCAACTTAAGGGGCTCCCACAAGCTCAGCGCCCAGACCAGCTCAGTGTACCCTCAGAACCTAGACCCGCTCTTGGGCCCCAGATCAGCTCTTGGGGCCCCAGATCAGTTTAGGGGCCTCAAGTCAGGCCAGGGGGCAAGATTAAGTCAGGGCCACTAAATCAGCTCAGGAATTCCTCACCAGCTCGGGGCCCAAGCAGTTCAAAAGCCACAGAGCTGCTCAGGGAACACCAGATCGGCCCATAAGGCACCAGATCAGCCTCGGGGACAAACAATCAGATCAGTGGTCCCCGACCAGCTGGGGGCCCAGATCAGCTCGGGAATACCAGATCAAGTCAGGAGGCACTTAATCAGCTCAGGATCCCCATACCATCTCAGGGGCCCCCACCAGCCCCTGTGGGCCCAGCTCAGCTCAGGGTCTGGGAGCTGCTCAGGAAATTACGTAATCAACCCAGGAGGCCCGGGTCAGCTTGAAGGACACCATATTAGCCATGGGGCACCAGACTAGCTCAGAGGGAATAAGATGGGCTCAGGAGACACACTGATGACTCAGCAGACACCAGATCGACTCAGGGGGCATTAGTTAAGTTCAGGAGGCAGTATATCTGCTCAGGGTGCACCAGATCGATCAGCGCAGGGGGCAAGTTCAAGTCAGGGGCGCTAAATCAGCTCAGGGATCCCTCACCAGCTCAGGGCCCAATCAGTTCAAAAGCCCCAGAGCTGCTCAGGGGACACCAGATGCCCATAGGGCACCAGATCAGCTTCGGGGATAAACAATCAGATCAGTGGTCCCCGACCAGCTCGGGAATACCAGATCCAGTCAGGAGGCACTTAATTAGCTCAAGAGCCCCATACCATCTCAGGGGCACTCATCAGCCTCTGTGGGCCTAGCTCAGGACTTTAGAGTTGCTCATGAAATCACGTAAGGAGGCCCAGATCAGCTTAAAGGGTACCAGATTAGCTCAGGGGGCACCAGACTAGCTCAGAGGGCATCCGATGGGCTCAGGAGGCACGAGATCGACTCAGGGGCATTAGTGTAGCTCAGGTGGCACCAGATCGATCCGCTCGGGGCCAGATCAGCTCCCAGCGCTCCAGACTATGGCAGGAGTCTAAATCAGCTCAGGGAGCAACATAACAGCTCAGGGGACACAAGGTGGGCTCAGGGCCCACCAAACCAGCTCAGGGGGCACCAGGCCATCTAAGGTGACATCAATAATCAGCTGAGGGGGCATCTAATCAGCTGAAGAGGTACCATATTGACTTAGGAGACAGAATCAACTTGGGGAGGCATGAGATCAGCTCAGGGGTCCCGAATCAGCTCAAGGGGCGCTAAATCAGCTACTAAGGCACCAAGCAAGCTCGGAGGTATTAGACTAACTCAGAGGGCATTATATAGGTTCAGGAGGCACAATTATTTGCTCAGTGGGGCACTCGATTGGCTCAGGGGCCCCAGATCGGCTTAGATGGCAAGCAATCAGCTCCGGGGGCCAAGACCAGAGCTCAGGGGGCACCCGATGAGCTCAAGGGGCACCAGATTAGCTCCGCCCGTAAGATTATTGGCGACGATGAGGCATTATCTGGAAACGGATTACGTGCCTATACTCTTCCCGGGTGCTTGGAAAGGCGACAAAATGCTTTAGCTGACCAAAAAGGCACTTAATTGTCATACAGTAGTTGTAATCGCTAAATGCGGTCTAGTTCCATCTGGGTTCAACGGCGTAGGGCATAAAATTTCGAGCGGCGAGGGGTCTCGCCTGACGACGGTCCAAGACCGAAACGTTGTATTTACCTCACCCCACGCTTTTTTCTTCTTATCTTTACCTTGACGTAGCCTTTTTGGGCTTTTTTAGGGTTGAGACGTTTTAGTTTCTGGACTTTGGCGTTTTAGGCTGCCAGTCTTTTAGCGCTTTTACTGTCATCTGTATCATCTTTTTAGGGTCCTAGGTCATTCCCACAACATTCTTCTGCATAGCCGAAACTCTTTCTTTTTCCGCTTCAAGTCGCAGAATGTTGAAGAAATTGTCAGTCGTGGGACGACTTCTTCTGACACGGGCTTTGTAAATTACCGACTTAGCTGTTGTTATCACTAACATTTCCAATTTAGAACAATTTTTAGGTGATGGAAAGAACCACTTTGATTTTTCTAGCTAGTACGTTATTTCAAAATTGTCATTAAGGCTCCTCCGTAAATTTTGAATGAAACATTGAATAAGAGGACATGTCCAGAAAAGATGCACCATTGATTCTATTGAGTTTGAGCAGAATGTGCATAAAGGATTATCATTTCGTTTTATGGTGTACAGAAACCTGCTCGTGGCAATCGCTCGCGTGATGATTCGGTAGTGAAAAGACTGAAGATAAGTATTTTGCGTTGCCATGCGGAGGCTGTGGATACTGCCCTCATATGGAGTGACACCATCACTTTGCCATTTGTTTTGCCACGCCTGTTGGGCATCTTGGTATTTGTCCCGCAGGGCAACAACAAATTCGCGATATGCTAATCGACTCAAGTTAATCTTGGTGCCCATGAAAGTTATTTGATATGGTATCGTGGGCAGTCTGAAATGTGGAAGATTACTACCGTTTCTAATGTTGGTGGGTAGACTACGTTTTAGAGCTTGATAGCACATAAAAGTCATTGAAACATTATACCTGTGTCGGAGTTCACATAGCGTATATAATTGACTGGTATGTACATTTATCAAATCACCTATGAATCTTAACCCTTTATCGTTCCACTTGTTAACAATGCTTGTTTAAAATCTAGTGAAATTTGAGAACCAGATAGTATCGGTCAGAATCTGTTCATCAAGAGGCTGATATATTTGGATGAATTGGGCCCACACCTGTAGTACTTCTCTCCAAAACACGCTAGTTGTATCATTTGCTATTTTATTTATCTTTTTGGTGCCGAACGTGAGGATTTGTTTAGTTGGGGGGGACAAACGATTTTGTTAATAATGACCAATCACTCTGTGACCAATGAAGTCGTTTCATCAGCTTATCTTCATACTTTTGATGAACGCTAAGATGTCTATCATGTTGATGCCGTCATGACAATACTGCTTGTACTGATTTCGTTCGTTTTACTGAATCGTTTCTATTCTTATATAAAAAGGAATGAAAAACGGATTCTATCTCCTTAATCACCTTATCTGATGGGTTTGGTAACGCCGTTAGAATGTGAACCAGCTTTGACATCAATAATGATTTGATCACAGTGACTCTTCCAATCAGCGATAAGTTTCTTCGGTTCCATTGTGCTATTTCACTTTTATGGATAACATTTTGTTTTCTATGTTTCTCAAGGTGATATTTGTGTTCGTTTTATTGAATACTATCCCGAGTATTTTCAATTCGTCTCGAGATCTTAGGGGGCGGGTACCCGGCCCCCCGTCAATGCGAAGGTGGCTCACAACCCCGTCAATGCGCGTGTTAAAGGGAATGTGGCACCTTCACAACGTGATTTTAACGGAGATAGCCAAGTTGTAAAGTAATTCGGAAAACCTGGTACTCCATATTTCATTTGTCTTGGAACTCGATTCATTGATTATTGCGGCTTAACCCGCGCGGGGCTGGGGGGTAAATTTTACCCCCTCGCGAATTTTTGCGATATCTCAAAAATGGCGGCGCGCAGCGCCGCCAAATTTTCAATACCTTTTTACATAAATTTTACACATTTCTGCCCAAAAAAAAATAAAATCGGTTGAAAACTTTTTGAGAAATAAGCAAAATTGTGACGTCACTACAGGCGATTTTTGTACCAAAATCGCGCAATGTTTAAAGAGCTGCTGAAGGTACAGTTCTGAACCGATTTCAAATTTTTTTGCATCAAACGATAGGCATTATTGTGGTTTTCAAAATGGCTATCTCGGATTTTCAAAATTTTGGTTTTGGAAAAAATATTTTTTTAAATATTTCTTTTAGAAAAAGTTACAAAATTTCTAAAATTTTCAAGATTTTTCAAAAACCGGAAGTTATTTGGTAAAACACCATACAGTGCATATGCATGACAAATTTTGAGTCTCTAGCTTGATCGGTTTGGCCTGGAGAGCTACCAAAGCTCAGAGACTCACGCTCTGATTTTTAGGGCTGATCAATACTGTCTTTATTGAGTGAATCATAGTGACCCAGGATGACCCAGGATGACCTCGTACGCGCTTTACACTACTCTTATAGTGTTCCTGAGACAAAACAGGTCCAAAATCATGTGTCATTTGGCAAAAGGCATGAACTTAAAAAGTTGACCTCTGATGACCTACCTTGACCCCGGCTGTGCAAGTTGAGACCAGAGTATTTCAGATATAATTCTCTGAACATCATAGCTGAATTCTGCATGCAAAATGGCCCAAAAACATGTGTCGCATGACCACATTGGGGTACAAAAATATGATGACCTTTGGTGACCTGATCTTGACCTGACCCGGCCATGTCACCAGCCTAATGGTCTCAAAGGACCTTGCTGCATTCCATTGAAGGCTTTCCATGAAGTATGAAGCTCATAGCTTCCATTGCCTGATCTCCGTAGCATTGCAACCTCAAAAACCACGCTTTTGACAGCTGACCTCAGTTTGACCTTGACCTTGACCTTAAACTTTAAATAAGGTACATGTTTTTAGTTGTCCGTGATGAGATATTTCGATTGGCGTTTGAATTTTTCAAATCGGACCATTAGTTCGGGAGATAACAGGGGGGTAAAATTTACACCCCCCAGCGCCGCGCGTTCGGCTGGAGACCCCAGCGCCGCGCGGGTTAAGGGCGCATCAACCTTGGTGGTTATATAGCGCCCAGAACTCTTGGAACTCGATATTTCCGTAGAAAAAACTAAAACCTATCTGACACCAGCCCCTCATCAGCCCGTCGCCGGGCGGCCATTGTTGTGAACTGCTGGTGTGACGACATACACTGACGTCACGATGAGCATCAGCCAATCGAAGCCCTTGAAGCGTTTCAAGTATGGTATGTGGTTGCCAGATCGTGACATCATCCACAGGCTGATATTTATTTCTTTTCTAGAGGAGTATTTATAAAAACAAAATATTGAGTTTATTGTACATTTTTCAGAGAAATCATGAGTGGTTTCATTATTTTTGGCTAAAAGTACGCCTAATTTCACTAAATTCCAGGATTCGACCAGTGTGCCACATTCCCTTTAAAAAGACACCCCAGGTTACGGAAGTGCTGCCCCCAGCACTACACCACCCCTACGGCCCTTCCTTGTAAAATTACTGGTTCCCCCTGTCCCCTCCATTTCTGCCTGATGGAAATCCCCTGGTTGAGTCTAATTACAGTGGTGCCTACTCAGTATGAAATTACTACAGGAACTTCCTATGATGTGTATGCATGTACATACATGCACGTGACACAATACATTCAAGCCACATACATTCTAAAGCACTACTGTCCGCCATCAAAGGATGTTACGAGAGCCACAAGACACATGGGTGTCAAACGTGCGTGTCCATCTGTCCATGTAATTGGCAATTTCAGCAGTTCATCGATGTGAATACAGCCACGTGAGTAATAAGCGGAGTATCGCCCCAGCATTGTACCGTCACGTGTCCGAAGCGGCCAGCGTTAACCTCCACTCGGGTGAGCCTGCCAGCCAGCCTCAGCCTGGGGGGAGTTCATACCCTGCTGCACGAAACTATGGGGTTCGAATATGTGGTAAGAATGAGAAGGTTCCCAAAAAAAATCAAAGACACCTCGGTATCTTCATGCTGCTGGATTTATTGAGGTCGCTGGTGGTCTTCATGGATTGCACTGGCCGTGAATATGCTTCCTAAATAACGTTTTTATCTCGGGCACCATGATAGCACGGAAGGTGCAGCAATTGTCATTCAAAAGCCATGGGAGGGGGTGTGGCAGTCCAAACGACGTCAATTTTTATTGGATCAAACGCAGCGTCAGTGCAGACCGTGCATCGCAGTTAATCTTTGGGGAACTTATGAATACTGCCTTAAACTGAAATATCACTGATGTTTGACTTCAACATCACCTTATCCGGTTTGTAGCAAAGCGAAAATGGTATGCATTTGCTGATTCTAAGACTTTCAGAGAGAAATATCGACACAGTTTCGAAAACGTTTACGATAGGTCAATGTGCAAGTTTTCAGAACCAAGCTTCTGTAGAGATGTCATGGAATCTTGTTCTGGGGGTATGGGAGGCTTAATAGATAGCATCAAAATCTCCTGTGCCACAGGCCCGGGTTCAAGTCCCGGCAGAGCCTCTGAATACTTTTTCTACTCCCCCAAATCCCCCTAACAGGGCTTAGGACGTGATATCATCTGGCAGTTGGTGCGTCGTTGAACCCCAACCACTGTTAAATTAATCGTGTTCAGCTCCAACGGACAAATCTAACTGAAACATGATAGAGCAGTTACTAATACATTCTGAAAACATGTCGTCGATGTCAATTAAGTTTTATATAATAGGGAACAATTAGGTCGAAGCTTAACACGCGCCCCGCTGGGGGCGAAATTCGCCCCCTCCTGGTTTTCCCCAGATAACTTATAAAGGAAGAGACGCAGAACAACGAAACTTACGGTACCTTATCCCCGATAAATTTCACACGTCTGACCATTTTTTTAGTTAAGGTAATGTCAGGTCAAGGAGCTATTCAGGGTCAAGTGACCCAACGGCAAAACCTAAAATTACGAGTTTGATGCAGCACCCAGGGAACATTAGCAAACCGATCAGTTTGAAACTTCCTCAATATGATAAGGTCATTAGGGTCTACAAATCTGCTATCTTGGAATTTGTATATTGGTGACCTAAGGTAGGGTCAATTTTTTGGCCACCCCATTATAAGTCCACGGTGAAAAATAGAATGGACTCGCTTTCAGGAAATACTAGATAGATAAGGCTAAAAATCCTCAAACTGTCTATTCTTACCACGATCTTGACCATAAACATGAATTTTTGAGCATCTGACCTCTCAAAGGTCATATCAGGTCACGGGAGCGGAGAGTGATTATTTTGCCAATAACTTCTCACTGAATTGAGATAAAGCTCCCATTTTGCTTGCATTGTGTTTATATTATCACGGGGAGTCGATTGATATGCAACATGACCATACCAGGTTACTCTGTGACCCTGACGTAGGTCGAGGTCAGGTCATTTTGACTATTTGACCTAGTAAGCTCATATTATACATCATTCGATTGGCCGCGATGAGAGGAATCCAATGATGCATAAAGATTTGCTCTAGCTCTCCTGAGGGCAGATCTAGACAGGGAAACGTACACTGCTCTGTTGTAAGCCTATGGAGAATTCTTTGACCTATACTGACCTCAATATGGACCTGACATAAAAATTATACTTATAAATCCTCTTCGTCTTGTCAAGAGCTTTCGAATGCCGTCCGTAATTTTCCTTTAGCTTTCGTGGGGAACGAGATACGGAGGGGGGCGAAAAACGCCCCCAGCGGGGCGCGTCATGCAAGGGACCCCAGCGGGGCGCGTGTTAAGTTTTTGCCTCACTAAAGCCCTGTTCCAGCTGTCAGCACAGTTTTGTCAGCACCAATCAGCGGGCCGCGTTGCGCCTACGTCACAGGATTGTAGCCTCTCCCCGGGAACTAGTTCTAGAGGTTTTGCGGGCTGATGGCCTGCTGTTTGCGCTGATAAAAAATAGTAAGTGCAAGAAGTGGCAACCTTTAATGGTATAAAAGATTAAGTTCCCTTTGCTTAGCACAAGCAAGAGGCGATTATGGCGCTGATGTTACTTTCCTGGAGGAGAGGTTAGAGGTCCTGCTGACAAAACTGTCCCTGTTGTGTGCTTGTCGCGACCCGCACTCCTCCAAATGCGCCAATCTCTTGTGGTAGCAAGGATCACTTTTAAAAATATTGGCCGTTCGGGCCGGACAATGCCGTATAGCTTGTGCTGACAGCTGGAAAAGGGCTTAAGCTATCTCAATTTATGGTGGCAAGTTGACCAAATATCCTCATAATGCATACCAATAGCCTTGGTATACCGTATGCAACGGAAAATAGCAGCATGTAAGACATATGTTGTGCAACGGCAATGGCGTTAAGGGAAAAAGGAAATGCATATATATATATATTTTATATATATATATATATATATATATATATATATATATATATGTTCTTCATGGCCGCTCGTACACAAAGAATTAAGACGAATAAAACAAACGCTAGCGGACAACAGCTACGACATCGCATTTATAGACCAAAAATCAACAACAATCTGAACAAATACTTAACAGTAACAGTAGCAAAAGACCAAACAAACACCGTCAACATCTTCTATAGAAGCCAAATGACAGCAGGCTACGAGACTGAAGAAAAGGTGCTAAAAAGGATAATCGCTAAGAATTGCAAGCCAACCGATCCCGAGGCAAACATCAAGCTGCAAGTATATTACCAGAGCCCGTCAATTTCATCCCTGGTAATGAAGAACAACATGGCGGAGGACAAATCGGCACTGAAACAAACAAACGTACGCATGTACCAATATGAATTTCAAATAGTAGACTGTGCACTCCTCCCAAACAGTGATTATATTGGGTACACGACAACATCACTATCAAGACGACTCACAATGCACCTGCAGAGTGGAGCACCATCCTCCCACACCCTGGACGAACATCACAGGCGACTGACCAGGCAGCAACTGGTTGAGAACACCACCATCATTGGACGAGCTCGGGACGTCCGACGCCTGGCGGCACTAGAAGCCGTATGCATCAGGGAGCGCGACCCACTAATAAATAAGCAACAGAACGCCAGGGGAACTCTCCTACTTTTTGAGGGGCCTCGGCTATCATAGAGTAGCTCCTCCCGCTCACGTGTACTTTCATTTTAACGTTTAGAGTGTATTATGAACTTTGTCCTTGTCTCGTAATGTATAGCTTTCCTTTTAGACAATTTATTCATATTCACAATCTAATCAATCTCTGTGGTGTTAATCGTGTTGCACGTTTGTTTGCCGCAATTTGAAGTGATTTGTGCTCATATGCATGGGATCTTGTGCGAGACGTCAAAAATTCAAACCTTAAATTTTGTAACTACTATTCAACGCTATTCAACGTACCTCAGTCTTGAAAATGTTTATGTGAGATAAATGAAACCGGTCGACTTTAGGTGCGTTTTTTACTTCAATTTTCTTTAATATGACATGAATATCGGAACAATTTTACACGAACATAGCATAGAAAACCGAAAACTTATCAGGAACATTGAAACCCTAGAAAGAAAACTAAAAAAGCCAAAGTTGCCATATATATAATATATATATATATATATATATATATATATATATATATATATATATGGCAAGAAATAAGATAGAAGAAGAAATAAGTGTATGGAAGGTATGTAGAATTTTGCTGGAGATGGTTTAAGAATAAACCGAAACCGGTCCTAAAAGTATGATACTCCATATTTTCTTTACTTTCCGTATAACTATGATTGTCCTTTTCGAAAAAAACAAACGAAGAACAGAAAAATAAAATTAGGCTTATAGAAACTAATGGAAGAGAAGTCATTAGCCTCAGTGCTGCTGTAAAAATCAACACACACATATATATAATATATATATATATATATATATATATATATATATATATTACATATCAAAGCTCACTTTAGTGTCTCAAAATGAACCCTTAAGGTCCAGGTCCAAGTTGTGAACTTGATCCCTGTGAATGGTCCGATAAGGCGGTGTACAATCGATTTCTGGTTTAAATGAATCCAATTTACCGAAAAAATCATTACCAAAGTTATCAAACCATAAAGAGTCGCTAAATGGGGCGAAGTTAATTGGAATGTATGTCATTCTGCCATTGAAAAGCTAAATCGATAAAAACAAAATCATTCTGGTTTTGTTCAACGCTATAGCTTTACTGCACTTACTGCATTGGCGGACGCAGGGGGGGCATTCCAGCCATGCCCCCCTCCAAAGCGCTGGAGGGGGGCCAAACTATATTTTGCCCCTCCCCCAAACGCCGGAGAAATTTTTGAAAAAGGTGTTAACACTAGGTCTGTAGAGCAAAAAAAAATATTCGCTCCCACCCCCACCCCCCGAGAGCGATCATTTACTTGGAGAGGTAGCTTATACCAGGTCTGTCGAGCACTGAAAAAAGGTGTTTACACTAGGTCTGTGGAGCAAAAAATCTTCGCTCCCACCCTCCCCCCCAGGAGGAGAGGCAGACAGAGTTTGACCCCTCCCAAAACTCGGGTCTGCGTCCGCCCCTGACTTACTGCACTCATGATCAGATCATGTCATACAACATTTCTTAAACTCTGCCAGCTTAAACTTCCTCGACGTCTAGTGATCAAACCCAAGGTCCTGACCTGAGCTTGCCGAGCTTTAAAGGGAATGTGGCACCATGGTCAGATCCAGGAATTTAGTGTAATTAGGGATGTGACCGAAAATCACGAAAATGTCCAGGATTTCCCTGAAAATTTACAATGGGCTCAATATTTTGATTTTTAAAATGTTCTTCTAGAGTGAAAAATAAACCTCTGTCGGTGGATGACGTCATGATCCGGCAACTACTACCATATTCGATAGGCTCCAAGGGCTTGAATTTGCTGCTTACTCCCCGTAACGTCAGCGCTGTCGTCACGCGAACAGCTAACAACTGTGGCCGCCTGGCTGGGTTACATGTGGAGTACATTTTAGGTGGATTTTTATCTTTTCTCCACGGAAATTTTGAATTTCAAGACAAATGATATATTGAGTACCGGGTTTTCTGGAATGCTTTACAACTTGGCTATCTCAGTTAAAATCACGTTTCAAAGATGCCACATTCCCTTTAATTAAACATTGTGCCGAAAGATGAGGAAAGGAAATCAACAAGCACACCAACAGCAGAGTAGATCGGGACCATTTGTCGTCACCACGGGAAAAAACCCTGAGGGTGATAAGCAGCCTCCTCTACCTTGGCATAGGTTAGTGAAAGGGCAATGACGCCGTTCGCGCGCGTGCATGGCAAAGGAAAGCTAGTTGGAATGCTAAATATCTGCAATCATCTCGTCGATGCCGTTTTTAGAGACCATTCAGCAAATCGAGCATTCAATTATCCATTGAGTGGTCGCCAGAGGTGCAGATGCTATACTCGTCGGCCGCACGTGTTGGGCAGTAGACACCTGCAGCCTGCCCCCATAACCACGTGCTCAGCAGGAAGTCCAACAGACCAGCTATCAGTTCATTCAATATAAGTAAAAAGAGTAAGAGATTAAATCCGAAGTTCAAAGAGTAAAAAATGCAGGCAGATTTTTCGCCTCAGGTTGTCTTCAAGGCTTAGTTCGGTCGAGACGAGCTAAAAAGGGCAGACAAATCTAACACGAAAATTTTACGTCTTAGCAGTTGCAGATTCCACATCGCGTGTATTCCTAGATCTCGCCACTATGATGATGGATTTTTCTTAGCTCAAACGGATTAGAGTGATGGTGTCGACCTGGTCTGGCCTAGGTCTATTGTTGGTGGGTACTCGCGTGCTAAATACTCCAACTATGATTTTTGCTGCAGGAATTTGGGCAAGAGGCACCTGTTTCGGTCAAATTTGCCCCGCCCGTTCGCAAAAGTGAAGTCAAATGGCGAATCATTTACACAACAACGAGAATGATGATGCATCCATGAGATGTGTCTCTATATCAACCCTTTCAGACGACCTAGCTCGATAACGGCGTTAGCTTGTCTCGCTGACTACTGACTCAAAATAATACCCAGCTTCCACAGTCACAGGACCAACCACTGTCCCACAACCCACCAAACGGTCAATGGGTGAAATACTTTTATTCTACTCGTGAGGCTTTTGAGCAGTTTGTAGGCATGGAGGTAGAATATCATCGTGGGTGAGAGAGGGGAGGGGGCAAAATTGTTTCCTCTTTCTGTGATAACTGAAGAAAAATAAAACATACAAATATATATCAAACTGTTCTTTCAATAGCACCAGTCCAACACGAGACGCGATAACTTTGGCAACGCTGCTTATTAACATGCACAGAGGATGGGAGTCTTAGAGTGCCCCCATCACCTATTTTTCCGAGGTGGTCGGGGCACCGTTCACCGCCGGGAAACGCTAATTGGCTACATTTGAGATAATTCACGATCGCGTCGATCGGTGAATAAATTGGGAAAATCAATCAATATTTTTTATTTACAGGCTTCCAAAGTCAGACCTATATTTTAAGGCCGGGGCCATCACGCGGTCGCACCAGTTCGCCTACACTTTAGACTGAGTGGTGACCGTAATAGTTTCATATAATCAGGTTGCATGTCAAGGTCACCCCACGTGAAGTTCAAGGTTAAAAGTCATTCACCCAAGTATTCCAGTCAGATGAAATTATTAATATAGTAATGTTTAGGGCTTATCGACGCACCAACGGACAGGGTCATATGGCGTCGGCAGCTCTTTCCCTGGTGGAAGGGTTTCTCGGGAGCCAGCTTGCTCCTTGTTCAGGGAAGCCGTCGGGCTTTGAACCCGGGTCGGCTGCGTGGAAGCTGGCGGCGCTGACCACTCCACTACCGCGCCCCCAGATGGAATTATTCTGCGTGACGAATTTTATGATATGACTTCATAGTTAATTCTACGCAATGTCAAGGTCGAGGTCAAAGGTCTTTTTCAAGGTCAAACCCTCATTTACTGCCCAAAGTCTGCTATAGTGCCAGTTATATTGTTTATTATAGATATTGAATTAGGTCAATGAAAGTTGACTATAATGTAGATCATCATAACCTCACACACCGACACAAACAAGCGTTTTTCTAACCCTCTTGGTTTTTTAGGTCTCAAGGGGACAGTTTAACACGCGCATTGACGGGGGGGCGGGTACCCGCCTACCCCCTCGGGTTTTTCGGAGATATCGAGAAAACGGCAGCGCGTAGCGCCGCCGTACATGGTGTACCTTTTGTCCTAAAATTTTTCCACCTTTTTTAAAAATTTTAGGGTCAGGTCATTTCAGGTCAGGTCACCAGTAGAGGTCAAGTAACCTGACCTCAAAAAGTTTAAGATAGCATAAGTCGGAACAGGGTGAACTTATCCGATTGAAACTCATATCACATAATGGGCCCACCAATTTCTCTCAAATATGTTTCGGTATTTTTTATATCGATGACCTAAGGTCGGGTGTGAGCCATGGCCTCTCCATTGGAAATACATGGGAAAATGATTTAAAATGAATAATGAATAACTTAGCACCGGATGGTGATAGAGCGTTTATTTTACCTGCATTAGATTCGTATCGTCTCTGTCATTCTAATGATATGCATTTCATCTAATTTGACCTTGATCTGACCTCAGGTCAGGTCAAACACCTGATTTGACCTAGAAAGGTTGTATTATATATAATTCGATTCGGCTTGCTGCAAGGATTCATAGCGCTCAAGTTGTTTTGCTCTATCTTTACTTATTCAAATTATACGACCAAAAACCTTAATTTACATGCTATCCTTATGATGGTATGTTTTTACCTCTAGTGACCTTAAATGTGACCTGAAAAATAGTTCAAAGAATTTCGATGGAAAAGTGGATGGGCTACCCAACGCCGTTTACCGTTTTTCGCTACCTAGCGTGGTTCTCGAGATCTTAGGGGGGCGGGTACCCACCGCCCCCATCAAAGCAGAGGTGGCTCAGACCCCCGTCAATGCGCGTGTTAAGACCCTCTCCACTGCACGTTGACACAAGATCCCTCTCCAATGCACATGTCAAGGGGGTAGTACCTATTCACATAGTAGACGTGAAGCAATATTTCACGGGTGTCGTTGACGCTTCTGAATGTTCCGGGGTCAAAGGTTTACCGCCTGAGGGGATGATGGACACCCCCTTCCACTGCTCGGTTTTTTTGCGAATGATTCCTAGTCAATTTCAATGAGAATTGGGTCACTTTGTGTACCTTTCAGGTGAATTTGATGTCTTATCACCAAAAATCGGTATAAGGTCAGATCAGGCCAACGTATTATATCGTTTTTAAAAAAAGATAAACGGCGATTTTGTTCTCAAAATAAGGTCAACCGAACCAGGGTGTAACTCGGCTCCTAGACGAGCTAGGTCGAGACTCTAAACTCCCTTTAAAAATTGGTGGGAGAAGAAGCATGTTTGCTGCATCCATTTGGCGATCAGATCAATAAAGAGGCCACCAGAGGTCACCAAAAGTAAGGGTTTCCGATTTTTTGTGTCTATAGTTTTTTAACGAAACAAGAGACAATCTTAAATTTTGTTTCTTGACAGTGAGCAACATTGCAATTATCTTAATAGCATCCAACATGACCTCGAAAAGTTATATTTTGACATTGATTTTTCTTGACCTTTTTATATCTTGACGGCAAGATCATGGTATGACCTTGCATGGTCATGTTGCATACCATTGGAATCATTTGGTCAAGACGAACATAGTTATTTTGTTCTAGGTTTAATGTTTCCCGTGTTATAAGGGATTTTCTACCGGTACTGAAAGCAAATTGTTTGTTGTCATTGCTGATGGCTGGTCCTAAAGCCCTATAACGTTTGTCGTTTCTAAACGGGAGTACAATTTTACTTTTTAAATTGTTTAGTGCCCCAAGAACTCAAAGGCCCCTGTAAATCCTGATCTACTTTTCGGGCATTTGAGAGCTTGGCTAATTAACTAATCGGCCGAAAACACCCGATTAGGTACGATTCCACGAAATGGCGGAGCCATTCCCAATTCTGGTTCATATGTGTGACTCGTATTCATTTATGATGCTTTTGGCTTTAGCGAGCGTCCAGAAATATTAACAAATAATGTTCCTTGCTCAGAATCAACCGCAAGATGTAACCCTAAAAATGACTTCGTTAAATGCACATGCATTCCTCTGGGGTACCACTGCTCACTATACTTCCGCGTGTGCATGCATACTTCGTCTATCGAAGCGAGGCTCTTGGATAAGGTGCAAAGTTTCTGACCGTTTACTCATATTTTGTACTTCTTAGCTCATGTTATTTACTGAATCACTAAGAATCACTAAATGTCGACACGCCTAAAAACATCGTTGATGGTATAAATGTCGCTTGCTATAACGGTATAGCTTTAAAGTAACTGGCAAAAGTTGAGTCCCAAAATTAATAGGATTTCACAACGCGATGAGCCGTTGGTTAAAACATCACATGTCGATTACTTTTCCTACATTCCAGGTGGTGAGGAGTTCATCAGCAAAGGCCGAGGAAGATCAATTCTTGCTCCGTTTAAGAAAAAGCACGGGCCTCATAACGAAACCACGGTGCAGGTATTTTATACGCTTTCAACCGTCGATTTCTTACATTAATGTTAACTATAATTATGCAAGTGCACCTTTTCGAAAATAGAAAGATACCTCTCCAAAGCTGCTCTTTTTACTATGGCTTGCCATGTTTGCCTGTCAAGGACATTAAATAGTTGACGAGTTAAAAGAGGGAGGTAGTTTGATGACATGCATGCCTAAAACTCACTCAAAACTTATATTTTCTCTTATTTTGGCTTATCAAGGAACGTAGAAATTTGAGGGGTTGATTGTTATTTTCTCATGTTGGTATCCTTCTTACAAGCCTACCGGGACTGCTCATGACTATATTTTGCTAGATGCTTCTGATAACTGAAACGTTCGGTCAGAGTCCCGATTCTAGACTTCCACATACAACAATCAATCATTGATCTTATCATAGGTACTTTGCCACAAAAGGCGTCGAAGTACGGAGTTAGAAGAATATCTGCCCGGTTCCCATGTGTTTCCCATAGTGTCTATTAGTTGTCAGAATATATCATTATTAATAGTTCAAATTTTGTCAATTTTTTCAATCTTCTGTGGATACAAAACTGAACGAGTTATGTATATAAGACAACCAGGTCTTACAAAATAAAGTCACTTTCAAGGCCATAAAGACTGTAGCTGTATTGCTACATCTGCGGATAAAACGTCTACCTCCCAGCGGGCTCGGGCTGCGAAGCACATGCGGCGTAGAAACCCTGGCACCACTATTTCAACGCGCAGCGTACTTGCTAGAATCCCCCTTCTAAGTATCAAAAACCACGTGTTTCTCTATATTTATAGCAACTCGTGGTATTTTGACAGTGAGCCTTGTCGTCGAACGGAGAGAAGCTAACAAATTTTGTCTACCGTGTTTGTAATAATCAGAAGTAATGTTGAGAGAAAACAACGTACAACGTCTCAGTTCTCTCACCTGCCCATTGAGCGTGTAAATAATCCCCATGGGATTGCATGAACTGAGCCTTTTTCTTGTCTTTGCAGTCATCTGCGGAGGATTTGTACAGCGGAGATCCACAGCTTCGCTGTGCCACCCCTGAGGATATAGGCGCTGCCAGTGACGACGAGGCATCAACGTCATTCACGAGACTGCCCCCAGACCGAAGTCGAAACTCCACTGTGCAGCGGCTGACACGGGAAGTGGAGGAGGACAGAGATGAGAGGGCGCCGCCCCGAACGCCCACGCCTGACTCTTGGCTTCCAAGCCAGGGGACAGCGGAGTCATCACTAGAGTCTGTTCATGACGTCTCAGAGTCAATGCAAGCCTGTCAGCAGCAGAAATTCGAGCGAACACGCAAGAGGCCCCTCAAGCGCCAGGCACCTATTCCGCCCTCCCTTGCAGTACAAGATGACAACTTTCCTGCTGATTCCAAAATGCCCCCATCATACAATGCACAGTCGCGTAATAACAGGGACCAAATCCAATCAAGCGAATGCTCTACGAGAACACCTAGAAAAACATAGCCTTACGTGAAGGAGAACCCAGCTTAAAGAAAGACAGTTCTGAAAGTATAACACAAAAAATGCAGACGAAAAACGAACAGATACGCCCTGACCAAGGATCAAATCAGGTAACGGAAATGCCAGCCAGGACTCATCAGGTTACTGGCACTTCAGAGGCTAAACAAGTAGGCATTGTAAAGCCCAGACACGCTGACGCACCCCAAAGAAGTGACGAGAAGGCCGCTATTCGCCCAGGAAGCGATCGAACTCCCAGGAACAATGCGTCGTCATCAGGTACACGAGAGCCACACGAGAAAACAGAGGCTGGACAACCGAGCAAGAAGCAACAGACGGTGTCAGGGTCAGGACAGTGGACAGTGAGTCAGATGCAAGCCTTCATGAACAGCGACCAGATGGTGGACAACAGCCGTCGGCTCGGCCTGGTAGACCCTGCAGGAGATGGGACGCTGGCGCCGAGTAAAGGAGAGCGCCGCCGCCTCAGAGGAAGGACAGCGGCGCCTGGACAGTGGACATGATGCGGCAGTATCTGGAGAGTGATGCAGAGGCGGAGAGCAGCCGGCGGCTGGGTCTGCTGGAGGCGCCGTTGCAGGGTGCCTGGGACACCCTGCCGACGCTGCAGCTGCCCAGGCGGCCCCAGTCGGCTGCCACCTGCCGAGAAGAGGCTGAGAGGAAATGCTCCACCCTCTCAGGTAACCTACACACTGGCGCATTATTTAGTGCGTTGTCGTGCAGTTTGCCCGCTGGCAGTAGCGGAGATACTATTCCCTCGTACATGATGGCTGATGACGTGCTGCGGGGTTTATTCATTAGCAGTTGATTATTTTTATGTTTTCCTTAGAAAAAGCCACGCAAGCGTGACAACGAGCGAGAGCATTGGTTCTCACCATTGCTGTATATCTCATTTATACATATACCCAGGAATCCCCCTGTCTTTCATTTGTCCACACCGAACGGAAGGACCCCGGCAAGGGAATTATAATAGTACCCAACCCAGGGGACCGAAAAGCGCTCACTGAAGACTATGGATTCCATCTGTTTGATGACAATGAGAGCTCTTCATCAAATACACCGCCCCTCCTTCCACAATTTTGGCCCACAAAAGAAATGGTATGAAATACTTTGATATGTGTCGTGGTTTGCGGCCGTTTGTGAAGCCACACTCTCTTTTCAATATTATCCTTGGAAAAGCTTAACCACTTACAAATTGATGTTGCCGTTTTATAACTCCTTTCCTTCCTCACCATTTTTTTCACAGAGGCTTAAAAATTTAGAAGGAAAGTTGTTATTTGTTCTATGTTGTATCATGGGTTGATAAAAGTTGTCCTGCTACATGGTGCGTGTAGGGTTTCAGGCGGATTTTATGTATGGAATGTAATATTGCCTATTTTATCAAAGATGATTATGAATATTCTACGCTGCATTACAGTGCAGAGTAATCAACACCAGCGTAATTTTGAAAGTAATTGTATTTATTCTGCATGTTTGAAAAAATGTAGTGTATTATTCGCTTTCTACGCTGCATTATGTTACTTATATGCTGCTAGCGTAATTTACATCTTGTATGAGATGGGGCCCTTATCATAGCTTTCTCAGAAAGTGCGCAGTGGGTGCCCGGTCCGCCACGCAAAGCCGTGCTCGCTCCAACGCAGCCTTTTCCTGACTATATGCGAAAAACCCAGGCAGGGGATTGTGACAGCTCCCTGTAAAGGCGAGGGTTAACCTGAGACACACTTTTTGATGTTTTTGTTGCCTCAACATCGATTTTAAATATGCATGTTGCAAAGTAGAAAGGTAATGATCGAAAACCGTTTCTGCTAACTTGAAGTCGACGCAAAGAAAATTAAAAATACCCAGTCGAGTTTGGGATATCCTACTATCTCGATAGACTAGGAATACTGATTGGTGGAACGGACTATAAAATTTGTGGAGAAATCACACGAATAGATGGAGTCATTGTCGTCTTGTAATCTATGAAGAGGAAACCGAGGAAGGGTTCCGCCATGAAATGCGATGATCAAGAGGAAACATTTCTGTGAATGGAGTGGCCCATTTAATTGTTGCACTGTTCTAAAAGAACGTTGAGTTCTTTACGGTGGTTAGCAGACTGATTCTATATCGGTTGACAGTCCCGGCCACGCCCCTGAAAGGCGGTCGCACAGGTCGGAGGATCAGCAGTGTCACGAAGAGTGCACTCAGAAGAGTGTGTTCTCACCTGCCCGTGAGTTCGACCAGCTACACCATAGAGAGGAGTCCAGCAGACAGAATGTAGAAGCACAGTGCAGAAGGGGCTGTGCATGCAGCACCTGGCAGGCATAGAGGGACATTTTGCAAAGATAACGTCGTTTTGCAAAGGTGTTCAGACTGATATGGATGGATGGCTAGATAGATATGGTATATATATATATATATATATATATATATATATATATATATATATATATATATATATATAGGTAGATAGATAGATAGATAGATAGATATATAGATAGATATAAGATAGATAGGTAGATAGATAGATAAATAGATAGATAGATAGATAGGTATATAGGTAAATAGACGGATAGATAAATATTTAGGTTGATATATAGATAGATAAATTAAAAGATCGCTTATTTCCGGACTACAATTTGGTATAAAAATGTGCATGCGTCAAGGAGCAAAACTGCATTTCCACTCGATCTTGGTGCTGCTTGCTGATGTTATACAGGATTAAATTTAAGTTGTCTGTGCCTGTTTGACCAAGTCATCAGTAACCTCCAGTCCAACCACGGGGCCGCACGACCGGACCGCTTCCTCTCTCCCAAGCTCTGTTAACACCCGCACTGGAGAGGGTCTGGCACTAAAGCGCACTGGAGGGGGACTGGTAGACCCCTTAACCAGGCCTCGAGACTAAGAAAACCAGAAAGCTATCTACTGAGCCACGCATCCCCCAAACTTTGGGGCTCAAAGGGTTTTTGTAAGGAACTCATTTCGAGGTCATGGCTCACACGATGATCGATGCTTATCGTATTATCTATTGTCTACATGAAGATGCCGATGAAGGGCTCTGCCCGAATACATAATTACGCTAAATGTGTTTAAGGTTACTTGCAGGATTCAAAGAGATATGCCGATTAACATCTGATCAGTTGATAAGTTGTTAATTGACCTGTCTCTTCGAGTCCTAGATGCGAAATCGAACAAACATGTTGTAATCATATATCCGGGCACAACTCTTCATTAGAATGTTCATTAGACAGTAGATAATTACACAAATTATCTGTAATAGTATGAGCCATGACCTCGAATTCAGTTGCGCGACTTCGAAAGCTCCCTTTAGTATGAACTCTAAAATTTGGAGGTCCTGACTGCAATGCTCTGGCTGCCTCCGGCCTACGGGTTGCATCTGTAATGCGGCAAATCTAGACCTGCAGGATTATGACATACATTCATTTATTTCCGCTTGGCCGCTATACTTTCATTAAAGATTATGTGCTAGAATTGGGTTAATCAAAATATGTGATTTCGTTGCGTTTATGTTAGAGAGTAACGGTGAGCCATTCAAAAAGGCTTAAAGCATCCTTCACTTGCCGTTTTGAAACATAATTGTCTGCTCGCTTATTGCGAATAAAGGTGTTTTACTGGCCATAGTGATGGGCCATGTTTCCAATATTACTACTTTTCATGCAAAATAATGGACTTCTTGAAAACGAAACCAATTGAAAACAATGTGTCGTGCTCCAATGTGCCACTGCACTATACAATCTAAAACGATGGAATCAATTCGATTGTTTTGCTTGTAAATTTATCACATTCTAAATATGCTATGTATATATTTTTGTAAAACAACATAAACGCAGCCCCGCTGTATTCAAATTTGAATAATGATTACCTTCCCTTCAAAGCTTTCCCACATACAAAAAATTGAACTAGTAAGAAAATAATTACTACGCCGCTACGTATCAAAACAAATCGCACAGCGTTGTGGGAATGACCTGACCCTAAAAAGATTATAAAACAGAAGACAGTAAAGTGTTAAAAGAATAAGGCAAAAAAGAAACAAAGTCAGGAAACTAAAACGCCTAAGCCCTAAAAAGCTCCAAAAAAGCTAAGACAAGGTAAAGATAAAAACCGTGGGATGAAGCAAACGCAACGTTTTGGTTCTTGGCCGTCATCAGGCGAGGAGTTTTTTTCCTTCCTTGTCTTTTAGTGTTTCTACTGTATTCTGTTTTATAATCCTTTTAGGGTCTTAGGGGTCATTCACACAACACTCAAAGTTAAATATGCTTCTTCTTGGCTGTTTTAATCCTAAAGAGTTTACAGTTCAAGCAGCGCGCTGAACATTTTCATCGGGCTCTGTACCATCACGTCTCACCAATCATTAAAGGGAATGTGGCACCTTCATAACGTGATTTTAATTGAGATAGCCAAGTTGTAAAGCAAGTTTGAAAACCCGGTACTCCATGTCATTTGTCTTGGAACTCGATATTTCCGTAGAAAAAAGCTAAAACCCACCTGACACCAGCCCCCTCATCAGCCCGTCGCCGGGCGGCCATTGTTGTGAGCTACTGGTGTGACGACATATGCTGACGTCACGATGAGCATCAGCCAATCAAAGCCCTTGAAGCGTTTCAAGTATGGTAGTGGTTGCACAGGCTGATAATTATTTCTTTTTCTTGAGGAGTATTTTATAAATCAAAATATTGAGCTTATTGTACATTTTTCAGAGAAATCATGAGTGGTTTCGTTATTTTCGGCTAAAAGTACGCCTAATTGCACTAAATTCCAGGATTCGACCAAGATGCCCCATTCTGTTTAACATTTTTAATCACTTCGAGGAGATAGTAACCCTTTTACTTGACTATTCTTATATCCAGGTCAGCCAAAAACCAGGAATTTCTGACGAGCTTAACCATACAGCTGCATCTGCGCACAACTTGCATCCTCTCCGTCTCTGGAGAATTGGAATTGTTTGTGGTGACCAGCATAGAAATAGACCACTGCGCCAATCGCATCAGGTATGCCAGGCAGCTCCCAACAGCGACCGCAGGGCATCATTATTTATAAGCAGCCACCAAGCTCGAAGTCCTTTCACTTCCCATTGCGCCATGCAATAAAAGCATACGTCGCCGGGCCGCCTACACCTGCGTCGCTGCAATGGTTGACAATACATAATAGAAACCACCGAGACAACCAATATGGTCAGCATTCAATAACCTCGCAGAGAAACCAATCAACTAGAATGGAGCTTTCCTGTCTAGTGGATTATTCACTTTCAGCTTTCGTGTGTCCTGGTTGCAGTAATTTTGACGCAGTGCTTGTATCTTACTGCGTTGTCTGTGTATAAATATATGTTACAGCGAGTGTGCAAAACTCGAAAATTCGCCAACACCTCAGGGATTTTGCAAACTGAGAAGTTTAAGCCGGTTCGCGAACTACCTAATTGTTTTTCAGTGATTTTTCCAAATCCGTAACATGCCAATTTTCCATTTAGCTTAAATAGAAACAGTGATCCATCAGTGATCTGATTGATTCAGAGGTGCGTAATGTATCCTGGCTTTGTAGTGTGACGTATGTCACACTCTGTCACACGGAACTGGAAAGTATAGTAGTATGCTTGTACGCTGCTTCTAAACAAAATATTACGATCATGGGCAGTGGCGGATTCAGAGGGGCAAGAAGGCATTTCCCTAGTACTGAAAGGCTTGGTAAAAACGGTATCCCCCTTCCATTCCATAGGAAGATCCATGCCACAGCGGGCCATAGGAAGATCCAGCGTGTTCAAAACCATTCTTCAACTCCATGCAATTCAAGTTCATTTAGTGTTACTACTGTTGAGTATATGTTGAAATTTTTTACATGGCATCTAGTACGACAACTAGACGAGACAATCATCTACGTACAAGGTAAATATAAATCAAAAACTCCATTTGGCTGCCCCCGAGGATCAGTAAGAAACAGGTGTTACTTCGCTCACTGGTCTGACGGGGCAGTGGAATGAAAACACTGGAATCATGCTCTCAATGCTAACTCACCTCATCGTCACCCAAAAAAGAGCGTACAACACGCCCCAATCCGAATAATGTTCTCGCCAATGTATAACGGATATCAAACATGTCCGTGGTTCAGCACCCAGTGTGAGGTCGCACACTGTGATGTTCACACAAGGGACGAACGTCATAAAAAATAACCTTATGATCTGTAATACTAACTTTAGGAGCTCATTTTCAAACAAACGGTGTTAAAAGGAAGTTCGGACAAGGGCTGACGAACCTGCCACTGTCACTCGTGCAGCAGCGTACAAAATATCAATTTTGTTCTGTTATGATAAGTGTGAGATTTTAGGAACTGCAAAATCCGGTTTTACTGATCATGCTAAAATATATTGCAGGGCGTACCTCGAAGGAAAATGAAACCAGGAGCACATTCAGAACGGGCCCAAGCATCCGGGGCTACCGCTGTTCAGTCGAGGTAAGTGCGGGCTCAGTCGTTCCCGCTGGAATCGAGATAGCTGGCAGGGGCTCAGTCGTTTCCACTGGAGTCAAGATGGGTAACCACGGGTTCAGACGCTCCCGCTGAAGTCGAGGCAAGCATGGTAAGAACCGTATTGGGATTGCCAGCTCAGTATATCCTTTTAGTATTTTACCCCAAAGTTCTTAAAATTGCATAATTATTCACTTAATTTTTATTTATCATAATTTTCACTTAATTTACCGTAAAAAGTTGATTCCATCACGCATTAACTATTTATTTACACTCCTTTTATTCAGAATATTCTACTCTTAGCCCCTTAGTTATAGGCTTGTCGTAGACTATAAAAGACTATACTAGTGGAATACTTACCATCATGCTACTCGCTAAGCACTGGAAAGTCCCAAGAGTTACAGGTCAACATGGAAACAATTGTGACACCAGCTTAGTGCTTAAAACAAATCTACCACTAGCCCTAAGTTACTCCGGTCGGTCCTAATACTAGCACACCGATTTTACCCACCACTTAACTTCGCAAATGGTAGGTACACCGTTCACTGTAAGTACACCTGGATGAAGAGGCGAGGGCGGGATGAAACGGCGCCGGCGCAAACCCGCCGTCTCCTCGGCTGTATCGGACGGCCGCCTCCAGGGCGGACCATTCAGCGGCGCTCTACCAGCAGGGGTGCTTCACCAGGTTATAGTCGGTGGTGTCGGGGGAAGTCAGTGTCGGCGAGGAGCTTATGACCCGAACGCTGTGTCTTATCCGAGGTCGGGTGGTCGCCAAGATGATGGCCATTTACTGGCTAGGGTGAGTGGAAATAGAACAAAAGGCGGGGCTCCTGAGAAAGTATTCAGGACCTCTGTCGCCCTGCGTGGAGGGAAGTTATAAAACAAGCAGAGACAAAGATATTCCTGGATTTTCATATTTTCAATAGACGTTTTTAAAGTTACGTTTCATTTATTACATTCCTGGTGACGAATTGCGACCTTGTTTTTGCGCATTTTTCTCTGAGGCAGTGCCTATGAACTTTATTCAGCACTGAGGAGGCACATTTTGTTTTATAATTAATAAAGGCCCGGTGTTTTCCAGCTCCCCTAGCACGGAAACTCTTTTGAAACGTCAGAGGGTTACACGAATCCAGCCTTAAACATTAATAACAGGGGTGGATATTGATCTTCGAACCACGGGGCCCTAGACCCGATCCGCTACTCAGTGGCGTCGATTTCTGAACATGGCCCGGTTTGCCCAAACAAGCAAATGACGCGTATAACGGCCATATCAAAGTACCATAGCATCCATCATTAAAGTACGAAGTGTGCTCTACCTCTAATTGCGCATAGAATTTGGTTCCCCTTGAAACCGGTTCCAGTTTTTTATGAAAAATGTTACGCTTACCCAAAAGCATCCGCACGTTCAGTTTTATGCGTTTTGAACGTCATCGAGGTGTGCCACCGGAGGGCAAAATATTCTTCTTCGTTAATTTTGACGAGTTTTTTGTATAAATTGGATCGTATGGGAATTAGACTCAGTTGTGATTATATTCAATTTTATTGGTCCCAAACCACCAGCAAACATGCATTGCGCATTCCAGGAAGCAGCTTAGGGTGTCTGTCGGCTCTTGAAATAGGTTTAGTTTATTTAGGATTTTTGCATGTATGAATAAGTATGATAACATTGGATGGCAACGTATAAATCGGTTAAGAGAGACGTCAACAGCCTTCTTACTCTCAGTTTCCCTGAAATAAGATCAATCGCAAACGCTTTACTCATATTTCTATTTTACTGCTGCCACCTAACGATAAAATTCTGAATATTTTGGTCGATTTTCTTCCAAGGCTTTCTGCAGCTGTCTTGACGTGTAGCGTTAAGTTCACTTCTTCAGAAAACCCACCGGGAGTCTATGCCTATTTCGAGCAGGATTTTTTGAAGGGCGCCGGTCCGAGGTTGTCGAATGCATCGCGACTCGTTGGCGAACATGCGCTACCGAGCAATAGTGCATAGGTATACACATACTTTGTTATTTTGGAGTCTCATTTTTTGGCAGTATCTGCAATCGATTGCTGACTCTTGGTGGCATTTCTACATATATATACAATATACATACAATCGGCGTTCATTTCTTGACTACATAGGGTGTCCTCGTCGGAAAATATTTTCAGCCTACCATTAGGGGCTTATATATGTTCTGTCGTGCAATTAAGTCAAAGGCCGGAGTTGAAATTGACTCAGTGTTGATAATTACATCGAGTTTAGGCAAAATTTCCCCCAGAAAATTGCCCAAGCTAACAATCCTGCTGGCTTCCAGGCTGCCATTCTTGGATGAATATTCATTTCAGTGCCAAATTCAGCTGAGGGAAATCGTTTCGGAATATTTCCGCCCGAGGACAGTTTGGCACGCCGGTGCACTCCAATGCCCTGGTTTCGAAATGGCTTACTTTATCTTCTTTTATATTTCCGAAGAAGTTAACGCCTTTTCGACACTAAGTGTGTATGTGTGTTTTTTAAGAGTGAGTCACAAGTCTTGCAAAGTTTTAGCGTTTGACGCACCCTATTCATTCATGAAGGATGGGTTATTGCTAGAATGTTGTTCGTAATGTTGTTCTTTTTGGAACGATGATTGTCTTCGCCATGATTAACAGCGATTAGAAATGTGCTCTTTTTTGCTGATATATATAGATATATATAGATATATATATATATATATATATATATATATATATATATATATATATATATATATATATATATATATATATATATATAAAGATATATTCTGCCTGTTTACACGTTTTTCTGGCTTTTGGCAAAATAAACGAAGGTGGAGAGCACACACGTATAAGTATATATTCCATTTTCTTCAACACCTTTTCAATATCGGGCTCAGATGCTGATAAGGCACACAGGAAATATTTGTGTAGCTTTGGACGGATCCTCAGCCTGTTGAGATAGGTCCACGAAATGACTGAAGCTGGATGCTTCTTTCATTCTAAGAATAAATATGCAATTTGTCTAGGATTCCCGGCTATATGTAGAGTTCATTAATGTGTTTCTAATTAGAACTTCTGCAGAGCGGATTATTTTAATTTTAAGTTTTCAGATAAATCTGCGCTCAATTTTCTCAAATTTGTTTATACCTTTGCAGGAAACGGTAAACAATTTCCTGCATTGCAAATTTCTCAACATGTCATAAAATCGGCAGCTCTCTAATCTATATGACATATTTGCGGCCCCGTGCTCTTTCTAAATCAATCAATCAATGGCTTTTTATTGGGCGTTCTGTGCATAGCACCTTTGCCCGCCTCTAAAGGAGTGCGTGGGAGAATTTTAGAATTTTGTGTGAGGGCAAGCTACGTTAGTCTGTTAAAGCAATGGAAGTTATTTCAAGTAATGGGTTGCAAGATGTTTTAGCTTGCGAATGGACTCTTTTTAAACATTCTTGGGGACTCTTGGCAGCCAGCAGCGGCCCCGCGGAGGACCGCTTCAGTTTTTGCGGAAGCGCCGGCCTGAGACGGCGGCACACCCTTCCAGACGCGAGCTGATCGCCTGGGCCGACTCGTTGGAAGTGCTGCTCAGCTGTGAACGTGAGTTGCTCCTCCACCCTGGGTGGTCACGTGTCGTATCTCCAGCAAACACAGGGAAAGGGAACATTTGGAGCAGTTGCCACTTCGGAAAATGTGCAGCTAAAAGTAAAAGTGGTACATTTCGAGGGTGTTTGGTATGTTATTTTTATGCTTAGCCTGCTTTCGAAATAATGCCTATTTTCGGTATGTTTTTCTGGTAACTGGCTTTTCTATGGCTTGTTTTCTTTTAGATCTGAGTTTTTACTGTAAGCCCATTAGAAAACTTGACTAAACTGAAAACTACACAGAATGTAATTATGCAAGCACCTGTAGTGCACGAATGCCACTGGAGAAATGAGTTGTCAGGTGCAAGTCCAAACCTAATTTTTAGTTCGCTTCTTTGAAAATAGTGCCAAAAATGCTCAGGGTCCTGACCCGTATGAATATGGCAGTGCCTTGCCGTGGTGAACACCTCCATTGTACCGCTTATCACACGCAGATCATTAAGTTTGTGATGATGCTCTTTTTAGCAGAGAGCCTTGCAATTCAGTGGACTACCAAAAGAACCATTGGTGAACATGCTGGGAACTGGGAGCTTAGGCCATTCAGGAGATTCCACCTGCTGCTTCAAGAAAAGAAGGCCACGTCAATAATAGATTAGAGGCCTTACTTTGGCAATGGTTAAAAAAGACACCACATCACACTAGGTTGTTTCATGCTGATACCAGATTATAAAGATTTACGTTTATGTAAATAGGACAACAAGAGCTTTGTCATCAGAATGAAATTAAGGGGACATAAAACCTTAAATCGCCTGTTCACACGAAACCGCTTGCACCAAAAAAAGAAAATTATTTTGAGCTGTGCTTATTTTTAACCTTTGCTCACATCTCTTCTATTCATATAAAAATGTAAATTTGCTGCCGCACTCTATATTAAAATTTGGGGTAGTGGGGTGACTAGTCTCGAAACCAGCCGTAGTGGAGCCATTTCACCCTAAACCATGCTTATTCAGCACGTAGTCTATCTGGAATGGTGCCTGGGTCTTCGATTATTAACGATTTTCTGTTTCGTTAGTTTCAAACTATTTTACGCAGACTTGGCCAATATTTTTGGCAGAAATATATGTTTTCGTTAATATGGGCGAATATTGATGTAGTATATCCGCCTCAGTCTGTCTCACGACATACACGTTATTATAACTACCGTTTTACATTAAGTCACTTAGTCTTTCTTATACAGATCAGTCTCTGGTAACATACAAATATTTCACCAATAATTTGTGTGCTGGAAACTGCATTGAATTTTAAAATGTTATCTGTGACTACGACATACTAAGTATGATATACTAATAATATATTTTCTTTGCTCTTTTTAGGTTTGGTGAGAAAAAAACAACGAAACTAGGAGCTATCCAAAATTTTCAGCAGAAAAGATATTCTTTCTTTCTGGCAACAGATTAAAAAGGATTTCCCTTTTCAAAACTAGCAAGTGTGTCTATAAAACTTACTTCAGTTTGATGTCTTATCAGACCAGTATACTTCGAGGTAGGCTTGAATACCCTCCCCCTCCCCAGATACAAATATGGGCAGTCAGGAGCCCGACGCTTATAACTTATACCTATCGTGGTTAACATTATAATCGTCGCTACCGACAAAATGCGAGGGGCCGGTGAATTTTCAGCATACTGTTCACAGGCAACTTTCCCTCTAGAAGTAAAAAAACTTCTCGTATTTGGGCTCCTTAACATTTCACACATATTGGTTACAAAATATTCCCATTTTCTTCAAATTTTGCTGAAATCAGGAAATATTTCGATGAAAAGTAGGCGGGCACGGCCGCCTGGACCAGCTCTTCGACTCGTATGGTTGGCTTGTTGAGAAATGTTCCACACATAGAGCTACATACCCTGCGCGCGAGCGGGCTCGCGTTTATGATGCCTTTGAACAGCTAGGTGTGTACGCTTATCGAAAGCCACTTACAGAAAAGGAATCTGTAGCTAGCGATACGGTCCGAGATCTGACATGTACTATAAAGTCATCAGTGAATACTGGCGGCTTTTCGGATGATACATACGCTTCCCAGTGGAATTGAAACATGTCTCTTGGTTTCAGATGGTGTGAAATATTTCCGCGCATTTCTGTCGGAGGAGTTTGCGGAGGAAAATCTCGACTTCTGGGTTGCTGTGGAGAATTTTAGACGATCAGAGACTACGAAGAAGCCTGTCATAGCTGAACAGATATTCAGTGAATTTGTGTCATCTTCGGCACCTAAGCAGGTTTGTGGATCAGGCTGATGCGTATTCTATTATTGTGGCGCTTGTTGTCCTACATTTTGTGGTGTGGTCACTGACCCAAACGTGTGGTGGGGGGTGGGGACGGACGGTATGAGTAAAATCGTATCTCCTGACTTAAAACAAACGAGGCCTTCTAAACTAAAGAAAAAATGATCGGATCCGGACTCCCTGTTATTTTCTGCACCTGCTTGTCACGAAAGTTTATATTGTTCATAATTTCCCTGAATTTGAAATTGTTATGGAATTATTGTGTCTCATACAGACAAGTCAGGAACCCGTAATCTGCTCAGGGTTCCTCAGCACCGTTCACGCTTGTAACATATCTCTTTGGTCTTTATAGATAATGGAACGAAAACGTCAGTGCCTACAACGAAATGATTTGTTATTACTTAAGAGGAAACCGGACAAAACGGTGCACCACATTACGCAATAGTGAGGTCATAAAGCTGAAGCTTTGGAAAAATGTCCACTTTTTGCTCATTGTCCTCATTTTTTCTTCATATGGGGTGAATTCTATAAACTTTGGCATATATTTCCTTTACGTCCACGTCTAATTTTTGTGACGTCATCAGGGATACTTTGTTTAAAATGCGCTCTTAGGTTTGTGTTTTCAAAAATGAATGGCTCGTGTAAATCGTACATTTTGGTGAAGTGATTATCCAGGCAGGGTAAAATGAACTACAGCATCGGAATAAGCGGCATGTATATATGGTAATGTCACAAGGATATTTTTTCAAATAAAATAGCATTCAAGAGGATATAAATGTTCAATCTTGTTTCCACCATTTGTAGCCATGACATGTATTGCACAGACACATGTAAGAACATATGTTTAAAAAGGCACGATAGGAAGACTCACATCAAGCAAGAAAAGTGTTAAGCTTAAAACGTCCGCGCTGAAGTCGGACGGCAGGCACCACACCACATAGGATATAGAATTTGGACATAGGATAGAGTCAGAAGCAACTTCACGCTATGAAGACTTACCAAAAATACTGTTAAATTTTCTTACGTCGTCATTTCATTGAAAAATATAATTAATGGTGTCATAAACACCGTGGAAATTGATACAAGGCAATGTCTATTATCCTCTATAGGTGAGGCCCGCTGGTGCTTTGATACTTTACGGTTTGATTTGGTACAGCTAAGTACGAAAACATAGGTAATAGATGACGTCATGATGCTTTGTTTTAGATCCAATACGTTAGAATACAGCTATTTGTGGTCGAAATCCTAAACCCTCTCATTGAAATTCCATCATTCTCTTGAGTAGGGCATCATTATCATTTGCGTGTCGTGCCGTTTAATTTAACACGCGCCCCGCTGGGATCCCTGGCATGACGCGCCCCGCTGGGAGGGCGAATTTCGCCCCCCCTCCGTATCTCATTTCCTAGAAAAGCTTAAGAAAAATTACAGAAAGTGTTCGAAAGCTCTTGACGAGACGACAATAATTTATGCGGAGCATTTTTATGTCAGGTCAGCATAGGTCAATAAGATTTCATAGGCTTATAACAGGGCAGGGTACGTTTCCCCTCGATAAATTCACACAGTGGGGCTAGATCAAATAGTTATGCATCATGGGATTCCTCTTATTGTGGCAAATCGAATGATGCATAATATGACTTTGCTAGGTCAAATTGTGAAAACGACCTGACATCGAGCTAGCTCAGGGTCTCGGAGTGACTTGATATGGTCATGTTGCATATCAATCGACTCCCCGTGACAATATAAGCACAATTCGAGCAAAATAGGAGCTTTATCTCAATTCCCTGAGAAGTTATTAGCAAATCAATCACTGTATACCCCTGTGACCTGACATGGCCTTTGAGAGGTCAGATGATCAAAAACTTAGCTTGATGGCCAAGATCGTGGTACGAATACACGATTTGGGGATTTTCAGCTTTATCTGTCCAGTATTTACTGACAACGAGCCATTTCAATTTTTCACCATAGACTTATAAGGGGGTGACCAAAAAATTGACCCCACCTTAGGTCAACAATACGAAAATTCCGAGATTGCAGATTTGTAGCCCCTAATGACCTCATCATATTGTGCAAGTTTGAAACTGATCGGTTGGCAGTTGTTCCTTAGGCGCCGCTTCAAACTCGTAATTTTAGGGTTTGAGGTCGGGTCGCTTGACCTCGGATAGTTCCTTGACCTGATGTGACCTGACCTAAACAATTTGGTCAGATACGTAAAATTGATTAGGAATAAGGTACTGTAAGTTTCGTTGCTATGCGGCTCTTTATTTTTGCGTTATCTGGGGAAAACCAGGAGGGGGAGAATTTTGCCACCCACCCAGCGGGGCGCGTGTTAACAGCTACACATGTTGGTAACTTCCAAAGAGATAAATATATCTATGCTAACAATTATTCAAATTGACGTTCATGCTATCTCAGTTCCGACCTTCGTAGCGTAAATACGATGAATAAGAAATATCGTACATACAAATAAGATATGAAGATATGTTCAAATAAGATATGATCAAATATACAAATAAGATATGAAATATCGATGGTGCCCTGTCTTTGGCTCGAAGTTAAAGCAAGTCTATGTCGTGCTGATGATCATGGTTATTATTTGGTACACACTGAAAGTGGCGTGGTGATGACGTCATAAGCTTGAAGAAAGGGGCTGTATTGTTGGTCTAACTGATTGAAGGCGTAAATGAAATGTAATCTCCTGTTCTCAGCCTTGCTTTGTCCGTCGTGCCCATTTTATAATCATGAAAATGTGGCATATTTCCTTCAAGGAATATTTTCCATTGGACCGCTGGAGCAAAATATCTTAACCATGCACTTAAACAGCTTAATTGTTTCCTGTATCACGTTTTAGAATTTTCATGGAAGCTTCATTAAATATTTTTTAAGTCCGTGCGTTGTAATATTGCATTTATTCAGCAGTCTCCATCGCCGCGGCAGCGGGCTCTAATAGCCTGGGTGAGATGATTGGAGCATACCTGAGCAAAAGTGACAGTACCAACATAACTGATGTTTTCCTTCTCCGGTTTAGATAAATGTGGATGCCATGACAAGGACTACGATCAGTCAAGGTCTAGCATCGCCAACGCCTTGGATGTTCGACTCCGCCCAGAGACGGGTTTTTCTTCTCATGGAGGGAGACACCTACCGGCGTTTTCTGCACTCAACCGAGTACCGCGATCTCCTCAACGACTAACTCACATGCCACCTGTGAAGTATCAAAACGCTGCCGTCCCTAACATACATTGCAGTGTAAGCATTGCCCAGTGAAGCTGGGAATCACTGGCTTATCCGTTGTTTCGTATCCAGGCAATATTTGCTGGTGCGAAATGAACCTGAAGTTTGAGCAAGTCATCGTTTGTCACGCTAAATTTACCGTGTAAATCGGTCAAATCTGGTGACTTCTCTTCTTGGTCGGGATGCCTTTTCATCAACCACAATCGCTTCAAATTATAAAACCATCACTGCTGGCTATTTAAAGGTATTTTCCTGAGGTTACTACTTCGAATGACAAGAGCGTGCTTGAAAAGCAAGTTTGTTAAAATTGTGAATGGGACTAAGTGTGCACTGTGCAGTATGACCTGATAGAGACACTATTGAACAACACAAATACCCGATAAGCAAATTCGCTGAGGCGTAAGCCCCACCTGTTCCTATCTAGTCCACATACCAGAGATGGTACGTAGTTAACGCTGGCTCCAGTGCTACGCCTATGCCTTGTCGTAATGAGGCCATATAAAAGGAAATTTGAGTGGTATCCAGGACAAAAGTCTCTGATGGTTACCCGGCTGTCAATGCAGATGTCACAGAAAATTATGTGATTGTATCGAAGTTTATCACTTAGCCACCAGTCTGGTTGCCGTACAGATTAAGTGCCGCGCGACTATCATTGCTTTTGGACGCTCCTCGGAGACTGATCAGAATGTGTGTGTTATGCTTGTGTTTAGCATGTAGGTGCCTGGTCTTTTGTGCCAGACCAATACCACAATATGTCATAGAGAATGTGGTGACCGGGGTTGGAAAAGTTAATGGTGAATACAAGCAGATGAGTATTGCCTTTCTGTACGAAATGTTTTTGTTTGGGCTGGATGCGCCAGCGCTATCTGCTGAGACATATATTATTTGAAACCACGTAGGATATCAAAGTACCAGGCTCGCTAATCAGTTATGGTTTCCCCTGGCGCTACGGTTTCCGCGCTATCACTCTACAGATTTTATTAATAGCTGCCTTTCGAATCTTTTCTAACGAGTTCGGGACAAAACAAGGAATGTGGGTAGTGCTCTATGCGAATTATTATTTCTACTTGATGTCAATGATCTACAAACAGTATCAAATGTCTTTGAAATTAATACTTTTGCTGACGTTGCAATTGCTGGCGATTTCTATCTAGCGATGATCTTGAAAGCTTGTGAGAAACGGCAAATTCAGAACTAAAGAGCATCAAAGCATGGTTAATAATAAGAGACCCTGTCTAATCATCTCCAAGACATGTTTCCAAATCTACTCCAACAAATATATTGATCAAGTTACACCCATTTTGACACATGATAAAACCATCACCGGGGAATAAACGGTAAAACTCATTGGCATCGTGGTTGATGAGGGAATGGCACTTAACAACTTTTATATGCCGAAAAATATCGTTTGGTGTGGGTTATATGTATCGTGGACAAAACATTATGGAATCATCTCAACCAAAAATTATATATATATATATATATATATATATATATATATATAACACATTAATCCTACCTCATTTGGCATAATCCAAGATTATTTGGAGTAACACGTTCAATTCATTACTTCATAAAAAAATTCTGCTTCAGAAGCGTGTTGCTAGCATAATATTTGGTCTGAAATGCGATGAGCCAGTTACTCGCAGACTTTAGTAGTTAGACATAAAATCTACCACACAGTTATGTAAACTTAACACGCGCACTGGAGGGGGCGTCGGAGGCCCCACCCAGCCTGTTTTTCCGAGGTGGCCAGAGAACTGCCCGTAGCCGAAAAACGATACGTGGCCACATTTAACAGAATTTAATGGCGCGTCGATTGGTGAAAACTTTTTTCAAAATTGGTCGAACATTTTTTGACTTATAGGCTTTCAAAGCCAGACGTGCATTTTGAGATCGCCGTAATCGCGCGGTCGGACCAGTTAGCTTGCATTGGAGTCCGAGTGGTGACGTCATAACGCCATATAACGTGGATTATATGTCAAGGTCACCTCACATGAAAGTCAAGGTCAAGGTCAAAGTTCAAAGGTCAAGGTCATATCGGCACTTTCGAGGTCACTGACCACTGTGCTTTCCAGCCAAATGACTTTACCCAGTCTGACATATATTATGCTATGACGTCATCGATAGGGTACCACAATACAAAGGTCAAGTTTAAAGGTCATTGGGAAAGGTCAATCCTCATTTCCCACCAAACAGTGGCTACAGTGTTAGTCAACGTGTACATTATAAATATTATACCATATGGTGACCTTAAAGGACAATGACCTTGAATGACCTTGACCCAAAAAGTGTGGGGAAGCCTCTTTGATAATTTTTCTCTATGAACCTGGTCCGTCTTTAGCTTATTCCCGCCATTTTTGCGCATAATCACAGCATTTACCAATCGATCCCCAGCATGGCCAGGATTTGACCTTTACGATCTCGTTCGACCTTGAAGATATTGACCTAGGTCAATGAAAATGTATCATCATGTAGATCACCACCGCCCCCATCCAACTCCTAAGTGGAGTTTTTCTAAACCTCTTAGTTTCCGAGATCTTAGGGGCCTACCAGGCCCCCTCCATTGCGCGTTAGTGCCAGACGCGCCTCCAGTGCGGGTGTTAAGAGCATGATACTGGTACACCAAATCAAGCATGGTTTAGTTACACAATAGATTAACCACCTCATAGAATGGATACCGGAGCCATTGCCTAATCACAATACTCGCAGGAGTAAATTTCTGATCATACCTACCTTTTTTCTAGAACAATTATTGAGCAGCACACATTCCGTCATCGCATCTTCAAATAATGATCCATGTCTTTGGATTGGAAACATCCAAACCCATGTTGCCTGATACATATAGACTTTGATCGTGTTTTTATAACAAAGTTAGGCAGGTGAACGAGACACACATTGTCGAACCTCGTAAGATCAAAGTCTTATAACTCCATTGAGAGAGACATTTGTCCATGTTTGTTCCCAGCAGTTAATTTTTAGCGAATTGAAATTGCCACCAACACCGACAGCAGGAAACTGGCGTCCGAAACGAAGTAGCCACCTTGAAGCCATGCCCTATCTTCATTTGACACCCAATTGCTCAAGTAACAATGTCATACTAACTGGGGAGGATGTGCTCCCAGCTTCATGAGCTGCACAGTGGACATTTGACACCTCGCGCGTGTCATAAAGGCACTGACGCGCAAACTGGGGTGGACACCGCACAACTGCGGCCAGGGTTCATCCGTGTCGGATACATTGTTGTTTCAACACGCAAAACAGACCAAGCTTGCACAAATGCACAAGTCTCTTCATTTTCAAAATCAAAATGTATGACTCAAATCCGCAATCGATTTTATGGGCAACGTTAATATATGGCAGGTCGTGCACCCTTAACCGAATTAAAATTGCATTGATTTCGCCTTTTAGTTAAACACGTGTTTTTTCTGTTTTGTTTCCTACCTTTAACATGATTTCAAGTGATAATACGCTCCCAATTCAATCAACTGCCCGTGCCCACGCACCGGCGGCCGTGCCGACGACGGCCGGGCGCGCCGGGTGGCCGATTTCTGCGCGCATGGAGTCATTCTATGGCTAATTACACATTGATAAATTCTAGAACGCAAAAAAATATTGAGTTCGCTAAACAGAAGAGAGATAGGTGCATATTTTGCTATGGATACCTTTAACGTGCATTATTGGCCACACTATCAAAAATATTTGGAAAAAGTGATCAATACATCTCTAAAAGTTATGAAAATGTTTAATAAAAAATGAGATACTCCAACTTTGGTTGTTACATGCTCAATCTAACCCCGTATCATTTAAAGTTAAGAAATGAAAGTTAAGGCCGAAAATAGTCGTATATCACCATGTTCTGCCGAAATCGGATATTTTCACGATTTTCTTCAAGCTATAACTTTGAAACGGTACGTCTGAGGAAGTAAACAATCTCGGCTCAGGATTCCACGCTCCTGACAACCCAGTGGAAAGTAATCCGAGACTATGCTATGATTGGGTCATCCGCGCTGAAACGCCCCATTGGCTAAGGTGCCAGTTTACTGACAGTCAGCCAGGCATGCAAAAATGTGTTATAATTGACACTGACGTCGAAATTTCCGGCGCCCACGCGGCCACTGCAGGGGACCCTGCACCCGCCAATTCCGTGTAGAGCGGCGCAGCATTATAAACGGTGCACATTTACAATGAAAGACATGTTGGTCGTGGCGCTGCAGGTGTTGGGTAAACTAACGGGACCAGCGGCCATTACTTTTTAGTTAGTGTTACAAATTTCTGCAGATATCATACTCAGTGCCGGATCCAATTGGGGGGGGTGGCTACAGGGACTCAACCTCAAAATTTCCGAGCCCCTAAGGCTAATACATAAGCGAGGGGCTGCCCGAGGTTCTGTCGGGTGAGCCTTGAGCTCCCCTTCTCCCCCCGAGTTCATGGATCCGCTACTGATTATTCTGACATAGTTCCCTATATGAAGTGAGCTTCAAGCAAATCCGAGACATACAAACAATGCTTGTGACCCATTCATCATTTGCGTCGGAATATGGATGATGGCAATAGAATCACCCATAGCTAAAACCTGTTTAACCCGCGTCCCACCGGGGGTCCAGCGCCACCTTCACCCCACCGGGGGCCATCGATGGCCCACCTCTAACTCCGAAAATATGGGCGTTAGCGGAAATCTGCAAAGTGCAATAGAAAGCTCGCGTGAATTCAGTAAGAAATTACTTCACATGTTTTAGTGCTCAGGTCAATGGTTTGACCTCCAGAGGTCAAATTAGGTCAAGATCGGCTATTTTCACTCAAATATGCAATGCTTAAGCAAACTTGCCATAACTCTTATGCCATTAGAGCTGTTGAGGTTTGGTAAAGTAAATTTGATAGGAAATTGTCAGTACTTTTTCTGCTATGTGAAACGTAAAGACCTCCCGCCAGTGGTTTGACCTCCAGAGGTCACCTCGTGACCTAAGACGGCCTGAGGTCACGAAAGGCCAGAAAGTGACCTTGCCGTATACCAAATGAAAGCCAATGGCGAGGCAAACACGATGGTGTTTGTTTCAGCGCTATAGCTTATACAGGTCAAAAGTTATTGTCAAAATACTGTTTTTTTTACCCCTGGTGACCTTGGATGACCTTGTAGAGGTCAAAGGGCAAATATGGAGCCTGGAATCCGTGAAAGGGTGTGTAGGAACGCCTTTCTGAACAAGCTGAGCATTTTCAATCGCTTTTGTGACTTTTAGATCATAAGACAGCTTTTCCCCATGCTTTTTCAATAAGAGAGGTCACCTCGTGACCTGACCTCAGGACACGAAATCGCAAAATCCTGGATATGCACCTTGTAGGCCCCGGAGGGGCCATAAAGTGTAGGAAGTGTCAAATTGATCGGCTTCGAAATGTAGCTCTTACAGAGCTCTAAAGTTGAAGTGAGGTGACCTTGGTTGACCTCGTCTGGTGAACTGACCTTGGGTGACCCGGGGTAAAAAAATTCAGGGATGGTGGCAAAATGATGCAGTGAGAGGTAGAGCCCTCAACCGCGGTGCTGCGCCTCTTCGTTTTTCTGCTATCCCGGAAAAACCTTAGGGGGGCCATCAATGGCCCCGGTGGGGCGAGGGTTAAATGAAAATTAGGCTTAAAATTTCACCGCACAATGAAATTTGGCATGCAGATGTTAGAAAAACACCTATGCCTATTATTGAGGTTTGAAAATGACGCTACTGGCTTAGTTGGTGAGCCCCATGAAAATAAACATTCGAGTTTGCACCGCTTACGTCAATGGTTTCTGACGTGCGCATGACGCATTGGTCCGTGCAGCCAGTGATAATTGACCTAGTTTCGGCGCCGGTCTACTGACGCAGTCAGTCAGTGATAACTGACTGGGTCAGTGTCGGTGCCAGTCTACTGACGCAGTCAGTCAGTGATAACTGACTGAGTCAGTGTCGGTGCCAGTTTACTGACGCAGTCCAGTCGTAGCTGACTTGGTCAGTGCCGGTGCCAGTTTACGCACGGTGCTGGCCAATGGTAATGTAGCGACATTTTTTCGATGTAGTGCATTTTTTTTGCCTCGCTCACCTTTTCTGTGTATATATGCTGATGTTAATGTGCTGTGCTGATGCAGTCCTTAGTTTCTATTTTAGCTGCGTAGACGCCATCTGTTCCATTGGCTCGGTGAGGGAGGTTAACAGCACCCCCTTCAGGCCCAGCGCTGCGGATATGCCGCACGCTGGAGGTGACAAATTGGTTCCCCCTTGTTCCCAGTTCCAGCTGAGGTACCGTACTCGGTCCCCCTCTTTTTTGGGTGCTCACATGATGCTGATGCAGCACTGAGTCTCAGGCCTCAGCTAAGATAGCGCCCCTGGAACAACCGACTTTTTGGCCTCCACCCGTGGGTTGGAGCCTTTGGGATGCCATGGTTCACATGGTTTTGGCCGCTGAAGGCGGCGGTAAATGGGTCACAAGAGAGTGGTGACCAGAGCAGAGACCCGCACCCCAGCTCGGTGACAGCAGACGCGGGGAGGAGAGCCAATGAGGGCTCAGTAGAGAGGTGTCTGGATCCCAGAGGGGTAGAGAGAGGAGAGACGAGGACTCGTGCTGGGGAGGCCGTAGAGGAAGGAGGCTTGACTCCAGGGGACATACGCCGGAGGGAAGGCTGGGAGGACACGCCAGCGCTGACACAGCAGCCATGTGAGTACAAGAAACGATGAGCCATTTCTTTAAAATTCAAAATTTATTTCCTCTCTCCCACCGAGCCAAAGGACATATATTGTTTAAAATGTTAACATCAGGAAAATCGGGGCAGGGGAGGACATTATGTGAGTGCATGCCGCGGCAGGCATCTGTGAGCCGGCAAGATTAGTTAGGAATGTGGCAAATTATGGAGTTGCTTGAAAACAGAGGGACAGTGGCGCTAAAATAACGATAACTCGACTCAATTTTTTTCCTTTGCTAGTGTACTAAATGATTCCGCTAACATGTGTGACTTGCCCGAGAAAGGTGTACAAATATAGGGTATGGAAAATCTGTCCAGATTGTCTACTGATTCGCAGATACCGCTGAAAGTTTGGGACAAAGGACGAAATGAAATATAACGAGCTGAGCGGAATATGGTCTAACGGATGGTGATTTGTTGTATATAAATTTATAGAATGCCTGGACAGAGTTCTATGGCTCTTCCACAGAATAGCAGTTAACTACTTGCCATCTGTTCTAGTAAATCTGTCGGAATTTAAAAAGGTTCCTAGCTGGGGACGAAATTTTCGACGCCATGTTTTTTTTGTTCGTGGCCGGCATATTCGTATGTAAAGTAAATTTAGCCGACATGTACACAGAGGAATCCTCCGATGCTTTGGTTAGCTGAACATCACACTACATATTGGGTACGTTCGTTTCTCCTTATGAATGTTTTTTTGCATGGGCGCCAAAACGCAGGCTAATCATGCAATTCAGACTACGTTTGCGGCTGGAGATTGGCTGCGACATTTGTGTCTGTCGAAATCCACTCAACTTAAGTTTTATCGGGCGACTTTTAGAGTAATCATCATTATGTACTTATCGAACGTCAGTGTATTCCCGTAATTCTTGTTTGGGAACGGGGTCTCGTGGAATTATCACATTGTTTAATTTAGTATTTGCAAACCGTACCGGGATATTTCATGCTAGAATTAAATCGGTAGTTCTGGCAAAAGGGGGCAATATAAATTAGCATCGAATCAGTATGAGTTATACGGATTTGAGCAGGTGACAAGATGGCGCCTGTTACTAGAACCAGCTCTATGCGGCAACGCTGTATAGTACTTCCGTCCTTATTGTACCAATTTCTGTTTTTAACGTTGTGAGGTTCGGACGTTATAGTATAAATAGAAGGCGATTAAAGGAAACATGTTCGTACACGCTTCTAAACTTTCTTAGGCCGAGGGTGTAATTTATTCCAGATTGTACTATGGCTATAAGTGACAAATTATGTGAACCAACTATTTTGGTACGATTACGTTTCTCCTCTTGATTGATTTTTAGAGATGAACTTCAAGTTTAGCCGAAATTCTGGAAGGTTGATTAGTTTCTTCTCCATACCGGTGCACCGCAAAAACCGGAAAACCTAGTATGAAGCAGGCACGGCTCTGCGCTCCACACGTCCGCCAGTCGTCCAGTCGCGAGAAAAGCGGGTCACCCTCGTTTCTGTTGTAGACCGCCGCCGCTCTAGATGGCTGTTTGCGCATATTTGTGCGTCTCCCCCCCCTTTCACGCGGGCACGGTCGTCGCAGAAGGGGAGCGGCCGAACTCGGCCGCTTCTGTTGTGACGCTTGTGTCCACGGAGCGGCGGCGCAGGTGGCGACAATAATTGTGGGATGAAACGTAGGCATTCTTTCTATATCTGCAGAGTAAGGATGAGCCACTTACCGGCATAGTTTAAAGGGGAGTTGCATAACCGTGAGTAATTTGGGCCAAGAAAAGGAATTGTGAAGATGTTGTTGAGAAATCGTTTCCAGCCTAATTTGTCTCGCTCAGAGCCTCCTGGATTAAATGTCCGCACGACTATTAGTTTGAAAGTGAGTGCACAGGTCGGACCACCCTTCACATCCTGAAGGAGTCCTTCGAAATCACCCCATTTCGGCAATAAAACGAATTCTATGTTTTTAATTCAGAACCCCGAACATGCAATAAAAAATTACAACTTGGGGAAGGGATAAAGCCCCGCTTTTAGATCCGGCCGCCTGACCGCGTCCTGGCGCCGGCCGCGTGACCGTCTCGCGCCTGCCAGATACCGTCGCCCGGCGCTCCGGGAGGGGTGTTTGTGCCCTCGGGCGCCGTGCTCGCCATCCGCCCAGGCGGCTGGACAGAGCGGGTTCGCAGGGTGGCCTGTTTTGATCGAGTACACTGTCGGAGGAATGGAGACGGGGCGGCGGCGCAGGGTACGCGATTGGGGTAATTAGGCCTCGAATCGAGAGCGCAAGTTATCAACTTTAGAATCATATATTTTTCGGGTATGATTTCGACCTTAACGGATGTATTAGTGCCCGTGCGGTCACGCCACCAGTCCGTCGCGTGGGTCATCGGCAATTAGCGGAGTGCTCAGTCAGTCCACTTCGGGGGAGGATTAAACAAAGATGACAGCTGTGTCCAGGGTTAAGAATTTCGCGCTTATCCAGCATTTTCATTCATACAATATCGTACAATGCCTGAACCACAGATTGGTTCCCTGGATAATGGGAAGGGATAGGTATATGCGTATAGGAATACCATCCAGAGAACGTCCAATTCAAATTTGCAACAAAAAAACATGCGAACGGGGAGTCTGGCTGTCTAGGTCCAAACTTTGCCCGCCACTGTTTTTTTTTGCTTATGTAAGTTTTGAGGGAAACATTATTTTCGGTGACTGCATTTAAGGTAACCTTACAAGAAAATCAAGCAGACATCTTCCACAGCCTGTAGGCACATTCGGTGATCACATCTGACGGGCTGGATTCGGAAACCTGAACGTTATTTTAGACGGTGATTTCTGTACGGTGCAATTATTTCCATACACTGATGAGCGAAACGTTCGAGCGAAACGTCAGCTGTTAATTCGAAATTGTAACTTAACGGAAATTATCTGTGTGTCCCACCCGAATGCTACTAAATTACCGAACTGTTAGGTGGATGCATAATCACTGGCGTGCACTGCAGTGGAAAATGCACGCGTAAACTTGACACCATCTTTTGAAGGGATCGGATAAAATTTTAATGACTTGTCCAGACCTGAGCACATTAGACGTGAGGCCACTTAGATAGGATTTTAGTGAAGGCTGTCGCGAGCAGATAACGATGCTAGGACTAGATGAGAGGTATCAGCATTGAAGTTGCATAGCATGGACCAGGGCCGGGGTGGAAAGGATTTTCTTTAAAACAATTAACGGCGTATCCAATCACCTAATGATGTGAGCATGGCACCCAAATCTCCACGTCTAAGGTGACTTTTCGGCGGTCTCACCACGTCTCGAAAAAGGGGAGGTGGGGCTCTTCCGCCTCTGATCCAATACGAGCGCCAAAAAGGGGAATATATTTAATGGAGAGGCCGAACTTTCAACGCTTTCCGGCCTCAACAAGATTACGAAATTCTGCGGAGGGCGAAGCTCCCGGAAAGGTAGCTGTTTTTTTTTCAGAGTGTCCCACGAGGAGGATCCCCCACCGAAGGGTACGGGAGGGAAAAATTTACTAGCAACATTGTTGTGGGGCTGGCCATTAGGAGGGGGAAATGTATGAATGGTGATTGAAGGAGTGTGCGTGTTTGTTCGAATGGAGATACGAATGCGCTAGTTTAAGGTCGGTGGGCACCTTGGCCAGAGGTGTGTGGTGCTCTGTGGTGACTCACTTTCAAAAAGGGGGGATAAACCCAGTGAACCCATGAAATACGACCCCGAAACGTCATCGAAGGGGCCATGCCATATCAGAGGTGGATGGAGAGTCGAACAAAAACCAGTTAGAGCCCCTGAACAGACTGGCCGTCCCACTCTGTTCAGACATCAATCAAGGTCCAGGAGGTGACGACCGGACCGGGCGAAAGGTGCGCCGTGCGCATTGAAGAAGAGCTTAAGAAGAGCTTGAGAAGATTCCAGGAGCAGTGACGACTCTCGCTGATGGGCTGAAGACGGGCGACGGCACCTTCAGTCGGCGTCAACTACATCGGACGGGGGAGGCACACTACGGCGCTGCCGAGCCGGGGAGCCTCTCGATGTAATGACTGCCACAAAGAAGACGAAGAAGATAAGTCCGGAGGCCGGTGGGATGGCGTTCCCCACCGGACCGGTATGGGCTCCGGCCCATACTGGCGTAGCCGTCAGGCTATTCCGGTGAAGATGATGATAAGTCCGGAGGCCGGTGGGATGGTGATTCCCACCGGACCGGTATGGGCTCCGGCCCATACTGGCGTAGCCGTCAGGCTATTCCGGTGAAGATGATGATAAGTCCGGAGGCCGGTGGGATGGTGATTCCCACCGGACCGGTATGGGCTCCGGCCCGTACTGGCGTAGCCGTCAGGCTATTCCGGTGAAGATGAAGATAAGTCCGGAGGCCGGTGGGATGGTGTTCCCCACCGGACCGGTACGGGTGGCAGCTCGTACTGGCGTAGCCGTCAGGCTATTCCGGTGAAGATGAATGAGGTGGAGGCCGGGGGAGTGACGACTACTCCCGGACCGGTATGGGTGGCGACCCATATTGGCGCAATCGACCGAGATTGTTCCCTCAAGAAAGACGAGTCGTAATGACGATTACACTCGATTGTTACGCATTTTATATTTTATAAGGGGGAAACACGGTCGGTCGCGTCGACGGAGATCGGCCGTGCAGCGGTAGGGCTCGACCGCAAAAATCATGTTTCCCTTTGGATACCACGTCGAGGTTGGGGCGGCCCTGGATCCCATCGCTACGCACACTGTATCGATATACGTTTTAACGATGATTAAACATCTGTGCCCATGCAATTTACCTTGGGGGTACGTAGTAGCGGAGGGGATATTTTGATATCGGGGACCCCCGATTGCCATCAGTGCGGGCCTTGGCGATTGGGGAGAGCCTACGGAGGTGGGGAGCTCCCTATGTACGATCGACGAGGCGTGCCCCGCAGGCTTAGGGGTGGAAACTTGGGTTGATGGTTATTTCGGCAGGGAGGAAGTTACATATCAGGCGTGAATTGAGGAGACGTAGTCGGTCCCTGACACCGCTCCTATGCGGGTTAGTTGGGAAGGAGCGCTCCGGGGCCGGCGGCACTAAGATGTTAATTTACGCAGATATTTATTTGACCTAACGCGAATATTCAAAAATCGCCAAAAAGGGGGGGTATACGCATGTTGGCTCATACATTGGGAGCTTATTTGGCTATGTGCATGAAATGGCTCATTGTTTGTTGTACCTGCGTGTCTTATGTGTCTCGCTAACGGTCCTGGAGGTGCGCCCAGCTCCTGACCGCATCGCCTGTCTCCCTAAAGTTCCGTAACGGGTGGTGGAGGGAACGGCTACGCACCAACAACACCGGTGCCAGCCCCACAAGAGCAAGAAAAACCCCGTTTCCCGAGAAACCCCCGTTACAGTAACTGACTTATTCAGTGCCGGTGCCAGTTTACTGACGCAGTCCAGTCGTAGCTGTCTTGGTCAGTGCCGGTGCCAATTTACGGACGCAGTCCAGTGGTAACTGACTTAGCAAGTGTCGGTGCCAGTTTACGCACGGTGCTGGCCAGTGGTAACTGACTTAGTCAGTGCCGGTGCCAGTTTACTGACGCAGTCCAGTGGTAACTGACTTGGCCAGTGCCGGTGCCAATTTACGGACGTAGTCCAGTGGTAACTGACTTAGTCAGTGTCGGTGCCAGTTTACGGACAGTGCTGGCCAATGGTAACTGACTTAGTCAGTGTCGGTGCCAGTTTACTGACGCAGTCCAGTGGTAACTGACACAGTCAGTGCCGGTGCCAGTTTATTGACGCAGTCCAGTGGTAACTGACTGGGTCAGTGCCGGTGCCAGTTTACTGACGCAGTCCAGTGGTAACTGACTGAGTCAGTGCCGGTGCCAGTTTACTGACGCAGTCCAGTGGTAACTGACTGGGTCAGTGTCGGTGTCAGTTTACTGACGCAGTACAGTGGTAACTGACATAGTCAGTGCCGGTGCCAGTTTACTGACGCAGTCCAGTGGTAACTGACTGAGTCATTACCGGTGCCAGTTTACTGACACAGTCCAGTGGTAACTGACTTAGTGTCGGTGCCAATTTAAGAACGCTGTTGGCCAGTGGTAGCTGACTTAGTCAGTGTCGGTGCCAGTTTACTGACGCAGTCCAGTGGTAACTGACTTAGTGTCGGTGCCAATTTACGGACGCTGTTGGCCAGTGGTAGCTGACTTAGTCAGTGTCGGTGTCAGTTAACTGACGCAGTCAATCAGTGGTAGCTGACTTAGTCAGTGCCGGTGCCAGTTTACTGACACAGTCCAGTGGTAACTGACTTAGTGTCGGTGCCAATTTACGGACGCTGTTGGCCAGTGGTAGCTGACTTAGTCAGTGTCGGTGCCAGTTTACTGACGCAGTCCAGTGGTAACTGACTTATGTAGTGTCGGTGCCAATTTACGGACGCCGTTGGCCAGTGGTAGCTGACTTAGTCAGTGTCGGTGTCAGTTAACTGACGCAGTCAATCAGTGGTAGCTGACTTAGTCAGTGCCGGTGCCAGTTTACTGACACAGTCCAGTGGTAACTGACTTAGTGTCGGTGCCAATTTACGGACGCTGTTGGCCAGTGGTAGCTGACTTAGTCAGTGTCGGTGTCAGTTTACTGACGCAGTCCAGTGGTAACTGACTGAGTCAGTGTCGGTGTCAGTTTACTGACCCAGTCCAGTGGTAACTGACTTAGTCAGTGCCGGTGCCAGTTTACTGACGCAGTCCAGTGGTAACTGACTTAGTCAGTGCCGGTGCCATTTTACTGACGCACTCCAGTGGTAACTGACTGAGTCAGTGTCGGTGTCAGTTTACTGACGCAGCCCAGTGGTAACTGACTGGGTCAGTGCCGGTGCCAGTTTACTGACGCAGTCCAGTGGTAACTGACTGAGTCAGTGTCGGTGCCAGTTTACTGACGCAGTCCAGTGGTAACTGACTTAGTCAGTGCCGGTGCCAGTTTACTGACGCAGTCCAGTGGTAACTGACTGGGTCAGTGTCGGTGCCAGTTTACTGACGCAGTCAATCAGTGGTAGCTGACTTAGCCAGTGTTGGTGCCAATTTACGGACGCTGCTGGCCAGTAGTAACTGGCTTTGTCAGTGCCGGTGCCAATTTATGGATGCTGCCAGCCGAGGCACCTGTACACCTGTACCTCCGGTTCTCTTATTGTAGAAAATCGATCTTAACTCCCGCCCCAGTGACACTCTATCCACCTTCACATCAGTGTTTTGGAAGCATCTTGATTTCGGTTCCTATGCGAAATAGCGAGCAAAAAACTCAAATTGTGGTAGATAGCCGATAAAAATGAAATTATTTTGGTCAGTTTCGTCTGATATGCAGTTTGAGCCAATCGAGGATGTTTATTGCCTCTTGCATCTGATTTGACTGAATGTATAACATAAATTAGGTCAAATATAAAAATTTCCCGACCTAAGGCCAGTTCAAGGTCACTATTTGGCCTAACATAGCTAATATGCCTATCAATCGACTCACAATGACAATAAACACGGAAATGTACCAAAATAAAAGCACCAGCACCGTTTCCTGAGATGTTATGGAGCATAGTCTGAGAACCTGATTAATTAGTCCCGGATGAAGCCATTTTGGTCAGTTGCTGGTGTCCCATGAATCTCCACTGGAGAAGTACATGCCTGACCCGTGCTTGGCTTGATACCATTCATTGATATAAAAAACGACTGCAATAAAAATCATGTTATGGCAAGTGGTTCTCGGTGGGACTAATATGTCATACGAATATCAGATGTATAGATTGAAACTGTTTTCATTGGTACCGCTTGAAACATTGTTTTAGGTGAGCTCACTTTACCTGGTCTGGTGACCTGGCCTGACATGACCGGAATTCGATATAATCCGAAAAGTTGTGCAATTGATCGGGGATAAGATGTGCGAAGTACGGCGGGGCTTCTCGAAGCCGTTGTTTCGTATCGTTCAAAAAAACCGAAGGGATGTGCAATCACCCTCTGTCCCCACTGGAGCGAAGGTTGATTTAGCACTAGGCTCTGGATTAAAGCAAAGTCTAGCATCTGCTAGAAACAGAGCAGGGAGTCCTGACGTCAAGCAACACACACAAAAATGCCCGGCCTGCGGGTCAACTGTCCGTTAAAATAATCCTTTACTTACAGATGAGAGGGATATATGACAATGACAAGCAATTGCACAGCGTTTTCAGGCTGGGTTGAAACTTCCACTTTCCTTCCACATTCAAAACCATAGGCGAGTACAGAATGTGTAATGGGAACTCCAGTGACGGATGCAGGGGAGAGGGGCTAGGGACTCCTCCAGCCCCCTCCCCTCAGATGTCAGAGTGCCTATAGTAACTGCATGGTCGGACGCTGCTCCAAGGCAATGGCGAGGGAGGCTCGACCCCCTCCCCCGAAATGGAGTCACGGATCCGCCACTCCAGCTAAGCAGGCTTTCTATCAACAGAAACATGACACGTGTTGGCGGCGTGATGGAAAAGAAATCAATCCTGCGGAAGGGGTGTGCAGACCACAACGCACCAGCACTTCTACTTTGTATTAGAGAGAGGATGGAAGGAACAATTCGGGTGAACTCCCGCACGGCAATGCGGCGGTGCTCGATGGGGTATCTGAGCTGTTTTACCCCCTCAGGCATTCCACGACAGATCGGATCCTCGAAAAGAAGCTTGATGCTATGCAATCAGGCTTCCGGCGCGGGCGAGCCACCACTGACAATTTGGTAAAACTAGTCAGTGACATCCAGAATGGCTTTTACAAAAAGCAGGTAACAATAGCTGCATTCTTAGACATTAAATCGGCGTTCGATCGCGTACAAAAAGACGCCCTTTTATTTAAATTAAGCAAGCTAGGAATTCGTGGCCACCTTGCAAAATTCCTTGAAAACTTCCTCAAGGACCGAAAATTTAAAGTCCGTTGTGGCACCACATTCTCCTACCTGGCAACCCAAGACCAAGGCACACCCCAGGGTAGCGTTCTGTCCCCCACCCTCTTTCTAGTAATGATCAATGATCTCTTCGCCAAAAAGCTACCGCCTGGAATAAATTACTCCCTTTTTGCGGACGATGTCGCCATTTGGAAAGCCACTGCAATCGATACCAGGCGGTATAATGAACCAGAATTTCAACATGCAACTACGCAGTTGCAAGATAATTTAAACGACATCGATAATTGGTGTAGTTTAATGGGTCTATCACTCTCGGCGGAAAAATCATCAGTCGTTGTCTTTGCCAGAGCGCATTCCAGACACGACCCTCCACGGCTCCAAATTTCGGGTAAACCTATTGAATGCACCAATAGCTTCAAATTCTTGGGCGTCACCCTAGATTCCCGATTGAGTTTCAATGAGCATATCACCAAAGTCTTCTCTAGCTGTCAAAAGCGAGTCAACATTCTCCGCATGCTCGGCGGCACAGAGTATGGCGGGGATCGAAAGACCCTGCTGATGCTCTACAAGTCCCTGATTCGGTCCATTCTCGAATATAATTCGTTCGTTTTTGACTCGACGAACAAGACCAATAAATTAAAGCTAGAGCGAGTCCAAAATGCCAGTATCCGGGCAGCCACAGGCGCGCTCAGAGAATCCCCCATCACCAGCCTGCTAACTGATAGCGGGCTATGCCCACTGCAGACAAGACGCGACGCCCAGCTTATTTCCTACTACATTAAGGTCCAATCCACCGGAAACCACCCGGCAAAACAATGTTTTGCCCATTCCAGACGAGCAAATAAAGCCACTCTACAGAAGTGGCCCCCATTTAAGCACAGAGTAGCGAAAACCCTGGAAAGCCTAAATCTTGCACTGCCAGCGACAATAGGCAAACCCCCACTCTCCCGCTTCTGGACTCGGAAAGAGCCCAAAGTGGAATTTCTTTTCACTTCCCGTAAAACGGACTTCTCAGAGGAAGAAGTCTCCCAGAAATTCCTAGAGTTCCGATCTTGTAACGCGGACAAGACCTTTATATTTACAGACGGCTCCAAAATAGGCGAAAAAGTAGGCCTCGGCATCTGAGGGCAAAATATTTGCCTACAGAAAAGACTTCCGGACAACTGCTCTATCTTCACAGCCGAGGCTGTTGCCATCATAAATGCATTAGCCATAATCAGAACCCAAAATATCAACTCAGCCGTCATCTGTTCAGACTCTAAATCTGTCCTGCAGGCCGTCAGTAACGTAGTCAATCCCAGCCACCACGTTATAGCAGATATTCAGAAAGGTATCGATGATACCCCTGATGTCTCTTTTCTTTGGATCCCGGGCCACTGCAAAATTCAAGGAAATGAAAAGGCCGATGAGCAGGCAAAAAAGTCCCTAGAACTTAGAGAGATCGCACCCTTAATGTGGTCTGGAGATGATAGCAAAGCTCTCCTCCAGGACAGCATCCGGAAGCAAATTCAAAATAACTGGACCACAAACCACAGCGCCCACCTATTCTATATCAAGCCTAACATCGGCTACTGGCCCAGTTCCAACCAAAAGAGTCGCCAGCGCGAGGTTATTCTAACCAGACTCAGAAATGGACACACAAAATTAAATGCCTATTGGAACACGGGTACCTGTGGTACCTGCGACGCAATGGAGAATCCCTATCACATTCTCATCGATTGTCCCCAGCACAATACCCATCAGCAACCCATGCTAGATTACTGCCGAATCCAAAACATCCCTGTAGACCTAAAAACTCTGCTCGGTAACGACCATCCTGAGCTACTCGAAAAAGTCTTTACATTTCTAAAGGCCCCTGCGCTAGAGAAGTTTCTATAAATCACCCCTCCCAGTATATATGATGGAGGGTGCACGGTGCACCCCCAAAGTAGGACTTGCCTATTTTCCAATCATAGATAATCCACTGCGAAATTTAAGCAATAGCTGTTTAACCTTTAAATGGTTCATTGTAGGCTAAGGATAGGTTATGTTAGGCTAGCTTTGAAATCAGGTTAGTTTAGATAGGTTAGATTTCTTCACCGCAGTGATACCTTTCACTGCGGTTCTATGCTAACCACACCTATACTCTTACTAACAATCTAACTATCCTCTCACACTTCTTTTCTCTGCGCGGCGGCTGCCCAGCCGGAGAGGGGAGCTGCAACTTCACCTCCGGGTTGCAGGGTAAATTCGCGGCACCCTGGCCAGGTGTTTAGCGCACTTTCTAAAATACGAAATTATTGAGTTAACGGAGGATTTCGAGTAACGTATACAAGCGGACATCAGTAGCTGACACACAAAATTCTAAATTCTAAATTCTAAATTTAAGGTCTTCAACCACAGAAATAACCTTCGCACTCTGCGGGTCTAAACTTATTAAAAGACCTCCCTTGGCATGGCTATGCCATTGCCACGACTGTCCATTTGCAAGCTAAAACATCTTGCAACCCATTACTTGAAATAACTCCCATTTCTTTAACAGACTAACGTAGCTTGCCCTCACACAAAATTCTAAAATTCTCCCACACACTCCTTTAGAGGCGGGCAAAGGTGCTATGCACAGAACGCCTAATAAAAAGCCATAAAGTAAGTAAGTAACGACAGATCGACAAGTGCATAACACCGACCCCCTCCGATTTTCTTGAAAATTGGTAAATGGGGTTATCAGGTGCTCTGAATTCACCTGTCCAATTTTCAGTTCAATCCGATCAACGGTTTTTGAGTTATAGCCTCGGGCATTTTAGGATAGTCGCAGGACAAGGGTATTTTCAGCACGCTTACATACCATAAAGAATAAACGAAATTGTGCATAACTGTATATCTTTAGAATCCTAATTGTATCACCAACCTAGCCCAATAGCTAGTTTTTGAAAAATTTAAAAATCTCCTTTTCAAAAATTTTTATCAATAAATTAATTCAATATTCTATATCGAGCCCAGTTAAAATTTTTTTATTATCTCAAAACGCTGCTACATGTGTTCAAAGTTGATGTGCAAAAAATTAGAGACAGGTCTTTTTCCAAAATGTCTTAAAATATTATATTTTTCTGGTTATGATCGGAGTATAATTGTCTAATGCATGGTATAAAGGGCTGTTCATATGTGATGTCAGCGAGAAAAGAGGGGAGGGGTTTGGATCTTTTTTCTGAAGAAGGGGAGGGGTCTGGCTTTCTCTGTTGGGGGGGGTGACAAATCATCGGCTGTCATGGAATTGTTTTATTGAACAAGAACTGTGCAGGCCCAGGGTAGTTAAAGAACGGGTACTTTGATGTTTCGTAGTCAATGTTTTGTAGCCACACCCAGTGTCCACCGCTACCAGCTGCCCTCTATGCACAAATAGAGGCTGCTACGACTACTACCGCCTGGGTTTGTGTTCCAGGTAGAACTCATGGCACGCGATTGAATTGCTATATTAGTACAAATACCGAGTGTGTTTGGTTGGATTGTTTATTTTTACACACGAAAATCAATCATTTCGGCATCCCGATTGCGAAATCACACAATGCATAAATGCATAAATCATACAGTCGACCCACGACGGCACACCCTCACCTCCCGTCCCTCCTGACCAGACAATGCTGCAACCCTAGCCAGGACCCTACTTACTGGTATAAAACTGTGTATATCCCGTGTCCCCTTTATCGCCAGGGCTTTGCGAAACCGACCCTTCAGCTTCTCGGTCGCCTGCTCTACCTGTACCTTACCAACGTAAATGCAGAGAATCGATGTTTTGAATTTTTCTGTAAGGAATTTATACATGTCACGGGCATTGGTGATCTGATCCGTGTAGGGCCGCCGAAGACTTTCATGCGCCGTCGCTCTCTTGATGGTACCGCCCACGCCGTCGCAAGCACTTTTTCCATGTGAAGTTGCAAAGAAATTCCAGTCACACTTCACACCAAAATCCTCCTCGTAGTGGCAGACGTTCAGGAAGTTAAATCTATTTTTGTACTGACCAGCACCCAGCACAGCCATCAGAGAAGAAGTGAATCGTATGAAGATTGGGGACGTGGACCTTCAGTGCTGGCATTAGTTCTGTCAGGAATGCGTGTACAGTGCTTGTTATGTGTTTGGTTGTTTCTGATATGATACAAAAGCTTTGGTGACGCTGACCTCCTTCTTCACGCCAGTAAACAACAAAGGGGTGAACTGTGCACTGCCCTGCATCCCAGTGATGGCTCTGAACCTCTTCCTGCAAAACGAAAGTGTAGTTTTGTGAGAAATCTCCAACTACTACCGTCTCACCTGGGGCCAGGGTGTCCTTCATCTCCCGGAAAGTCTTACTTTGGTGATGCGAGACAAAGTGATGTTTTGTCAACTTCACTACAGCCCTGGCTAGGTTTTGCAGGAACTCAGCTCGTGTTTCAACCACATCGATCAGTTCACAGCGATCTGTGCTGACCCACTGTTTGTACCTTTGCTCAAATTCATAATTATCCTCCTCAGTATCCTGCACTAGTTCTAAAAAGTCTAACACACCCTCTTCTCCCGGACAGTTTCCGCACCTACCCATCATACACTCCTCAGCATCGCAATCACACACAGCATAATCAATAAGATCATGGTAAGTCAATTTCTTTCCAAATGACTCCACCATCAGTTTTACATTTTGATGGTGGAGACAAACGCACACTGTGTGCGTGCCGCTGCTCCCAGCCGAGACACAGTGCTTGGGACGAAGCGAGCAGAATGATGAGAAGCCCACATGCGGATTCTCCGGGTCATCTTTGTACATTTTATACACCTCACTCAAGGTCCCCAGAATCAGGCGTTTTTGGACTTTTTCTCTCAAACCGTCCGGGTTCCGCACAGAGACAAAGTCCTTCCACCGGGACACATTCTGCTCACGGAATCCGACTCGTAGAATTCGACAACCTTCTGTTTCACACTTGATTCTATAACACTGCCCTTGTGCATGTTGTGTATGTCAGGTAACAGTCCTACGTCATTCTTTAACTTGCGAGCCTTTCTCGCCATGTATAGGCTAGTTCCGAAGAACTTCGCCGTCTGCTCCAGCGAGAACGGGGAAAGTGTTAGAATTTGCAGCCGCCGCTTGTAGTCCGTAGTTCCACAGAACTCTAGTTTCAGTCGCTGCATTAAATCGTCATATCTGGAAAGGCAAAATCGATTAAAAAAATTATCACTCTGTAATAAAGATTTTATTCACCCTTTAAAACTACTAAATTTCTGAATTCATAAAGCTTAAAAACAGCCCTCTCCATAGTCAAACCTAATGCTTTACACCCAGTCAGAGCATACTTGAGTACTTGCACAGACGTGTTCGCAAACTTGCACCGACATGTGCCAATCCACGTGGCCGCACCGAGCGTTAACCCTGCTTAGAGGTGACCGCTTCAAGGCCAAGACGCCAAATCCTCGTGCCTTTGGCATGGGAATGGCAGTCATTGAGTTCAAAGCGCCCATAAAACTAATAGACTTCCATTAGTGCTATGCAGATCTGAAGTGCCGACAGGATATTGCATTAAGATTGGACCCCATCACACCCCAGTTCGCAGACACCTGGCGTACTCTGGTACCCAGTATTCTCGGAAATCCACAGTTGCCCTCATTTCTGGATGATGAAATGTTCTCAGTCAACTCGTCAGCATCCGGTATCAAACCGTATATAAACAGCCGCCTTCAGCATTGAGTAGACAGTCGTGTTTCGCATTCGCCATTGCGACGGGGAAGTTCTGCCAGTCAGCTCCGTGACATGTGACCAGTGGTGACGAGGAGGCTGCTGACAGTGCAGAGTGTTGGAACTGCTGCTGAGTTACGGCCTGTTCACAACGCCAGGCTAAACGTGGGAAAATAAATTGGACTAAGTACAAAAAGTATCTTCATCGCCCACGAAAAGGTCCTAACCGCTACGCAACCATAATTCACAGCCACATCAAAGAGCCCATCTTGGTGACACACTCTTTGCAAGTCTAAAATGAAAATAAAACACATCTCTTGCTTTGCAAGGTAGATAATAATTTTCCCTCTCAACATTCGATGTACGTACTCATTTGGTACAATTATGAGCGCACAATAGATAATTCTCTGAAGATAGGGTTATAACTGATAAAGTTGTCGCATTTGGTTCACAGTGCCTAAAAACTGGAACGAAGTACTATTATAAGCTCCTACCTTGCGAGCAAATCATCGGCTTCATCCCGTCGTCTCTTTACGGGTGTCCCTTCTGGTGTAGGAACATCGACTCCCAACGAGGTGGAAAGCTTTCGCTTCAGAATGCGCGTGGCACTTTTCAACTTTTGCTGTCCTAAGCCTCTTTTCTGCGGCACTGATAATCCACCTACAGAAAATGGTGAAGGCAATTAAGAGCGAAAGCATTGCATATATTTTGCACATGAGCTTGAAGAACGACGTCGTACACCCTTAGTTTATGTTCTAATATGTACGCCGAGTCAGATTCCAAAGTAATTACGAAGAGAAAGATACCTGAAGTCGTTGAGGTCGTAAGTGCAACACAAAATACAAGGTTGCACAAAATTGGTTATTGAAAAAATATTGTTACGATTTGGAACGCGTCCTCCCAACACCAAACCACCTTGAACCACCTTGTTTGGATACATCATTGTGAATGTTGTACACCAGTAAACACAGAAAACGTACCTGATCTCAATGGTGTTTGGTCTAGCACCTGCAAAGCTTGTCCAGTATCTTCCATATCCACCTCTGGCCTCGCCTCATCTTGGCTCTCTACTTGGCTGCTTGACGAGCTAACTAATAATGGAGAATCAGACTCTTCGTTTTCTGAGATATCTGGTAAACTATGCGGACCCTTCGTCAGCCTTTTGCGACAAGAGACACAAAGGTACGTCTTCTTCCCGATTCTTTCATCATTAACAGCACTAATCAATGCGGCTGATACTACTTGCACGCCTCGGAGACGCTTAGCCTTGTGCAACTGAAATTGGGTCGGAGCAATAGTTTCTATTTTGTTTGGTCTTCATTTTCGGCCGAATGGACCACTCCGCCTACTACCCACAGCAGCAGACAATAGACTGGCACCAGCAGCGCTAGAGGCGGTACCTCCGAACAGAAACCCCAGACCGAAACCATAGTGTTAGGATCCTATTGCTTTTACAGCTGAAGACAGCTGAGATCGCAGAGTTTCTGTTTACGAGTGACAGACAATACCGGTGGGTTTCGCATGGCTTTATCTCGCCAACACCGAGCATCGCCAGGGCGTGAATCAGAGCTGGTGTCGTACAGTGTTCAGTTCCAGTCCTAAAATTAGAGCAGTGACGGATCCAAGGGGGCCCAGGGGGCCCAGGCCCCCCCCTTAGCTCCGAAGCGCCCCAGTAAAGCTCCTGTACCCATTTCGTGCGCCAACGTGGTAGATACCACTTATTCCACTTGAATGAACACATACTCCTTAAAACCATGGCAAAGCGCCCCTGCCCAAACACTAGACGCCTTTACTGGTCTTTTGCGCCCCAGCAAAATGTTGAAGATGAAATTTAGAAAGCTAACAAAAGCGCCCCGGCAAAGAAAAGACGCCAATAGATAGCAAGATTGCGCCATGGGGAACTAATGTACCCCTGAGTAGCCTAGGCGCCCCCTGGATGAAGCGCCCCTGGGTAGCCTAGGCGCCCCCTGGATGAAGCGCCCTACGGATACCATATGCGCCCTTGGCTAGGAAAGGCGCCCCTGGGCAGCAAAGGCAAATCTTGGTAACATAGGTGAACTGGACAGCATAAGCGCTCTTTAGATAGAAATAGGCGCATTAGGAAAATAAAATGCTCACCTTCGGTAGAAAAAGCGCCCTTTGATAGCCTAGGCGCCCACTGGAAAAAGCGCCCTACGGATGTCATTTGTCATATGCACCCTTGGATAGCAAAGGCGCCCCTGGGTAGCAAAGGCGCCCCTAGGAAGGCACCCCTTCGATAGAAACCCGCCTTTGGATAGTCTAGGCGCCCCCTGGATGAAGCGAACTACGGATATCATATGCGCCCTTGGCTAGGAAAGGCGCCCCTGGGCAGCAAAGGCAAATCTTGGTAACATAGGTACCCCGAACAGCATAAGCGCCCCTTAGATAGAAGTAGGCGCTTTAGGAAAATAAAATGCTCACTTTGGGTAGAAAAAGGCGCCCTTTGATAGCCTAGGCGCCCACTGGAAAAAGCGCCCTAAGGATGTCATATGCACCCTTGGATAGCAAAGGCGCCCCTGGACAGCAAAGACAACCCTGGATAACACAAGTGCTGTGGACAGCAAAGGCGCCCCTAGGACGGCAGCCCTTCGATAAAAAACCGCCTTTGTGTAGCCTAGGCGCCCCCTGGATGAAGCGCCCTACGGATATCATATGCGCCCTTGGCTAGGAAAGGCGCCCCTGGGCTGCAAGAGCAAATCTTGGTAACATAGGTGCCCTGGACAGCATAAGCACCTTTGAGATAGAAATAGGCGCTTTAGAAAATAAAATGCTCACCTTGGGTAAAAAAAGGCGCCCTTTGATAGCCTAGGCGCCCACTGGAAAAAGCGCCCTACGGATGTCATATGCACCCTTGGATAGCAAAGGCGCCCCTGGACAGCAAAGACAACCCTAAGTGCTGTGGACAGCAAAGGCGCCCCTGGGTAGCAAAGGCGCCCCTAGGAAGGCACCCTTTCGATAGAAAAACCGCCTTTAGATAGCCTAGACGCCCCCTGGATAAAGCGCCCTACGGATACTATATGCGCCCTTGGCTAGGAAAGGCGCCCCTGGGCAGTAAAGGCAAATCTTGGTAACATAGGTGCCCTGGGCAGCATAAGCGCCCCTTAGATAGAAATGGGCGCTTTAGGAAAATAAAATGCTCACCTTGGGTAGAAAAGGCGCCCTTTGATAGCCTAGGCGCCCACTGGAAAAAGCGCCTACGGATGTCATATGCACCCTTGGATAGCAAAGGCGCCCCTGGACAGCAAATACAACCCTGGATAACACAAGTGCCGTGGACAGCAAAGGCGCCCCTGGGTAGCAAAGGCGCTCCTAGGAAGGCACCCCTTCGATAGAAAAGCCGCCTTTGGATAGCCTAGACGCCCCCTGGATAAACTAGGAGCCCGAGAAGGAAAACGAGCGCCCCACTGGGAAGTACAGGCGCCCTCTGAATAACATAGATGTCCCTTATCCACCTTCAGCTGCCCTGAATTGGAGCAGCGCCCCCCCCCAAGAGCAAAGGCGCCCCTGGACAAAAAGCCGCCTCTTGGTATCAAAGGTGCTCCTAGATAACATATGCGCCCCTTAGATAGGAATAGGCGCTCCAGGAAAGCAAAATGCGCCCCTTGGTTAAGAAAGGTGCCCTTGGATAGCAAATGCGTCCCTGGACAGCAAAGGCAAATCTGGGAAACATAAGTGCCCTGGACAGAATAGGAGCCCCTTAGATAGAAATAGGGACTTCAGGAAAATAAATGCAACCCTTGGATAGAAAAAGTGCCCTTTGATAGTCCAGGCGCCCACTGGATAAAGCGCCGACGGATATCATATGCACTTTTAGATAGCCAAGGCGCCACTGGACAGCAAAGACAACCCTGGATAACACAAGGGCTTTGGACAGCAAAGGCGCCCCTGGATAGCAAAGGCGCCCCTAGGAAGGCACCCCTTCGAAAGCAAAGGCGCCTTTGGATAGCCTATGCGCTCCCTAGATAAACTAGGTGCCTGAGAAGGAAAATGAGCGCCCCATTGGAAAGTACAGGCTCCCCCTGTATAACATAGATGTCCCTTATCCATCTTCAGCTACCCTGGATTGGAGCAGCGCCCCTCAAGAGCAAAGTCGCTGCTGGACAAAAAGGCGTCTCTGTATATCAAGGGCACTCCTAGATAATATATGCACTCCTTACATAGAAATAGGCACTTCAGGGAAGTGAAAGGCGGCCTTTGGTTAGGACGGCGCCCTTGGACAGCCTAGGCGCCCTCTGCATAAAGCGCCCTACAGATATCATATGCGCCCTTGGATAGCAAAGGCACCCCTGGACAGCAAAGTTAACCCTTCTTGAAATAGATGATCTGGACAGCATAGGCGGCCATGGATAAACTAGGCGCCTGAGAAAGAAAACAAGCGCCTCACCTGAGAGTACAGGCGCCCCCAGGATATCATAGGTGTCCCTTTCCATCTTCAGCTGCCCTACTGTCTATGGTTTGGCACGCCTGTCTGACAGTCGCGCGCTCTGTTACAGGGCCCGAGCGCTCAATTTGAGCATGGACTGCCTTTAACCACATTTCATTAACCTATAACTGAAGGCTTAGTGCTCCATCGCTGCAACCGGGTGCCTTTTTCAGTATGTGCGCCCCGTTTCCGAGAACGCTGCCCTCACCAACCAGCAGTCCTCCCCGCTCAGCAGATGAGCGCCTCTTTCTGATAACTAGGCACTTTATTTCAGTGTTCGAGCGCCTTATTTCAGAATTCTTATTCTCCATCTATTTTGGGCTCCTCCTGGATTGCAGAGGCGCCCCCTCAAGTGCAAAGGCGCACCTGGATAGAAAAGTGCGCCCCATGTTTGCAAAGGCGCTCCAAGATAGCATATGTTCCCCTTAGATGGAAATAAGCACTCCAGGAAAGTAAAATGTTCCCTTTGGGTAGCAAAGGTGCCCCTTAACAGCGAAGGCAGCCCTAGATAACAAAGGTTCTCTGGACAGCATAGGTGCCCTTGGATAAACTGGTGCCCGGAAGAGAAAAATAGCGCCTCACCGGAGACAAAAAGCACCCCAGGATAACGTAGGGGCATGTATTTCAATCATGTCTGTGATTGAAAAATACACCTAGACAGCATATGCGCCCCTGGATAGAAAGACACCCCTGGGCAGTAACGTCGCCCCTGGAAAGCAATAGTGCGCCCCTGTGGAGAAAAAAAACCGCCTCCTGAATAGCCTAGGCACCGCCCCTCGAAATATCAGACGCCCGTGGATAGAACAGACTGCCTTGAATAAAACAGCGGCCCTGGATAGTAAAGGCGCCCTTTGATAGCATAAGCGTTCCTTAGCAACAATATGGGCGCTACATGAGCTCAAGGTTCACGTGCACCTAAGCCCAATAATAGAGCAATCAATCGATGCCGAAGCACTCCTTAAAGCACGGGCGCCAAATTTCCTAAGAAGTAAAGGCGCCTCTGGGTAGCAAAGGTGACCCTCGACAGTGGTGTAGGTATTCCTGAATAACAGCAGCGTCCCTTGATAAGAATAGCCCCAAGATGGCACAGGTACCCTGTTGATAGGAAAAGCGCCCCTGAATATCAGAGGCACCCTCTGAATGAGGTGCCCATGGAGAGCATAAGGGCGCCCTATGCATAGCAAATTGCCGCTCCCTGGGTAGCCTAAGCGCCCCTTGCATAGGGTAGGCGCCACTGGGTAGTATAGGTTACCTTGAATAAAAATACGCCCCTCAATACCATGGTGAACCTGGATAAGAAAAAGCTCCCCTTGAGCACTGGGTATCAAAGGCACCCCCGGAACAGCAAAGATGCCCCTGGATAGCTAGGTTGCGCCCATTGGGGAGCGAAGGCGCCCCTGGGTGGCACAGGTGCCTCATCGAAGCAAAGCCCCCCCCCAGAGAGCATAGGTGTCCCTGATGAGCACAGGTACTCCTGGACAGCCCCTAAATGACGTTGCATAATGTTACGATTCCTATCATGACGTATGCTATTATATCAAAGTAAAGGTGATTCAGTGTTTAGATCAAGGTTACAGGTCAATTTTAAAGGTCACTGGCCTTGGTGATCAAGGCTTGATCAAAGGTCATTGGTAAGCTTGGGCACAGTGCTAGTTATAGCGTAAATTAGGCATAATATGTTGGGTTGTGCCGTAATAGGTCAATGACCTTGAAGGACCTTGACCCCAAAAATTGCAGACATTGTTTAGAACCTTCCCTTTTGGCCTCAGCCCTGTTCTAGAGTATTCGAGCCCCGTTCCGGCCCGTTGGGGGGGTGCTTGAACACCCCCTCGAGGTCTCCCAGTGGCACGAAAAAACGTCGGCGCGAAGCGACACAGTACTTGTCACACCTTATCATTGATCAATTCCGCAACTTTCCCTCAAACTTTAAGGTTGCGTCATCTTAGGTCAGGTCACCAGTGCAGGTCAAGTGACCTCACCCCAAAAAATGTTTAAGTTGGCGTAAGTAAGAAAAGGGTGAATGTATCGAATTCAAACTTGTACCATATAATGGGCCCAAAAAGTACTAATACATTTATTGCAGAATTTTTCCCATCGATGGCCTAGCGACAGGTACGAATCATGACCTCTCCATTGAAAATGCATGGGGTAAAACGAAAAATTGCCGAAAAATTGCTCTATGTCTGCAGACGCCGCTTGGAATACCCTCGGATTCCCCAAATCATGGTATCCTAGGCCTCTTTATCGGTTCATGTTGCAAGTTTAGACATGTTACCTCTGAGAGTTCATGTGGGGCTTCCTAAGCAGGTTTTAAGACTTGGGTTAATTGCTTTGCAGGAAATATTGATAAAACTCGTATTTTGATACCATTTTTATTGCTGTTGTGAGTTGATTCATATGCATACTGACTATGCTAGGCTAAATGGTGACCTTGACCAAGTCTTAGGTCAGGTCATTTTTTATGTTTTGACCTAGTATAGTCATATTATGCATTATTTGATGATTAGCCGTAACGAGAGGAAGCAAAGTGTGCCTAAAAATGATTCTAGCTCAACTCTGGCAGATGCTAGAGTATATACACAGAGCCATGTTGTAAGCTTTGTCTCGGGAGAGGGGCCCTAGCGCTGATCGCGGGAAAAATCCCCAATGGCCCCCAGGGGCCCTCAGGGAGTCAGGAAATCTGGCGTGGGTGGAATCCGGTAGGAGGATTTTGGGTCTCCAAAATCAGCTGAGGGGTCCGTGCCAGTTAAGGGGGCCCAGATAAGGGCCCCCGACGAGCTCATTTGACCTCAGCGCCAACACAGGATTCTCAAGACCAGCGAAGGGTGCCTACCTCTTTAAACGGTTTCTAAATAAGCTCAGGGACTCAAAATTGACCCAGGGGTCCAATTTTCAACTCATGGGGCTCAGACACTCTGAGGGGAACCTGCAGAAGCTCAGAAGGCCCATAAAACTAATAGGGCCAGACTAGCTGGGTGCCTCGACGAACTAGTGCCCAGATACGCACAACGGGCCCCAAACAAGCTGAAGGGGCCCGTTATGTCAGTTAAACGAAAACAATACCAACCCAGGGGACCCTGACCAGCTTAAGGGACACTAATCCAGCTTGGGGCTCAGAGCTCAGAGCTCCAGCTTTTAGCTCAGAGGGCCCAGGACCGGTTTAGGGGCCCTATATCAATAAAAGGGCCCAAAAAGCTTAATAGGCTTCAGCGGCGACATATAGGTTTCAAGTTCAGTGTGAGAGCCTGGTTAACTAAAGCGGTCCCAGATCAGCTGAGGGGACTCGATATAAACTCAGGGAAGTCACCGAAAACTCAGGGGCCCAGGCCCGCAGAGGTTCTGCGGCCTATGAGGCTCAGGTTAGCGTCAATCGGCTATTTCAGTATGGAGCCGTTAGCCAGGACAACTGTGATAAGTGGAGGTGGTGGATACGACACCTCAGTTTTTACCAAGACCGAATATAACTGTATTATTTGCTCATCGTGCTTCAGTTAGTGTCAGTGGGTGCTTTCAGCATTTTCTACCACGGTACCAGTCGTTAGCTGGCCTGAAATATGCTTGATGGTAAACGTGAACATGTCCTCACTGAGAGGAAGCTTTCATGAAAATAAGCATTTACAAATCCTTTTTTAAACGCGTTCTTCATTGATACTGGCCGCCTTTTGGGTGTTAAATTGGCCAGTGGCGGATCCAAGGGGGCATAGGCGGATCCAGGATTGCCGATCGGGGGGGCACCTTCCCGGGGGGCGCCATCCGGACCGGGGGGCGCCATCCGGACCAGGGGGCGCCACTTATGACCGGCAAAAGCTATCAGGTGGGCGCCAAATCCTATCGGTGGGCGCCGACTTTCGCATCCTGGGGGGGGTGGGAAGCGACATTTCAGGGGGGGCGCCATCGACCTTTCAGGGGGGCGCCGAGGGTCGATCGGGGGGCACGTGCCCCCCTTGCCCCCTGGATCCGCCTATGCAAGGGGGAGGGGAAAAAGGCATTCCCCAAACGAAAAAGCTCGGGGCAAAACTGCGTTTTCGCCCCCAAAGCGATCGACCTCCTTTTTCCCCTACTCCTTCTTAGTTTATAAGCAAGATTTTGGTGTTTCAACTCTCAACTTCAAACAGAACATAAGTTGATAAGATGTTCCCTGGCCTGTCCCCTCGAATCCGGAAATGTAAAAAACACTGAGGATTATATATTCGGGCACAGCCCTTCATCAGAATCATGGAGTAAATATTAATAATGCTCAGTTATAGTATAGCCAGACCTCCATAGTATAGCAAGTCATAGTATAGCCAGCCTTGGATGGGAAGAAGTATCTCGAGCCCATATTTTTCACCCCGTGAAGTTTTTTTTTTTGCTTTTCGCCTCAAATACCCAAAATTCTACGGGCAAGTGATATTGGTAGCGCAGCTTTTTACTGCGTGACGTTTTTTTTTTGCTTTTCGACTTTGGTTTGCTCCTCCCAAACCGACCGGCTAGATCCGCCACTGAAATTGGCGCCCCTCAGGTTCGGCGCCCTCCGCACCTGGGGCCCCCCTTAACGAAATCCTAGATCCGTCACTGAATTAGAGTGTGTGTCACGAGTGTATGTGTGTGTGCCAGGAATCCGTTTCGTCGGTTTGAGCGAGTGTATATAGCTAGGATAAAATTAGAATACATGGTTGGTCCCGACGCAGTCTTTTTCTAGCCTCCGACAACATAACACTGGACACGTCATAAATATCTTTCAAACAGGCATTCGATGGTTGTGGATCATAAGGTTATGATTTGAAATTGGTGGTTAAAAACTGGAAAAAATGGTTTTCGTTAAAATAGTACAAACATAGGCAACCCAAAACTAAAACTTCCAACGGGAGGGGGCTGTTTGGCCAAGGGGCTTTATTTCGGGCCCAGAAGGGCTATCATTTGAGCCTGGAAGTAGCGCCATTTGGGCCGGATCCCCGATTAGTAAGGTGTCACCTATCATTGGGGCGCCAGATTGCATCGTAGGGATGTCAATGCTTGCATTCGGAGAGAAGGGAGTGGTAAGCGATGTTTCAGCGGGCGTTTAGCTCCCGGGATATCAGGGTGGGTTGGTGGAGAGGGGGCACGTGCCCCCGCACTCGGCTCACCCTGGATTCGCTTATGTAAATTGAACACTAAAACCAACTTGTGTGCTGAATGTTACCCATAAGACGTCCATCCAGGCATTCAAGAACATATAGTGTCGTTAGACACGCTAAACCAAGCCTAAAAGAGAACAGCTTTTGCTGCATGATCTGAAACAATTATTATTTAAAAATATTTACAAAAAAGACCTATCTCCAATTTCTTGCATATCAACTAAGAACACATAAAGAAACATTTAAAAAAATAAAAATGATTTTTTTAACTGGGCTCGATATAAAATATTAACTTACTTTATTGATCCAAAATTTTGAAAACCAAAATGTTAAAAATTTCAAAAAGTAACTACTGCACTATGTTGGTGATAGAATGAGGATTCTAAAAACATATAGTTCGACACCGTTTTGTTTATTCTTTATGGTATTTAAGCGCGTTAAAAATACCCTTGTTCTGCGGCTTTCCAAAAATGCCTGAGGCTATAACTCAAAAACCGTTCATCGGATCGAACTAAAAATTGGACAGGTGAATTCAGAGCACCTGAGAACCCCACCTACCAATTTTTAGGAAAATCTGAGGGGGTCGGTGTTATTTTGCACCTTCCACCTGTGGATTTGTCGTGGAATGCCCCCCCTGTATGCACCTTTGATCGAAATTTTAGCACGTAATCGAACTCTATAAATTCAAAATACGTTTTCTAAAATCCCAAAGGAAACATTGGTTAATAAGCTGAAAACACCACGCTGAAAACGCCATTTCTCTGCTACGATTTTCCAGATATCCGGAGCCTGGCTTGAGGGACGGCTGTTGCACTGGAACCTGTTGATAACCGCGGCGGCTGGAGAGGCCAGCAGGCTGTGACAGGCGGCGACAGTCTCCAGAGCCGGCGGCCAGCGCGTCCGAACACGGCGCGACAGCCGGGGGCCAGCGCCGCAGTGGTCACGAGCCTGCCCAGAACACACGCCCACAGGTCCCAGTGAACGTATCAGCGGTAACGGACAATTTCCGACTGTGGTGCTCAGCGATGAAAGAAGTGCAGAGCATCAGAAGAGTTTGTTGCCAAAAACAGGGGAGCCGTGGCCAGCTTCCAAGAGTTTGTTTGACTTGCTTTACGACGTTCCATCCCTGTCTGCGTGCCAATTGCAGCGACAGTAAGATCAGCATCCACATAATTTAACTGCCAGAACTGCGGACAGATTCTGAGTCAAGATACCTAAAATCAGTTTGTTTCAGTCGACCAATCACATAATCCAAAGGAAAACGTCACCCTCTCAGCCCGTGTTACCTACTGGCCAGTGTGATCAAGCATTAACAATCAGAACATCTGTTTGATCAGTCTCACATTCATACAAAACAATAAAGAATTTATAGGAAAGCTTCACGATCAGCATGGAGCATGGCAGACTCCTTCAATGCTGCTTGGAGTGTATGGGCCTGAAGCAAAACGTCAATGCTTTAAGCATCAACTTCATAGTGCTGCACAGTCTGGAGGCTTTCCTGCTCATAGCGGCCTTGATCAAAGCCAGAACGGTGCTGGAGGTCCTCAAACATGACGCCGAAGAGCTGGAGGGCATGCTGTTCGTGACTAACATCATTATCGGTGTGCTTCTGACAGTCGCCTTGCTTTCGGTGGCATTTGACGCGCTTCTGATATACGCGGTGCGAAATGGCCGAGTTGGCCCGGTGTTGGCTTGGATAATCTGGACGGTAATTGTGCTGGGGCTCCAGACCGTGGCTCAGTGTCTCGAAACCATCAGCCTCATCGCGCTCAGCGTTGCTCATATTGAGATAGTGATAAGTGTGCTGTTCTCTGATTCTAGCGTCCTTTGCGCTGGAGTGGTACTGGGTGGCGGCTATAATTTCGTACTACCAGCTGGTGAGGGGACAGCGGCAAGAGTTTCAAATGCAGCAGCTTCGTCCCGACGGATCAGCTGAGCCGAGAGATTCATGCTTGGTCGCTGAAGGAGCAGTCACGGTCTAACGCCAGCCAAGACATGCTGTTGCGGTCCGTTGATGTGGTGATGTATTCCCTGTCGTGAACCGGAAGGGTAAAAAGAGGGGGTTGGGCATTGTACCCGAGGCATGAAGTGGCTGAGCATTTGCTTATAATTATGCGATGGCTTATGGTGGGCGAATGTTTTGAAAAACACTTGCGCATTCATTTGATTTGATACGTTGGAAACCATCTATATCGATTCATAGAGCAATGGTTACATGAAACACCTAGGCGTTGGTGTTGTTATTTCCCTCATGGTTGTCCCAGTAAGGCTCACTTGAATGTAAATTGTTTGTGGTGGTGCAAGGTAATAGGCTGATTTACCATGAAAAACGTTTGCCTGTGATAAACCATAAATGCTCAAACGTGGGCTCTTTCAACCAATAAGACCAGTGTGCAGTGGAACGAGTTCAGAGACGTGCCACACGACAAATTCCTTCACTCAGAAACTCTGCATATCAAAAACGGCGAACAGTGCTCGATCTTTTGACGTTTTATTATTGTCATCGCCGTGGCGATATGATGCACGTATTCCAGCTCCTGAACAGGAAAATCGAGCAGGACCCAACACAGTCCTTTGCTGTAGCAAACTAGACACGTATGTACGAGGGGCCACAAATGGAAACTCACGAAACCACCAGCTGTGACTCGAGTCCGTCGGAACTGTGTTGGTGTCAGAGTTGTGTTGGATTGGAATGCACTACCAGCAAGGGTGGTATGTCTAGTTCTGTAAACAGCGGCGGCGGAACGTTTTCGTCCAAGGGGGCGGGGGGTACCTTCAATGGGGTCAATCTCAACAGCGTGAAATATTCTGGAGGATCTTTTAACGATAAATTGCACAGAAATGATCACTTCTTTATTGTGTGACGGAAGACACGAAATTTCCCCAAGTTAACGTACTTCGACTTTGAGAAATATGGGTTGCCATGTACCATCAAGAGAATACTAATTTTGTGGGCTTAGTGACGCACCAACTTCCAGGGTCATATGGCATCAGCAACTCTTTCCCTGTTGGAAGGGGTTTTCGTGAACCAGATTGCTCCTTGTTCAGGGAAGCCGACGGGCCTTGAACACGGGTCTGTTGCGAGGAAGCGAGCTGTGCTGACCACTCCACTGCCGTGCCCCCACTATATATACAGATATATATATATATATATATATATATATATATATATATATATATATATATATATATATATATATATATATGAAAGAAAAATTCAGGCTCCTAAGTGGTGTAGTGGTTAGCATGCCGGGCCGGAAATCCGGAGACCTGGGTTCGAGTCCCAGCTTAGGAGCAATTTTCCAAAGCTGCAAAATTACAACAGTCTATAACTTATATATCAATACTGGAGGTACACTGAGACCTGACTGGCATGAGAATGCCCCAGTAAAACAACTGCCGATAAATTAAGTATAAATACGCAAGCTTGAAAGGAAAATTCAGGCTCCTGAGTGGTGTAGTGGTTGGCATGCCGGGCCGGAAATCCGGAGACCTGGGTTCGAGTCCCAGCTTAGGAACAATTTTCCAAAGCTGCAAAATTACAACAGTCTATAACTTATATATCAATACTGGAGGTACACTGAGACCTGACTGGCATGAGAATACCCCAGTAAAACAACTGCCGATAAATTAAGTATAAATACGCAAGCTTGAAAGGAAAATTCAGGCTCCTGAGTGGTGTAGCGGTTAGCATGCCGGGCCGGAAATCCGGAGACCTGGGTTCGAGTCCCAGCTTAGGAACAATTTTCCAAAGCTGCAAAATTACAACAGTCTATAACTTATATATCAATACTGGAGGTACACTGAGACCTGACTGGCATGAGAATGCCCCAGTAAAACAACTGCCGATAAATTAAGCATAAATACGCAAGCTTGAAAGGAAAATTCAGGCTCCTGAGTGGTGTAGTGGTTGGCATGCCGGGCCGGAAATCCGGAGACCTGGGTTCGAGTCCCAGCTTAGGAGCAATTTTCCAAAGCTGCAAAATTACAGCAGTCTATAACTTATATATCAATACTGGAGGTACACTGAGACCTGACTGGCATGAGAATGCCCCAGTAAAACAACTGCCGATAAATTAAGTATACATACGCAAGCTTGAAAGCAAAATTCAGGCTCCTGAGTGGTTTAGTGGTTAGCATGCCGGGCCGGAAATCCGGAGACCTGGGTTCGAATCCCAGCTTAGGAACAATTTTCCAAAGTTGCAAAATTACAACAGTCTATAACTTATATATCAATACTGGAGGTACACTGAGACCTGACTGGCATGAGAATACCCCAGTAAAACCAGCCCCTGTTCAAGTTGCCTGGCATTTTGCGGCGGTGACGTCATCGCCGCGATGCCGCAGGCGTTTTGCGCCTTGAAGTATCGGCAAACTGGGTATATTTGACGTGGTCAGTAAAGCTTGCAAATGACTGAAAGACGTCAAAAATGGCTTAGTTTACAAGTTTGATCATATTTCTAGCCAGTACAGAGTTTCTGCAGCCCTAAGATCGGCCTGCAGGAACTTCAGGGGCTTTTCTCACAGTGATGTTCCGTTGCTCTTAAGAGTCATTATCAGTGTAATAGCAATGTAATTTCATCCTTCACGTCATCGTTGCTAAGATGAAAATACGAAGTACGGGTTTTTCCAATGAAGGTTTTGTAGCGAGACGAACAAATTGTTTGAGGTATCGCGCGGTCCCGGGTCCAGGACTTATTTTGGGGAGGCTAGAAAAATCAAACCTCCCCACTGCCAGTGGCGGATACAAGGGAACTAGGGCTCGAGCCCCCCCCCATATGTTAATGTCTAGTAAATGCATAGGCCGATGCTGATGTGAGGCAATGGTGAGGAGGCTCGAACCCCCTTGCCCATACCCCAAAAGTCCTGTACCCGCCACTGTGCCCCGCCATAGCCTCCGAACAGCCTTTGCTTATACAGATATTAGTAGACATCTAGGAGGGGTCCCCTCGAAATTTAGGAGGCTCGTGGGCCCCATACCCTCCTTATATCCGCCACGTAGCATAAGCGGATCCAGGGAACAAAGCCCGGGCGGATGTCCTTCGATGTGCCCTCGAGGTCACACCTGAAATGGTCACAGCGCCTCCTGAAAGGTCGATGGAGCCACCTGAAATGTCGTTTCCCACCCCCCCCCTTCCCTCCACAGGATGCGGAAAGCAGCCCCCGCCGATAGGATTTGGCGCCCACCTGATAGGTTTTACCAGTCAAAAATGGGGCCCCCTGGTCCGAATGAAGCCCCCTGGTCTGGATGACATCCCCTCCCGGGAAGAATGCCCCCCTCGACTGGTTATCCTGGATCCGCCTATGACTAGTGCCCTGTATGTATAAACAGCCGAATTACAATAAGTTTGGGTAAAATTTAATCAAATTTACGGGTTTCAGTGGGGTGAGTCAGAGGCGTAGCCAGGGAATTTTACGGGGGACAGAAGTGGTCCAGCAATGATGACGTAGGAGGGGGAAAAGTTGGCACTTGGCGGATGTAGGAGACAAGAAGGCACTTGGTCCTTCAATAGTCAATGGGGAGCACATTCCACGTCCATACTGCTTTCGACGCCCATGACTGCAACTGTTAGAGCGATTGGCACGTGTTGCATTTAGGCCTTGAGCAGCGGCTATAATCGGGCTCTGAGTTGCGATATTTCCTACTATCGTTACTGTTTCCGCATTTGCCCAAACCCAATCATTTTACCCCGTATGTCGTTTCATTGGTTTTTATTCTCGCTCGGTCCTGTTTCTCTTTTACAGTATTGCGGATCAGTAAAAACCGTAGAAGGATTGCCAGACTAGTATACTTTTTAGTATAACATACCAAATGCTACTAGGTTTGTCAACATATTTCACTTTGCAGACATTAAAGTGCAAACAAGTGATTTCCATGGCTCTTTTCTTAAATGTTTGAACTTGATTTATCCACAAAACTTAAATTTTAACCCTCAAAATAAGGAGATGTTTCCTTTCTTAGTAGATACCAAGAAAACAACCAAAACTTTTCTAGAAGAAAACTTGAACCAACCTGGGATTCTAGGGCCTTGAGTAAAACAACTGCCGATAAATTAAGTATAAATACGCAAGCTTGAAAGGAAAATTCAGGCTCCTGAGTGGTGTAGCGGTTAGCATGCCGGGCCGGAAATCCGGAGACCTGGGTTCGAGTCCCAGCTTAGGAACAATTTTCCAAAGCTGCAAAATTACAACAGTCTATAACTTATATATCAATACTGGAGGTACACTGAGACCTGACTGGCATGAGAATGCCCCGGTAAAACAACTGCCGATAAATTAAGTATAAATACGCAAGCTTGAAAGGAAAATTCAGGCTCCTGAGTGGTGTAGTGGTTAGCATGCCGGTCCGGAAATCCGGAGACCTGGGTTCGAGTCCCAGCTTAGGAGCAATTTTCCAAAGCTGCAAAATTACAACAGTCTATAACTTACTTATATATATATATATATTTATATATATATATATATATATATATATATATATATATATATATATATAGCTAAAAGGTATGTATATAAGCAGGTAGGTAGGTAGGTAGGTAGGTATATCAGCACACTATGAAAACAAGTGTTCTTACCCCAAAACTGAGAAAAGCAGCGCGAGAGCTGAGAGACAATCCGGATATTGTGATACGCAGGGCAGACAATAGTGCTGTTTTTGTTGTCCTAGATAAGGCTGACTATCTTCTTAAAGTGAAAGCTGTCCTTTCTGATAGAAGTAAATTCAAGAAGATTCGTAAGGACCCAACTTCAAGGTTAAGGAGTAAGTTAAACAAACTTGTCGAGGTAGCCAATGCAGAAATCGGTGGTGTACACTTTAGCAAACTAGTAGGGGAGTTTAGCCTGGGATACCTTTATGGCAACATTAAAATTCATAAAACCAACAATCCTATCAGGCCCATCATTTCGCAAATTCCAACTCCCACTTACCATATTGCCAAAAAGCTAAACAGTATTATCACACCATTTATTCCAAATGATAATGGTTTAAAGTCGGTTGAGGATTTTGTAGATATTCTGCGTAGTAGCAAGCCTAAAGGATTTTGAACCTCACTAGATGTCGAGAGCCTCTTTACTAACGTCCCGGTGGAGGAGACCATAGATATTATCCTGAAGAGTGTATATGAACATGATTCCCTTAAAGCACCCAAGTTTCCACGCCGTGTAATAATGGTTGGGGTTTAACGACCGCACCAACTGCCAGGGTCATACGGCGTCGCCAACTCTCACCCTGTTGGAAGGGATTTTGGGGATCAGATCGACTTATTCAGAGGCTCCGCCGGGACTTGAACCCGGGACCGGTAGCTTAGAAGACAAGGGTGCTATCCACTAAGCCACCTCATCCCCTCACGCCGTGTCCTTAGGGAGTTTTTGCAACTGTGTACTAAAGAATCTCCCTTCAGGTGCCCGCAGGGAGACCTATATATCCAAACTGATGGTGTCGCAGTTTGGACATCGCGAGGCGGATCCAGCCATCGCGGCCGGCGGGGAGGCGTCAATTGGCGACGTCATGGTGAGACAGCGGACCAGGACCTACTTATTGGACATCTCAACATTCAATCGCTTTGAAGACATCTTCCAGAACTTCGAAACGACATCAGCCAAACGTATGGATTCGACTTGCTGTATCTAAATGAAACCTGGCTGTCACCGGAAATTCCTGATCGCCTTCTTCAAATTGAAGGGTACAAAATTCTACGAAGAGATCGACCCACCAACTTGAAACTTCCGAAGGGGAAAGGCGGTGTCGCCGTATATCTCGAAGTTATTTGGACAACCGTCAAAGTAAGCAACTGTGTAAAGTACATAGTTTGTTCTGTTTACCGAGTGCCAAACAATACTCAAATCAGCTGACAAAGGATTTAGACGATTTTGAGTCACAACTTCAGATCATGTTTGGGAAATATGTTGATTTCAAGTTTGTCCTCACCGGTGATTTTAACCAATGCTTGCGTAAGGAACAGCGTGAGTGTAGGCCTCAGTTGCAACAGTTATTTGAAAATTACGGATTCAGCACTGTTAATACAACTCGTAATACTTACCGACCAGCTGGTACCATTCTTGATGTTATTGCCACAAACTGTCCTGAACGTGTCCGTCGGAGCGGCGTGACCAGGTGTCATTTCGATGGGCCGCATGACTTTACGCGCATTGTACTGCGCGGCCCCGACGCACAGACGCGACAAGTAGCTTGCATGCAAAAGAAACGATGTTTAGCGCGCGTAGATGTTGATGACTTTCAAGTACGGATTTCCTTGATCGACTGGTCGCCTATGCTGATGTGTGCATCGCCTGGCTATCAAGTGACAAATCTTTATAAGAACCTTTTTGCTTCAGTTGGATCGTGTTGCCCCCTCCGCTCTGTCCCGGCTCGTAAGCCGGTCGTATTGCCACTCACACACCATACACGGCAGATCATTCACCAGAGGCAACTCGCACTGGTCCGGGGATCTCGTCTAGAGTATAAGCAATTAAACCGTTCAAGTAAATCTGCGATTCGGCGTGACTCGCAGCGAATTTTTCCAACGCGAAATTTTAAGAAAAGGTCGTGCTCGATTCTGGCAAATCTTGAAACCCGTTCTGGGCCAAAAACAAACGGCCTCTATACTTCTCGACGTGACACCAGATGTACTCAACGATTATTACGTTTCGGTAGGACCAACCACTGTTGCTGCCGTACCCGCCCCGACGATCCCCGTCCCAGTGCGACTGCCTCGCGTCATCACATCCAGTTTCACCGTCCACCCCATCGACATACAAACCCTACACGCCACTATACTCAGCATGAAGCCGTCCAACAACGCCGGAGGTGATGGGCTCAGCATGGCTATGTTCACTAAATTCTTTTCTTCAATTGGATTTCTCCTTCGAGACATCATTAATTCTAGTCTCCTCACTGGCCAAGTCCCAGCAGAGTGGAAACACGCACTGATAACCCCAATTCCAAAAAGCAAATCACCAGCGAGCCCGGCCGATACGCGACCCATTACAATGTTGCCCCCACCCATGAAACTTGTCGAAAAAGTAGTCCAAATTCAACTTGTAAACTACCTCGAAAACACTCATTTGCTGTCCGATTCTCAGCACGGTTACCGACGAACTTTTTTTACAGAGTCTGCTTTAAACGTGATCACTGACCACGTCTATCGTGCCATGGACCAAGGTGAAATCAGTATTCTTGTTCTATTGGATCTGTCGAAAATGTTTGATGTGGTTCCCCACCACATCCTACTGCAGAAAATGACACTCTACGGCATAGACACAGTCTGGTTTCAAAATTATTTGCAAGGCCATACTCAACAAGTTCAGATAAAATCCCCTCGTGACGACACAATCATCAGATCTGGCTAAAATAATAACAATATTGGAATTTTTCAAGGTGGAAGTCTCTCTTGTATACTCTGCATTCTCTTCACTAACGACCTCTCTCTTCACGTGGAAGACGACGTGACGATCACTCAGTTCGCCGACGACACTTCCGTTCTCATAACAGGCAAAAACAAGGCTTACAACATCTTATTCAACGCATGGAAGCCATACTAAATTCCCTTCATCAATAGTTTTGTGCAAATGGCATGAAATAAATACGTCTAAAACACAGATGATGGTCCTGGGCACTAAAGCAATGCTGCGAAATTTTCCTCCCGTTAGCCTCAAATTCGGAAATTCAACCATCATCGACTCGAAATTCGTGAGAAGTCTCGGCGTTCTGCTTGATCGCCACCTTGACTTCGAACAGCACGTAAATTCAGTCACTAACAAAACCACGGGCCTTCTTATCGCGCTCACCCACATCCGCCATCTCGTGCCAGATCAGCTCATACCCCAAATTATTCACTCTCTAGTGCTCTCCATCGTTCGATACTGCCTCTGTGTTTACGGCTCTTGCAGCAACAGTCAGGTGCACAAAATTAAAAAAATAATCAATTTCTGTGCCAGAGTCGTCAGCGGGCGCCGAAAGCGAGACCACATTTCCGACATTGTTGAACGACTCAAGTGGCTGGACGCCAAACACCTCATCCAGTATCACACTGCATGTTCCGTACACAAAATCATACACACCCGCACACCACCACAAATAGTACACACAATAGGTCCTCCACGCAGCACAATACACAGCCACGCAACGCGCCGATCAGCGGAGCTGTCCCTGCCGCGAATCCGCACGGAGGCAGGCCGACGTCGGCTTGCGTACCGGGGGGCAGCTCTGCTGAACGAGCTGGACATCGGAGGGGACATGCCGTTCAAACCCACTTTGAGGGCCCTGCTAATAGAGAGGCAGTGGGGAGGCTTTCGTCAGCGCTAGTTTTATGTATGTTGTGCGCGGTTCGTGTGCCTGTGTGTTAACTGATCTTATTTTTATGGTATGCTTTTATCCTTAGCTTTTATCGTTAGTTTTACCTACCATGTCTTACCATATGAGGTGGAAACGTGGAAAACCACCTACTTGTTTTGCCAATGTGTGGACGTTTCCAAATACATTCTGACTTCTGACTTCTGACTTCGCTATGGGGTCTCCGCTGGGTGTCTTGTTTGCGCAGGCTTACATGGGTCATGTGGAGAATATGGTCCTTAAAGGCGAGAATAGGCCCCATCAATATTTCCACTATATCGACGATATATATCTCGACGTGGCAAATATGGATCAGCTAACTGGACTTAAGAACCAACTTTGTGCCAGCTCAGTCCTCAATTTTACGACAGAACTGAGCGTAAACAACAAACTCCCATTTCTGGACCTTATGATAGATACAGGGCAAGATATTATCACCACGAACGTGTACAGGAAACCGAACAATCTAGGACGTTGTATGAATGGAGGAGGGGACTGCACTGACACAAGACTAGTGTAATCCGCGCATATATCCGCAGGGCTCTAAGTCACTGTAGTACGTGGAAATTATTACACCTAGTGCTTAAACAAGTACGCCAGATCCTGGTAAACAACGGGTACTCTAACAGCGAGTTTGACCGGGTCACTAAGGCAATGTTAAATGACTATATCACAACCCCAGTAAGGTCACCGCAGAAACACAAAATAAACATACACTACAGGAACATACTCACACCGGCATGGAAATCAGACGAGAGGGTCATTAGGGACATTATCACACGCAACACTGCTTCTTCCGATCATAGTTACCAGTTACACCTGAACATCTACTACAAAAATCCCAAAACTTCCAGCCTAGTCATGAAAAACAACACTAACCAGAAAACCACACCACTGAAGCAAACCAACGTAGTATACCAATACAAATGTACTGCCGGGGACTGTGCAACCCGCGATGTATAATACGTTGGTCACACAACCACTACACTCAGCCGCAGACTGACAATGCACCTAGACGGTGCTCCTAAGAAACACACCCTTGACCAGCACAACATCACCCTCACCTGCAACATGCTCACATCAAACACTAAGATCATAGCACACAGCAATTACCGGCGACGACTAACAACACTTGAAACCATCATCATTCGCAGCAAGTCGCCGGTCATAAACATTCAGACTAAACAGCTCACTACGCTACCACTTTACGATAGGAAAATTTAGTTCACACTCAGCAGACATATTTATTTATACATATTTTTTGTTTCCACTAAACAGAGGGTTCACAAAACAGACTGCAGCGTTCCACTCATTTGAATAAAAACAAAGAAATGCGATCCATCGTGAGATACATTAACCAGTGTTATATTACTTATGTGTTTATTATTATGTAACTTGAAACTTGTAGTGCAAAATAACATGAATGTGTCTTACGTAAGACGAAACGTCGAATTAGGTCTTTTTCTAATGTTTTACACCAGTATGACGAGAATGACCGAAACCTAATACGAAAACTCGAGTCGACCACGAAGAAACTTATCAACGCCAAAGAAGCTGTAATATATTATATATATATATATATCTTCGATTGGTAGGGGTTTTTATTGTTTATTATAGGTTATATATATATATATCTTCGAATGGAAGGGGTTTTTATTGTTTATTATAGGTTGGTCTGTGGGAAACACATTAAAGACTGTTCACATATGACGTCAGTGACCGAAGTATGAGAGGTCTGCCATTTTCTGACTTTTTCTGACGAAGGGGGAGGGTTTTTGGCTTTTTCTCACGTTTATATATATACGTATATATATTCACGTACATGTATATATACGCATATATATACGTTCACGTATATATATATATATATATATATATATATATATATATATATATATATATATATAATGTTTAAGGTAAAGGCCGAGCTAGTATTGTTTAGAACTGGTTTAATTTCATGTATATGAAGTGATTCTAAAATTCTGAGGTCAATGTTAGATGAGCTTCTATTTACTACCGTGAATTGATCTAAGGTTACCAAAAAGGATTAAAACATTGCTTGCATTTGGATTGGAGTTTAAGCTACCTGTTTGGAATTTGAAGTTCCACAATTACTTCCTTTGCTTCGAAAAGCTAGTACATGTACTCATTGATCTTCCTCTGCCGCCTAGATTTACCTTCCAGGATATAAAACAGAAGATTCGGACGTTATGTTATAAAACTCTCCATGGATATAGATCTTCAAATGTGTTTTCATCTGTATTCTCGAAGACTGATGTTAAGCTTCTCAAGGATTTCGCTGCAGATAACTCACTTGTTGTAACGAAGCCAGACAAAGGTAGGGGTGTGGTGATTTTAGATAGGGATGACTATGTTAAAAAAGTGTCTGATGTACTGTCTGATGAATCCAAGTTTTGTGTCGTCAATGAACCTATTAGAAAAGTACGGCGCCAAGTTGAAGACAAAGTAAATCAAATCTTAACGAAGTTAAAAAAATTCCTCAATCATTTCTGATGAAACTTACAAAAGCTTACATGTGTCAGGCTCCACTCCGGGAATTCTGTATGGCCTCCCCAAGATCCATAAGCCAAGTATCCCGTTGCGCCCCATTTTTTCAGCCTGTGGAACTCCTGTATATAAACTTGCTAAGTACCTAGTCCCTATTTTGGCCCCAATAACTGTAAATGAATTTTCCATAAAGAACAGTTTCCAGTTTGTTCAAGATATACGTAACATAGAACTCAAACCGGGCATGGTACTTGCCAGCTTCGATGTCGAAAACTTGTTCACCAATATACCTGTCCATGAAACTATAGATATAGCTGTTAATTCTTTGTTCAAAAACTGTTCCCAAGTGTCCGGCATACCCAAAATCTTTTCCACTCAATCTTAGAAATGGCTGTCAAAAGCTCCTATTTTCTCTTCAACGGACAACTATTCAAACAGAAGGACGGTGTAGGGATGGGACTACACCTAGGTCCGTCCTTTGCAAATATATTCTTATGTCACCATGAAGCACGTTGGCTTGAAAACTGCCCCTCGGAATTCCGTCCAAAATATTATAGGAGATATGTTGACGATACGTTTGTGATATTTCAGAAAGAGACCCATGCTAATAAATCCCTAGACTATCTAAATAGCCAACATCCGAAAATGAAGTTCACTAAAGAAGTTGAAAAAGATGGGTGTATCCCCTTTCTTGACATCCGAATTGAAAGAAAAGGTAAGAATCTCGAGACCTCTGTCTTTAGAAAGCCGAGTTTTACTGGGCTGGGAACTAGTTTCTTTAGTTTTATTCCCTCGGTGATAAAAACGTCCATCATTAAGTCTGCCATCTTCCGTGCCTTCATGCTCAGCTCTAGCTTCAAGAGCTTTGATTGCGAACTTAATTTTCTAAAAAGTTTTTCTCCAGTAATGGCTTCCCTCTTCACATGGTAAATACGGTCATAAAGAGTTTCCTTGACAAACGGTACGCCAACCCTCCTCAAAAGTTAAGTGTTCCAAAACTCGTGAAATATTTTGTCCTCCCCTATTTCGGTAAACAGTCATTGAACATGCAAAAGGAATTGACTTCAATTTTAGCAAAGTTTTACCCCTTTCTGGACCCAAAGATAGTGCTAAAAAACAGCTTCACTATTGGTTCATTTTTTCGGTTTAAAGATTTGATTCCGAAAGATTGCCTTTCTGGAGTAGTGTACAAATACAGTTGCGCTTCTTGCCAAGCGTCGTACGTTGGGTCTACTCAGCGTAGTTTTGATCTCCAGAGTTAGGCAACACCAGGGAATTTCAGAAAGAACTAAAAAAATGTTAGCAACTCCAGATTCTTCGGCAATCAGAGACCACTCTTTTGAGTGTGATACACCCATAACCTTAGATCAATTCACGGTAGTAAATAGAAGCTCATCTAACATTGACCTCAGAATTTTAGAATCACTTCATATACATGAAATTAAACCAGTTCTATATATATATATATATATATATATATATATATATATATATATATATATATATATATATATATATATATATATATAATAATATATATATATATATATATATATATATATATATATTAATGTACGAATATTCCGGAAGAAGACGATCTTTTATACAAGCTTCGTTAAATATTACAGCTTAAGTTTCTTCGTGGTCGACTCGAGTTTTCGTATTAGGTTTCGGTCATTCTCGTCATACTGGTGTAAAACATTAGAAAAAGACCTAATTCGACGTTTCGTCTTACGTAAGACACATTCATGTTATTTTGCACTACAAGTTTCAAGTTACATAATAATAAACACATAAGTAATATAACACTGGTTAATGTATCTCACGATGGATCGCATTTCTTTGTTTTTATTCAAATGAGTGGAACGCTGCAGTCTGTTTTGTGAACCCTCTGTTTAGTGGAAACAAAAAATATGTATAAATGAATATGTCCGCTGAGTGTGAACTAAATTTTCCTATCGTAAAGTGGTAGCGTAGTGAGCTGTTTAGTCTGAATGTTTATGACCGGCGACTTGCTGCGAATGATGATGGTTTCAAGTGTTGTTAGTCGTCGCCGGTAATTGCTGTGTGCTATGATCTTAGTGTTTGATGTGAGCATGTTGCAGGTGAGGGTGATGTTGTGCTGGTCAAGGGTGTGTTTCTTAGGAGCACCGTCTAGGTGCATTGTCAGTCTGCGGCTGAGTGTAGTGGTTGTGTGACCAACGTAGTATACATCGCGGGTTGCACAGTCCCCGGCAGTACATTTGTATTGGTATACTACGTTGGTTTGCTTCAGTGGTGTGGTTTTCTGGTTAGTGTTGTTTTTCATGACTAGGCTGGAAGTTTTGGGATTTTTGTAGTAGATGTTCAGGTGTAACTGGTAACTATGATCGGAAGAAGCAGTGTTGCGTGTGATAATGTCCCTAATGACCCTCTCGTCTGATTTCCATGCCGGTGTGAGTATGTTTCTGTAGTGTATGTTTATTTTGTGTTTCTGCGGTGACCTTACTGGGGTTGTGATATAGTCATTTAACATTGCCTTAGTGACCCGGTCAAACTCGATGTTAGAGTACCCGTTGTTTACCAGGATCTGGCGTACTTGTTTAAGCTCTAGGTGTAATAATTTCCTCGTACTACAGTGACTTAGAGCCCTGCGGATATATGCGCGGATTACACTAGTCTTGTGTCAGTGCAGTCCCCTCCTCCATTCATACAACGTCCTAGATTGGTCGGTTTCCTGTACACGTTCGTGGTGATAATATCTTGCCCTGTATCTATCATAAGGTCCAGAAATGGGAGTTTGTTGTTTACGCTCAGTTCTGTCGTAAAATTGAGGACTGAGCTGGCACAAAGTTGGTTCTTAAGTCCAGTTAGCTGATCCATATTTGCCACGTCGAGATATATATCGTCGATATAGTGGAAATATTGATGGGGCCTATTCTCGCCTTTAAGGACCATATTCTCCACATGACCCATGTAAGCCTGCGCAAACAAGACACCCAGCGGAGACCCCATAGCGAAGTCAGAAGTCAGAAGTCAGAATGTATTTGGAAACGTCCACACATTGGCAAAACAAGTAGGTGGTTTTCCACGTTTCCACCTCATATGGTAAGACATGGTAGGTAAAACTAACGATAAAAGCTAAGGATAAAAGCATACCATAAAAATAAGATCAGTTAACACACAGGCACACGAACCGCGCACAACATACATAAAACTAGCGCTGACGAAAGCCTCCCCACTGCCTCTCTATTAGCAGGGCCCTCAAAGTGGGTTTGAACGGCATGTCCCCTCCGATGTCCAGCTCGTTCAGCAGAGCTGCCCCCCGGTACGCAAGCCGACGTCGGCCTGCCTCCGTGCGGATTCGCGGCAGGGACAGCTCCGCTGATCGGCGCGTTGCGTGGCTGTGTATTGTGCTGCGTGGAGGACCTATTGTGTGTACTATTTGTGGTGGTGTGCGGGTGTGTATGATTTTGTGTACGGAACATGCAGTGTGATACTGGATGAGGTGTTTGGCGTCCAGCCACTTGAGTCGTTCAACAATGTCGGAAATGTGGTCTCGCTTTCGGCGCCCGCTGACGACTCTGGCACAGAAATTGATTATTTTTTTAATTTTGTGCACCTGACTGTTGCTGCAAGAGCCGTAAACACAGAGGCAGTATCGAACGATGGAGAGCACTAGAGAGTGAATAATTTGGGGTATGAGCTGATCTGGCACGAGATGGCGGATGTGGGTGAGCGCGATAAGAAGGCCCGTGGTTTTGTTAGTGACTGAATTTACGTGCTGTTCGAAGTCAAGGTGGCGATCAAGCAGAACGCCGAGACTTCTCACGAATTTCGAGTCGATGATGGTTGAATTTCCGAATTTGAGGCTAACGGGAGGAAAATTTCGCAGCATTGCTTTAATGCCCAGGACCATCATCTGTGTTTTAGACGTATTTATTTCGTGCCATTTGCACAAAACTATTGATGAAGGGAATTTAGTATGGCTTCCATGCGTTGAATAAGATGTTGTAAGCCTTGTTTTTGCCTGTTATGAGAACGGAAGTGTCGTCGGCGAACTGAGTGATCGTCACGTCGTCTTCCACGTGAAGAGAGAGGTCGTTAGTGAAGAGAATGCAGAGTATACAAGAGAGACTTCCACCTTGAAAAATTCCAATATTGTTATTATTTTAGCCAGATCTGATGATTGTGTCGTCACGAGGGGATTTTATCTGAACTTGTTGAGTATGGCCTTGCAAATAATTTTGAAACCAGACTGTGTCTATGCCGTAGAGTGTCATTTTCTGCAGTAGGATGTGGTGGGGAACCACATCAAACATTTTCGACAGATCCAATAGAACAAGAATACTGATTTCACCTTGGTCCATGGCACGATAGACGTGGTCAGTGATCACGTTTAAAGGGACATTGTCGCAAAAATTTTTATTGTGGTTTCTTAATATTTGAAAAATCCTGATTCTGCAACTATCAATCATTTCTTTATCTTCAGCTAAATTTTTGGAGGCCACTCAACAATTATTCAAATTTGCTAACAATATCGATAATAGGCGCTGTTCACCTCTATTCTATCAATCGAAGTTTTAAGTTCTATAAATGATTTTTTGAGAATAGAAAATGTTTTTATGCTGTATTCGTATTCAATTTATTCTTATTAACCCTTAAAAATACAAATATTAGATTAGTTTGTCCAAAACATTCGGCTTGAGAAAACTAATCAGGAAAGTTTTAAAATCGGGCAGGTATCGTACAGCGGGGATGGTATAGTGGCCTCCATTCCCGACTCTCACACGGGTAATACGGGTTCGAATCTAGGTCGTGGAAGTTTTTACTGTAAAAACAATTTTTCTGATTTTCTTCTTGTTTGTTCATGCGTACTAATGGATGAAGCATAGTCGGATCCATGATTGCCGATCGGGGAGGGGGGTAACTTCCGGGGAGGGCACCATCCGGACCAGGGGGGCGCCACCTTTGACCGGCAAAACCTATCAGATGGACGCTAAATCCTATCCGTGTGCGCCGATTTTCGCATCCTGGGGAGGGGATGGGACGCGACATTTTAGGGTTCACCGAGAGTTGATCAGAGAGAGGAGGGGGGCACGTGCCCCTTTGCCCTCCTGGATCCTCCTATGGGATGAAGTAAATATTCTAAGGACAATTTCTTCTGGTTATCCCTCCGTCCGGGTAGTTGAGGGAAAGGGAATATTAGCCCCAAATATTTTTCTAATCTGACTGGCGTACCAAACTGGAACCGGCTTGTCTCCAGCTCCCTGCAATGGTTCTCAATCCGTCGGATTTCCCTCTATTGGAGACCAGTTCCCCTGTTTTCTGACCAGCGGGACACGCTGTTCGCCGTTCGAAAATGTCTTTTGTGTCCTTTGCTGAAGACCATTATTGAAGGCTGACCGGTTTTCGTACAAACCAAGGACCAGAAACCGGCCCAATAAAAAGCAGGGGTGGCTCTTCGAGATTATATGTGTTAATCTCGAGATTAATGTGTCTCGAGATTAATTAATCGTTTAACCCTCGCCCCACCGAGGGGCCATCGATGGCCCCCCTAAGGTTTTTCCGGGATAGCAGAAAGACGATGAGGCGCAGCACCGTGGTTGAGGGCTCTACCTCTCACTGCATCATTTTCCACCATCCCTGAAATTTTTTACCCCGGGTCACCCAAGGTCAGGTCACCAGACGAGTTCAACCAAGGTCACCTCACTTCAGCTTTAGAGCTCTGTAAGAGCTACATTTCGGAGTCGATCGATTTGAAACTTCCTACACTTTATGACCCCTCCAGGGTCTACAAGGTGTATATCCGGGATTTTTCGATTTCGTGCCCTGAGGTCAGGTCACGAGGTGACCTCTCCCATTGAAAAAGCATGGGAAAAGCTGTCTTATGATCTTAAAGTCACAAAAACGATTGAAAATGCTCAGCTTGATCAGAAAAGCGTTTTTGGACACCCTTTCACGGATTCCAGGGGCCATATCTGCCCTTTGACATCCCCAAGGTCATCCAAGGTCACCAAGGGTCAAAAACAGTATTTTGACAATAACTTTGACCTGTATAAGCTAGAGCGCTGAAACAAACACCATCGTGTTTGTCTCGTCATTGGCTTTCATTTGATATACGGCAAGGTCAATTTCTGACCTTTCGTGACCTCAGGTCATACTAGGTCACAAGGTGACCTCTGGAGGTCAAACTACTGGCGGGAGGTCTTAACGTTTGCATAGCAGAAAAAGTACTGGCAATTTCCTATCAAATGTACTTTCCCACACCTCAATAGCTCTAAGGGCATAAGAGTTATGCCCAGTTTGCTTAAGCATTGCATATTTGAGTGAAAATAGCCGATCTTGACCTAATTTGACCTCTGGAGGTCAAACCATTGGCCTGAACACTAAAGCATGTGAAGTAATTTCTTACTGAATTCACGTGAGCTTTCTAGTGCACTTTGCAGATTTGCGCTAACGCCCATATTTTCGGAGTTAGAGGGGGGCCATCGATGGCCCCCGGTGGGGCAAAGGTGGCGCCGGACCCCCGGTGGGGCGCGGGTTAACAGCGCATTGACGGGAGGCGGGTACCCGCCCCCCGTCTGGTTTTTCGGACAGAACATAAAAACGGCGGCGCGTAGCGCCGCCGCACTTGTATCCATACCCGTATATTAACAGTAAAAACGCAGTACATGGTAAAACATACACTCCTAACACTAGGCAAAGAAAACTAGGCAGGGGCGCCGCCACGGAATTTAAGCCACCACACATTTATTAGGTAGGTACATAACACACTCGGGTTAAAAATAAACTCAGGTTAAAAAACTTGACATACCTTCTCTCATCATTTTTACAACTGTTGTCAAAATTTTAAGGTTAGGTCATCTCAGGTCAGGTCACCAGTACAGGTCAAGTGACCTGACCTCAAAGTTTAAGACAACATAAGTCGGAACAAAGTGAACTCATCCGATTGAAGTGACCTGACAAAATGGTTAAAATATTTCGATGGAGAAGCGTATGGGCTACCCAAAGCCGTTTACCATTTTTCACTACCTACCGTGGTTCTGGAGATTTTAGGGGGGTACCCGCGCCCCCTGTCAAAGCGAAGGTGGCTCAGAGCCCCGTCAATGCGCGTGTTAATCTGGTAAAACAGCGAGATAAAACGTTAATCCGTACGAGATAAAACGTGTTCGAGATTAAATGTGGCGGTCTCCCAGGGCGGACCACCCTGAAAGACCGCCTGGGCCTTTCACGGCAGAAGAGTGTGGAGGTGGAGCGCCTGCGCATTGGCCACTCCCTTCTCCTGTGCAGCTACCGAAAGAGGATCGGCCTGAACCCGGAGGCCACGTTACAGGAATGCGACGATGGAGAGGACGAGATCCTCCACCACCTTCTGACCCGGTGCCCTGCGCGCGCTGACCTGCGCTGGGACATATTTGGACGGGACGACCCGCCCATCCGGGAAGCGCTGGCGGACCCACGACGGCTGGCGATGTTCCTGCGGCGGTTGGGGCGCCTGCAGGGCGCCCCCCTCCCATATGGCCGGAACACTCAATCAATCAATCAGATTAAATGTGTCCGTCGACATCTAAATCTTTGATATAATTGTAATTCTTTGGTCTCCGGAGAATATAAAAACACGTAGTCTAGAGAACCGGAGAATAGCTGAATGTGATACGGAAGAATAACTCTTGATATGCGTCAGAACTGGGGAACCAGAGAGCAGCCACCACGATCCTTGGATGAACTAACAAAAGTGTGGAACGCACCACGAACCCAAACCTGATCACTTTTTGTTTCAGGGGGAACGTTTGTTGTGTGTTGCAGGTTGGAGATGGACTGGCCACCTCACTCCTCTGTCCGTGGTGGTAGCTCTTTCTAATTTTTTCGTATATAGATATACAAGATTTAAGAATACATTGTTTTTTACTTCAAGTTGAGTTAGTTTCTGATCAGGGCACATCAAGAAAATATACCTCAAAATTATAGCCTAGAACAGTTCGTATTAAATAAAAAGGATTCTACAATTAATCTTAACATTGGTAGTCACAGAGTCTAAACCTAAGATGACGCATCGCAGCTTTAAGACAAGCAAGCTGCTAGCCTCATGAGTGACATTTGTTTATGAAAATGATAAGCGTTTATTTTTAATACTTCGGAGTTCGGAAACGGTCCTTTCTCATAATAGAACAAACAATTCCAGAAGCACTTCATATAACATCATATCATTATATAAAATAGTATATTAACCGTTATTTTTATTAGATTGTTTATTAGATTATCTACGTTGATAAGATATTTCATGACCAGCCTCCTCGAATCATAGTTCCAAAATGGGGCTAATACACTGATAAATATTCAGGTACATCCCTTCACCAAAATTCTCATAATATAATAGGTGAACACATACATTTTTAGTCAGAGTGCTAGGATAACCTCGAATCGAGTTTCAATATTTGAATATTCCGGTACTAAACTGCATTATTCCAGCATTCGATTTCCAAATCAGATCTAAATTTCAAGCCTTGGTCACACTATGACCAAAAGTTTTCGCTTATTGTATTATGAGGATTCTGACGAGGGGCTGTGCCCGAATATGTGATCACAGTGTGATCACAGGCTCCATTTTGCGTCAAGAATTCGAGAGGCAAAGCCATGAAACATCTTACCAATTTATAATCATGCTCCTCGGCTACGCAATGCAAAATTCATCTACTTTTAAAAACCAACAGATATCAGTTGATCAATGAGGCTTATATTCAATCTCACAAAAACATGAGAAAATATAACCTACCAGGAAATTACAAGCGAGTGATAGCCCTCGGCAGGTGAGAAACGCGTGCAACAATCAGGTCTGCGAGTCCCCAACGAGCAGTCTTCCGAGTGCAACGTGGACTAGAGGATATAACTCAGTACGTCAGTGACGGATCCAGGCCAATGTTTTTTGTGGGGGGGAGGGGAGGACAGGGTCCAAAATCGTGAATACACATTTTTTTAAAGGTCGGTGAAAATCGCAGAGTTTGGGAGGAAAGTAAATTTTCCCTGAACCCACCAGTGGGTATCCAGCTCCTAGCTTCCAGTCCTTGAAGTGCACTCTAAGAAGGCTGGGAGCGAACCAAATACTGAGTGTACATCAAAAGCATAACAGATTTTGCATCTGTCCACAATAAGTGCTACACGGTTTGATAAAATGTTCACCGCAATAGTCTGAGCACAGAGGTGTCACTTATTATTTTCGCCGACTTTCGCACGTACGACCACCAACAAAATCTGACCACTTGATTTTTTCTATAAAGACCCTTTGCATTACTAGTTTTCTTACCTTTAGGCTAAAAAATACTTTTAATGGCATGTTTTACTGAGGTCCTCAGAGGATTTGCCTTAATATACCGCGATAAACACCACTTACGCACATACATGAACGTATACTGCGGGCACACAGGCAGACGACCGAGGTGCACTCAGGCAGGTTCGTGTTCAATGCAAAAAACTGCTGGCTGTGGTACTCTGCCAACTCTGGGATTCCATTGCTCGTCCTCTGAAGCTTGTCTTCCAGCAGCAGGCGTAATTTGCGATAGTCACTGTCGAGGGGCAGCACCTGATTATTTCTGTTTTGCGTTCAGCTTGCTGGGGTAGGCTCTTCTTAAATTAGAAGATATTTTCACAGCAGGAACAAATGGGACCAAATAAAGGGTACAAATAAAATATCACAAGCCCACAATGAAAGCAAACAAGATATCACTGAATCTTGTTTTAAACATATGCAATATATATATATATATATATATATATATATATATATATATTCAAGAACAAAGACATCCCCAAAGATGATCTATAGTCTAGATCATGGGTTTGTGGAGGGGTCAGGTGGAACCATGCAAATTCATGTTTTTTATAAATTACAATACATTATTTCAACACTGGCCCACAATAGGAAACAAATATTCCAAATTTCAGGTCTATGGGAGAATCGGTCTGATTGGGTTCATCCCATTCAAACTAACAAACAAAATGATCATACACAAGCTGGTCCATTGGGACGATAGCTTGATGATACACAGCAGCTACAAAAGACAGGTTTTCTAGTAAACAAATTTTCTCTTTGAAGCGACCCGCCTAATCTTTCATATATTCTTCCAGGAAAACACAAAAAATTGCATCACCCAAGACTGCCCCCCTGTCATTCCTACATGACTATCCATACTCTTTGTTCACAATTATATTGTTGTATTGGGTACACTCCTAGTGTTTCAAATCATAATACATCTTATCCTAGTTTTCCTTCAGTTCATTTTTAATATCAATTATAAAAAGCATGCAGATGGGCATTTTCAGAGGGCAGATGGATGAATTCATCTGCAGATGGGCATGAATGCAGATGGGCATTTTCCGAGGGCAGATGGATGAATTCATGCTACAGTCACTTTCATGTCTGGAAACAAACAGTAGCACTTGAAATATGAGTAAATGGATCTGATAAGTAGATAGGAGTACACTGACTACTATGTACTGTATGGTACCAAAATAAATGGAAAATCTGTTTCAATCTGTAAAATTAATCAAAAACATTTTCATACTTAAAAGGTAAGCTAAGCAGCAAATGCACTAGCATGCACACATTGTGCAGAACCAGTATTTGTAACAGGTAGAAATTTGTAATTCAAATTACAAGCTTGATATAGACTTTTACTAGAGTGCACAAATATTGTAAATATAAAGTTAGACCAAAAAGAGAGGGAATATGGGCAATTCAAAAATAATATGCTTAAATAATTGGAGAATTGCCATCACCAAATAATTTTCACCTATTTTGGTACACAAGTTCACCTGTGCAACAATAAAATGAGGACTTTTTGGCATTGACACTGCTCATAAGCCTTGTTCCGTCTGCCAGCACAGCCTTGTCCGCAAGCCCTTGAGCCTCTCCTCTAGAAAAGAAATACCACAACTGTCTCTAGTATGTGCTATGGCTAATCAGACAAAAATGAACCAGAATACTTATCTACCAATCACAAAAAAGTATGCTACCACTGTTGTGCTGTTACTGTTTTTCCAGCAGCACCACAGCAGGTAGCCAGCCTGTAAATCTAAGATTGGTTCTAAGATTGGTTCTCAGGGAGAGGCTATAGCCATGTGACATAGACTCTATCCAGTGTGCAAAGTATGGCATTTTCAACGAGATCTCGTCAGGGTGAGTGCCCTAGGAGACAAGAGTGAGTGGTGTGAAGTTCATCAACCTGGTGTGAATTTCCCAGACTGGTGCAGGGAAGGTGACACTGAAAACCAAAAAAATAATGGCTGAATGGTTATAAAGACACAGGAGGGGACCTTATAACAAGTATTTAACTAACTAATACAAGAGGTAGCATTGCATTGTGTGGGTAGGAAAGGGTGCATTTTTCTCTATGGTATATAGCAGTTTGGTGTGAATTTTTGGTGTCTGGCAGTGCAATGATTTTAGGTGGCTGGTGTGACTCGTCTAGCCTGCTGCCATACTTTGCAGACTGGGACTCAATGCTGCTCGCTGATTGGTGTTGACAGACGAAACGAGACCACAGCTATAACAGTGGGCCAAAATGAATAGTTATCAATTAAGCATACAATTTGCTTTTTGGCAACTTCATGAACCTAATTAATGCAGAACAGAAACATTAAATGCATTGCCCATACTTGATAGGATTAGTGTTTGACTAACTCACTACACTCACTACACAAAACCTCAATAAGCATTGGTGGCCAGCAAAGATGGATGGCAAAAATTCAAGTTGTTTCATTAACTTTTCACGCATAGATTTTTTACCTCTAAGAAAATCTCAATTGACGACATCAAAGGCTCAAAATATTCTACGTGCAGATTACCGACGATATGTTGATCCACGAGACCGGAGAGGCGACAATCTCCTCGTCCGAAAAACCACCCAAAGCTTTCTTCATGCCTCAAAGGAGGCTCTTCTGGATCGCGCTACCCGTATCTTTTTATTGTATCATTTTAGCTGCAATGCAATCATGCAATAACGAACAATTATTAATTATAATCTTTAGGGTATTCGGGCCTGACCGCAGCGCTAATTAGTGTTATAGAATTTGTATTCATATCTTCGCGTTTGCCGCGGTTTTTGAAATGGTGAATATCGATAGTTCATGGGTAGCCATGATGACATCACATTGATGTAAGATAAGCCCACGTGACCAGATCCTATAAGGACTGGGCTTCTGATTGGTTGATGGTATTTCTTTAAAGTCCTATATTTCTCTTTCAAAAGCGTTTTGGAAGTATATTTTTATAGAATAATTTTAGATGTTATAGGTTTTAGCTACTGAACTGCTTTAAAAGAAATGTTTGACATTTTTTCATATATAAATTGATAGCTTTAGCCGGATCTACGTCACTTTATCGTTACCATAAGGACTCGGTAAAGTCGTCTATAAATGTTGACTTTGAGGCCGATTTTCAGGCATTTTGAGCCTGAATTTGCAAAAATGAGAATATGACTTCTGAAACAACTTTTTGTAACCTTTTGATCTAGCCAATAAAAATTTTTGCGACAATGTCCCTTTAAAGCAGACTCTGTAGAAAAAAATTTCGTCGGTAACCGTGCTGAGAATCGGACAGCAAATGAGTGTTTTCGAGGTAGTTTACAAGTTGAATTTGGACTACTTTTTCGACAAGTTTCATGGGTGGGGGCAACATTGTAATGGGTCGCGTATCGGCCGGGCTCGCTGGTGATTTGCTTTTGGGAATTGGGGTTATCAGTGCGTGTTTCCACTCTGCTGGGACTTGGCCAGTGAGGAGACTAGAATTAATGATATCTAGAAGGAGAAATCCAATTGAAGAAAAGAATTTAGTGAACATAGCCATGCTGAGCCCATCACCAACGGCGTTGTTGGACGGCTTCATGCTGAGTATAGTGGCGTGTAGGGTTTGTATGTCGATGGGGTGGACGGTGAAACTGGATGTGATGACGCGAGGCAGTCGCACTGGGACGGGGATCGTCGGGGCGGGTACGGCAGCAACAGTGGTTGGTCCTACCGAAACGTAATAATCGTTGAGTACATCTGGTGTCACGTTGAGAAGTATAGAGGCCGTTTGTTTTTTGCCCAGAACGGGTTTCAAGATTTGCCAGAATCGAGCACGACCTTTTCTTAAAATTTCGCGTTGGAAAAATTCGCTGCGAGTCACGCCGAATCGCAGATTTACTTAAACGGTTTAATTGCTTATACTCTAGACGAGATCCCCGGACCAGTGCGAGTTGCCTCTGGTGAATGATCTGCCGTGTATGGTGTGTGAGTGGCAATACGACCGGCTTACGAGCCGGGACAGAGCGGAGGGGGCAACACGATCCAACTGAAGCAAAAAGGCTCTTTTAAAGATTTGCCACTTGATATCAGGCGATGTACACATCAGCATAGGCGACCAGTCGATCAAGGAAATCCGTACTTGAAAGTCATCAACATCTACGCGCGCTAAACATCGTTTCTTTTGCATGCAAGCTACTTGTCGCGTCTGTGCGTCGGGGCCGCGCAGTACAATGCGCGTAAAGTCATGCGGCCCACCGAAATGACACCTGGTCACGCCGCTCCGACGGACACGTTCAGGACAGCTTGTGGCAATAACATCAAGAATGGTACCAGCTGGTCGGTAAGTATTACGAGTTGTATTAACAATGCTGAATCCGTAATTTTCAAATAACTGTTGCAACTGAGGCCTACACTCACGCTGTTCCTTACGCAAGCATTGGTTAAAATCACCGGTGAGGACAAGCTTGAAATCAACATATTTCCCAAACATGATCTGAAGTTGTGACTCAAAATCGTCTAAATTCTTTGTCAGCTGATTAAGAGTATTGTTTGACACTCGGTAAACAGAACAAACTATGTACTTCACACTGTTGCTTACTTTGACGGTTGTCCAAATAGCTTCGAGATTGCTGCCGTGGACTGCTGTGCGCGGAGTCGGTGGCAGTTCGCACTGTAGGGAGTCGTTGGCATATACGGCGACACCGCCTTTCCCCTTCGGAAGTTTCAAGTTGGTGGGTCGATCTCTTCGTATAATTTTGTACCCTTCAATTTGAAGAAGGCGATCGGGAATTTCCGGTGACAGCCAGGTTTCATTTAGATACAGCAAGTCGAATCCATAGGTTTGGCTGATGTCATTTCGAAGTTCTGGAAGATGTCCTCGAAGCGATTGAATGTTGAGATGTCCAATAAGTAGGTCCTGGTCCGCTGTCTCACCATGACGTCGCCAATTGACGCCTCCCCGCCGGCCGCGATTGCTGGATCCGCCTCGCGATGTCCAAACTGCGACACCATCAGTTTGGACATATAGGTCTCTCCTGCGGGCACCTGAAGGGAGATTCCTTAGTACACAGTTGCAAAAACTCCCTAAGGACCAGGGACGGCGGATTCCAGGGTGCAAGTGGTGCAGTTGCACCACTCGATTTTTTTCAAGTGGTGCAAAAGTATCTTTTTGCACCACTTGTTTTGGCTTTGTCCAGGGAGGCGCCCCCCCAGGCCTCAGCCGGCGCCCCCGGCCGGTCAGAGAAAATCAAGCCTAATTACCGCCTACCTGAAGAGGTAGGATCCTCTGTGAAAAAGACATTTTCATACATGAATGACGCACCTTGACATCAAAACTGCGCCCTGGAAAGCAAAAGGCGCCCCCCCTTGAGTAAAGGCGCCCCTCTGGATAGCATAGGCGCCCTTGAAAAGCGTAGGCGCCTCCTGGACAGCTGAGGCGCCTCCGAAGAAGAGAAACGGCGCCCCTAGATATCACATGCGCCCCCTGGTTAGCACAGGCACCCCTTGACAGCAAAGGCGCCCCCCGCAGAGAAAAGGCGCCCCCTGGACAACATAGGCGCCCTTTGATAAGAAAGGCGCCCCCTGGAGAGATAAGAGAGAAACCCCCCCCTCCCGAGAACAACGGCGGCAGGGACGGCGGATTCCGCAGGACAGGGTGTGCAGTTGCACACCTTGAAAAAATGTTGGTGTACAATAGTATATTTTTGCACACCTGGTTTTGACCTCGTACGGGGAGGCCCTCACGGATTTGGGTGGCACCCCCGGATTTTGCCGGCGCCCCCGGCCGGTCAAGAGAAAATCAGACACATCGCCTGTCTGAAGGGGTAGCCCTGGAAAGCAACTGCGCCCTGGAAAGCAAAAGGCGCCCCCCCTTGAGTAAAGGCGCCCCTCTGGATAGCATAGGCACCCTTGAAAAGCGTATGTGTAAAATAAAATACACTTTCAAATATGAATGGCGCCCCCTGACATCAAAGCTGCACCCTGGACAGCAAAAGGTGCCCACCCCCTTGAGTAAAAGCGCCCCTCTGGATAGCAAAGGCGACCTCTAGACAGCAGAGGCGCCCCTGGACAGAAAAAAGGCACCCCCAATTGAGGAGTAACGACGTCCCTGAATAGCATAGGCGCCCTCTGGTTAGCACAGGCACTCCTGTACACTAAGAGGCGCCCCCTCCCCCATAGAGCAAAGGCACCCCTCTGGATATCATAAGCTCCCTTTAATAGCAATCGCGCTCCCTGGACAGCAGGGGCGCCCTCTGGATAGGATAGGCGCCCCCAAAACAGCAAATACGCCCTTTGATACCAAAAGCGCCCCATGGACAGAACACACCCTCTGGATAGCATAGGCACCCCTGGACGGCAGAGACGCCCCTAAAGAAGAGCAACGGCACCCCGGGACACCCTGGACAGCAAAAGGCGGCCCCCGCCCCCTGAGTAAAGGATCCGGGTCTCTGGATAGCATAGGTGCCCCTGGATAGCGCAGGCGCCTCCTGGACAGCAGAGACGCCTCCGAAGAAGATCAACGGCGCCCCTTGATATCATATGCACCCCCTGGTTAGCACAGGCATCCCTGGATAGCAAAAGGCGCCCCCCCCGAGAGCAAAGGCGCCCCCTCTGGAAAGAATAAGCACCCATGGATAGGAAAGGCGCTTCCTGGAAAGGACAGCAGAACATTTTTTAAGGAAAACTCAGTGGAGGGGGGCGGTGGAGATTTTCTTGTGCTGGCCATTATAATGTCTTCGGAGGATCAAACCCCCATTTGGAGGGGGTGTTAATGAAATTTAGACGTGCTAGTGTTAAAAAAATGTCTCCTAATTTTTGTTATTCCATATTCTAAAGATTAGAGATGCTGCCCAGGACTGCGGTTTTTTTCAACGGAAAAAGGCCAAACCGGGTTTGCGAGAAGTCCAAAAGTTTCAAATTGTATTTGCACTAAAAATTCTTGTTTTTTTATAAATTTCGTCCAAGTTCTTCCCAGTACGGCTGTTGGAGTCGGAGTCTCATTAAAGTCCTCAAGGGACTTGTCACGGAGACCCCGACCCCACCACCCGAACGAGTAACGCCCACAATGAAGGGTTGATTTAGAAGCCAAAGTTTAACCTCCTACAAAGCACAGGGATGGCCGCCTCGCTCAGGTCACCCTCTCATCAGTCAGTTGCCAGCCGACCTACGTCGGGCAAACGATTGAGCGCCGGAGCGTCTCAGGGGAACCGATCTCAAGCCTGGACATGCACTGCCCCTGCATGCTTCTCAGCAGCGGGCCGGAGCCCGACGCTCTACCAACCGAGCAACCGGGGCGGCCAAATGGCCAAATAAATACCACAAAAGCCATATTTGAAGCTAAAACGAACCCTACCGGCTGTCATAAACCCACAGAAAAAGGACAGAGCACTCTTGTATCACTGCAGTGAACAGTGCACTGTATAAAACTAAATGTTGATAATTTGATATTGACTTGACGATATATTTTTAGCACGCTGCTCATCTCATAAGAAGGCAGGAGTCCCCTTCCAATCCCGTGTGGCGACCCAATTATTTTATCCACATAACTAAACAATTTGTTAGCATCATCAATTATCTTGGCCGCACCACTCCCCGCTAACATTTGATATCTTCCTGCTTTTTCTGTGAATTGTTTGCTCTTGAACAGTGACGGATCCATAGGCAGCTCCAGGATTGCCAATCGGAGGGGAGCACCTTCCCGGGGGCGCCATCCGGAGCAGGGGGCGCCACTTTTGACCGGAAAAACCTACCAGGTGGGCGTAAAATCCTATCGGTGAGCACCGATTTTCGCATCCTGGGGGAGAGTGGGAAGCGCCACTTCAGGCGAGTGCCATCGACCTTTCAGGGGGCGCCGTGACCATTTCAGGGGGCGCCGAGGATCGATCGGGGGCTGCATCTGCCCCTCCCCTTTGCCCCCTGGATCCGCGTATGGGCGGATCTAGAATTTTAGTAAGGTGGGGGGGGAAACGCGGAGCCTCAAAGTGGGCACTTTACCATCAACTTTTCACCCAAAGGGCGCCTATGGTATTCGGTTTTCGGTTGCCGTCATTTTGGTGGATCGTATTTTTTAACAACGTCCTATCCCACCCTCTCCCAGCCATAACAGTTTGTACCAGCCAAGCAAGCAGAGCTGCAAAAAGTCGGGCTCTCGGGTCATAAAGTGCCCAATAGATTTTAGGGCACGGTATGGTCCTGCGACATATCTTACAATCTGTGAGAAAAAAAATCTTGAAAGGAAACAGAAAATATTTTTTGTTCTAAAAAAACTTAATATTAGAATTGTCACCTCTTTCACTCAACAAGTTTTTCATGAATTTGCACCTCTCCCATATCAAGCCAGTGTGCGGCAAGAACCGATGGAAAATGGAGGGACTTATGAATCGAGGGACCTTTGAATAGAGGGCCTTATGCACAGAGGGTCTTTTCGGGGGACTTATGAATCGAGGGACCTTTGAATAGAGGGCCTTATGCACAGAGGGCCTTTTAAACGTCACCCAGAAAATCCTCTGCTGGAAAAATTCCTTCACCGGCCTGTCAGGCCCGATTTGTATTCCATAGCACGCGACAGCTTGCCCCGACAGGCCGCCGTAAAGGCCTTTAGACAGGCAAAACAGTTTTTTCCTTCGTTTCCTTCGTTTGGAAGCACGCTCAAGGCTGCCGCAAGGGCGCTGTTTGAACAGCGGCCTTGCGGCAAAGCCGGTATAAAAGGTATCTTTGGTTTGAAAAGCAGCCCTGCGGTTTGGTGCAGGGTACTTTAACTACGGGTGCAACCAAGTTTCCTACTAAATATAGTCCTCCCATGATGACGTCACGGCCCTTTCCTACTAAGTTATAGGAGATTCTACTAAGTTTTTGGAAGTATCAGCTGAAACATACCAAGTTTGGGCGTATTTGGCACCAATCTAGTATAAATCGAAATTAACTTGTTTCACCCATTTGACAGTAACCTTGATCTCAACGGCGAGCAGCGTATTTTACGTAAATCTAATGAAAAAATTATAGCACTTCAAAGAATTTGTTGAAAGGGCATGCATTTATTTGATCAACTCAGGCCGAGAGAAATAAATTTACCTTCGCTCAAGAGATCACCGGTGTTTATTGTCTTCTGCTGCAGGTACCACCAACAGCCAATCAAAGGTCAGAAATCAACAGCCAATCAAAATCGAGATTAGTCTTACTGCAAACAGCTGTTAGTGCTGAACATGTCCTTATTTTGACACGCTCTGGAAAATTTGTAAAAACAATATTCTTCACTGGAGTTTTTGCAAAACGTCTGATGGTTTCACAAATAAAAATCTTTTAGCTTTCTGTTCAACCATATAGGTTTTGTTGATACAGTTCTAAAACAGGTTATTTAGAGCTTCGAAAAAGTGCAATTTCTCCAATGCCCTGCATAGTAACTGTAGTGCCTCTCCAGCCATGATGACGTAATGCTGCCAAACAACTTGAACGGGGTCTGGTTTGGTGTGTTGCGTTGTGGATATGGCGGAGGCCAAGGCCCTAGAATCCCGTGGTGTGGTGGAGGCAATACGTTGCAAGGTTGTGTTTTTTTATTATGTTTCTCTTGCATTACTTTGGTATACATCTTGAGTAAACTGGTTGAGCCTGGATTTCATCGTCCATAGTTGAAGGGCTGATAAATGGCTCCGATTAAGCTGAAGCCCCTTCCACCGTCCCGTGTCAAGCTTAAATGTGGATTTGAGGGATGTGGGTATTTTGGCGAAAAACGTTTTTTAAGGAGCATCAGCGAATCAAGCATTCTGGGCTGCCCTGCAAGTTCAGGAACAGTGGTTTTGGTCAAGGAGGTCGTTTTGAAGCATGGATCAAACAGCGGGCAGATCAGAACAGTGTGGGGAGAAAACAAACAAGTAAGCGATGTGGTGTTCGTTGTAATTTCGCCAGCTTACATTTATTTCCACACAGTATGTTATGCTCACTGTTGATCAATAATTTTAAATGATATTAATAAGGGAAAAATGAATTTTACCAGCAGACTGGTCAAATTAGACTAAAACATTTGATTTTCCCTTCTGTCTTCTTTTAAATCCAATGCCTGTTTGTCCAGAATTAACCACAAAAGTTGCATACCTTCATCAGTGGATTTGTAGATGCCAAAGAAACAAAACTCTTCACCTTTCCACATTAATTTGTGTTTTAAGTACCAAACTATTTCTCCCATTTTATTTTATTCACTTACCTAAATATGCCTATGATCTATGTCAAGGGGACAAAGATATAACAAAACACAGCCTAGTGCAACCTTTACTCATTCCTTTTACTCTAAACTTCCTTGGAAACATGATATTTATTTGACATTTACTATCTAACTGACTTAACCCTATTTCCGGCCGGGGGGCTAATATTGCCCCCCTAAGGTTTTTCAAGAATATCTCCGAAACGGCTTGCGATAGAACTTTGAAACTTCCTGACTTTTCCTAAAACTAGTACAGGCAGGTTTTCTGAAATTGTCAATATTATATATTTACCAGGAGCGGAGCTATGGCTGGGTTTTTGGGGAGGTTCTATCCACAAACCAAGTATTATCGTATGCGATGGGTTCTTTGTAAAAGGAAGCCGTCTCTGCTGATCCTGATACCAGTTATATGGTTTTATTATATCATTTTTTATGTGAGATGATAGTGCATTCACAATTGTCACTATTTGTATTCATCAGGGGCGGTTACAGCAGTTCAAAATGGGGGGAATGTTATCAAGAAGGACTAAACGTTAGTAAGTGAGAAGACTGCTTACAGCCGTGCCAGGGCGAATACAATTGGGTATATGAAAATTCAAAATAGTTATAACCAAATTCTAGATTACCAGAGGCGTGTCCAGTCACTACACATTTTCAAAATGCATATTCCCAGCTAGTATCACCGCCGCGACTCAATATCGTTGTATATTAAAAATGTGTTTCCAATCACCCCCACCCGCCCCCCCCACGACGAGTCCTTGATCCGCCTATGTCACCCCCTTTCCCAGAGCTGCCATGGGAGGGTAAAAATTATCAGAAATAAATTTCAACTAGTCGAGGGACTAATATACTCATGCATACCACTCGCATATTGTTGGGATGTATTTTACCCCACTGTTTTACCTTACTGCATCCGCCCCTGATGAGTTTTTCACTTTTTTTCATTTATTTATGTGTCAAAGATGCCAAGCAGTATATCACGGCTTCTAATCCGCGTAACAAAAACTTTTTAGGTTGTATATATTTCCCCTCATAGTCCTGGTCCTGGAACTGCCATTGAATTTCGAATTTTTGCGTAACTCGAGTATATGACAATTTTGGGTCAATTATTTGTAAATCTGAACTAGTTTTGTGAAAATCGTACAACAGAGACAAGGGTTATGGAAAATCTAAAAAATACACAAAAATTGTATATTTTGCACGACTTTCTCCTTAAAAATCAAAATTTTGAAATTTTCTTTTTTCAAAATAAAGTTTAGCGTCAGGGGAATCTATAGCATTTTGAATTTTCAAAATCGGCCGGTTAGATTACGAGATCTTAGGGGGGCCGATATTGCCCCCCTGCCGGAAATAGGGGGTAGCCGGGAGCCTGACGGAAATAGGGTTAAGGGTATTTATTAGCCTCATAAACTTCAGATCCTAAACCACGTACCCTCATGGAAATGAGCACGGCAATGTATGAAAAACTTTGAAATAGCCAACAGCTTCAAAATTTGGGATTTTTCATGTAAACATGCATTTAAAAGTCATGGAAAGCTAATATTACATGTTTGTATTTAACTACAAGTAGCCATGATCCTTAAAAACACTTTTGAACATCAAAAAAGTACCCCTCTAATCTTGTTTGTCTGGCCATCAGAGCAAAATCCATATATAAATTTCGGGGGTTCCTTCCAAATTACCCCCTCCCACCTCCAAAAAACTGAAATCATGAAAATCTGCAGAAGCTGGCATAAGTAACTGCATGGTATGGGAACCAGGTCAGCTTTCTTCCATTGCAAACTATATTTTTTAAGTATTCTGGGCTGGACTATGTAACATAATAACAAAATATCACTTATTCTCATTCTAGTGCAGCATTTTTTGTCAATGGCGGCTGCAGAGGACTGAAAAAGGGGGGCTGCTTTTCATGTTATTGTATATTTCCACCTGTGACCTAAATCATCTCAATTCAAGACCGAGTCTTATTCAAGAACCAGTCGAGCTGACTTTGACACACACTATTTGTATGCTGTACGTCCACAAATCTCAAATTACATCCAATAATAAATTTCCTTTACCAATGGTGATTCCAGAAAATGAGAATTGGTGGTTCGGTATTCAATTTGTTATAGGTTTCTGCCCATAACCTTAATTTCCTGAGCGAGTCTAATAATTGAAAACCCGAAGAACAGTCTCAGTTCTAGAGTTTTGAAAATTAATAGACTTGTGTCATTCCACTTAGATTTGCCATAGGCGGCTTCAGAGCACGAAAAATAAGGATATCACACATATAAGGATCAGAGCACAAAAATAAGGATAATGATATCCATTGGTGCCAAACTAGAAGTTTTTTATGCTAATTGTAGTATTTTCTATTAAGAATGTGGAAAATGAGTAGGAACATTTTACCAATTGAATGGGTTTTAGACAATTTTAATAGTCCTATCTTAACCACCCGACAGATTTGCAGGTTTTTTCGAAAGTGCCCGACAGATATGAGATATTTTGCAGCTCTGCAAGCAAGATGCCTATTTGGCGTGATATTTGAAACAATGAATTGCTAAACAGTTCAGTCCACACTTTTTTCGGCACCTCTTGAAAAATCTGTAACTGCCACTAGGTCATGGAGAAATTCAAGACACTTGGGAAGATGCAACAGCTGAACATAAAGGTATATATCTGAGGATTTTTCTGTTAGTGAAGAGGGGGTTAAGTTTATTTTAATATCAAATATGATAAGTATCATTTTGCCTTTCCACGTGGCCAAGATTCGTAAGATAATGGTGAGAGGACATTGAAAATAATCGCAGCGAGTGTGAACCTGGCCTGTGCGCTGTCCAAGAAAATTACCTCAGCGGAAAAGCTTAAGTTGTAGGAAACACAAACCGGACTTTAACCCACATTATTAATTGCTCCTAAAAAATAATGTTTGAACCAGATGGCAGACTCAAGGAGATATAACGGAAGTTGAAACGTTAAGATAAACACAGAATGAAGTATGTGGGCATTTTCCATCGACCTTTATCTATATTCTTCAATTCATCAGCATGGGAGAATTGCTCTTGTGCGTGAAATTTCGGAGGTGTTAAGAGAATTTCGGTAGCCATGTGATTAAATGCTGAAATAGATCATGCCATAGGCATGTGTGATTTGTGACATAAATGGGCCCTACTAGAATAAAAAGAAAACAGTTTCAACGTGTCCAAGTACTCTCTTGATAAATTGATAACTTTTTTCGTTTATTGGCTGTAATTCGCGCGTTTAATGATCATGTGCAGTGTTCAGATCGAAGTGAAAAGACCATTCAGATTGATAAAACGAGTATATTTTATTACTGACCATCCACTTATACCATCAACCATCGCCTTCAGGTCAAGTTCAGGACTCATTTAAGAGAAGAGGTGAGCGTGCACTGTGCATGCCCAAATCGAGACACAGCCGCCCTCCCGATGGACAGACCGCGCAGAAATACGTCCTCGTCGCGTTTGATTTCGCGCACGCGTACGACGTAGTGGACCACCACCTGCTACGCGTTCGCCTGCTGTAGATGGGGCTGTCAAATTGCACGGTGGCCTGGATTTGGCAGTGACTCCGTGACCGAAGAGTCCAGGTGGAACTAAATGGTGTGCTTTCCAGTGAGCGCATTTTCCGAACTGGCCTGCCGTAAGGAAGTGTCTTATCGCCAGTTTTATTTTGTATGGGCGGCTCGGCTGGTAGACGCACTCTGCGCGGTTCCCGGATGCTCCCCTACATGTACGCCGATGATACGGCGGCTCTCTGCACGGGCAACAACATCCAAGTCGCCAAGGACCGGGCGCAATAAAGCTGCTGCGGGCACCCTCATGAAGTGGACCCGACAGCACAAAATGGTGGTATCAGGAGCCAAGATCCAAGTACTGGTGATGTCCCAGTGGGCCAGAGACGCCGATCCCTTCAATTTTAAGGTCGACGGGAAGTCTGTCACTGCTGGAGACACCCTACAGCTACTTGGCGTCACCATCGATCGGCTCCTCCATTTCGGTCCACACTGTAAGAGACTGTGGGAGAAGGTCCACCCCCGCATCTCCCACCTATGTCAACTGTCCGGCTGCAACTGGGGGCTGCACGAACAGCACCTCCGAACCGTCGCTACTGGCTACGTGAGAGGAGCGATGGAGTAAGCGGCCGCAGCGTGGCTCCATGCCACACCGCCATTTCATGTCGAGCTGCTGGAACGCAAAATGAGAGCGTCGGCGCGTATCATCACAGGATGCACCCACTCCACTCCCAGCCGAGTTAAGACTCCCCGCCTAGCGGCCAGAAGGAGGGTACTCGCGACCCGACTGCTGGTGAAATTCCATACCCTGCCGCCTGAAGACCCTCTGTGAAGACGTGCGGAGGCGACAGCGCCCTCTCGACTCTCCTCGGTGACCGGGTGGCGGCAGGCGGGCAAAGACATGTGGGATCAAGCAGGCATCTCCCTCCCCATCGAGTCTTTCCTTCCTCGACGTCTTCCACTGTGGGTATCAGGAGAGTGAGTCACATTTCAACTAGACGTGGGCCCACTGACATCAGGAGCGCCACCTGTCCGGAAGAAGCGAGTAGCTCTCCCCCACCTCGCTTCCCTGACTCAATGTGCCACATGGGTGTGGACCGACGGGTCAGTGCACGGAGGGGTCACGAGCGGGGGAGCTGGGTCTTCATCGAGTCACCAGACAGAGCCCAGCATGAGCTCAGGCGACCAGCAGGCTCGCTCTGCTCGAGTTTTCAGGCTGAGATGGTAGCCATCCAAACTGCCTGTGTCTTCCTACTGGACTAATCAGTGCACACAGAAGATCCAGTCATCTTCAGCATGGCCTGCCAAGGTGACGACGCATTATAGAAATAAAATGGCTTCAATGTCTGCAGATAAGACAGCGAATCGGTAAAAATCGCAAACTTCCTCACCATGAGCTTAGACACCTGGTCCAAACAGCAAAAAAAATGGAGTACAGCTCTGAAGTAAAAATGGATCCTTCGTAAGGCAAACTAGAAAACTTCTCAACATCGTCACCAACAAATGCACGCCCTGTGCCATTGTCACTTTCTTTTGCAACCGTCTATATAGAAACAGACATGGTTTTCGAACGGCTCCGCAAGCAAGTTCATAAAATACTGGCGCGTCGGTTCAGGAGGCAAATTTTTGCTTTGTTGGCGTAGGTTGTGTTCGTGTTAAGTGTCGAGATGAGCTATGGTTCAATAACAGCTGCTTCATGTGGTTCGACGAGATTGCTGTCGATACCAGCCTGTGCCAGCCAGGCACAGACTCTCACTCCCTGGTGACGGGTTGCAAAACGCGAGCCACTGTCTATCTGACTGAGGTAGGCGTCGCCAAAAAAAATGTTTGGTATGTGGGGCGTGTTGGTGACTTATTTTAAAGGGAACGGGGCACCTTGGTAAAATCCTGGAAGTTTGTGTAATTAGGCGTACTTTTAGCCGAAAATAATGAAACCACTCATTATTTCTCTGAAAAATGTACAAAAAGCTCCATGCTTTTATTTTTAAAATACTCCTCTAGAAAAATGAATAAATATCTGCCTCTGGATGATGTCATGATCTGGCAACCACTACCGTACTCGAAACACTTCAAGGGCTTCGATTGGCTGATGCTTATCGTGATGTCAGCATATGTCGTCACACCAGCAGCTCACAACAATGGCCGCCTGGCGAGAGGTACATGAGAGGTACATTTCGGGTAGGTTTTGTTTTTTTCTACGGAAAAATCGAGTTCCAAGACAAATGATATATAGAGCACCTGGTTTTCCGATTTGCTTTACAACTTGGCTATCTCAGTTAAAATCACGTTCTAAAGGTGCCACATTCCTTTTAATGGCTTAATGCAAAGCGAGTATCTTACTGCGCATTTGTAGCGGTATTTCACTAATTTCCACTAGCATGCTTATTATGGGTGAAGCTTGGAACGCTCCTGTTACTATTCTGATAGCGAGATGACGGACATATCGATAATCTTTTTCGCGGACTAAGGAGTGGCCTCATACGCAAGCCCGGTCTGCGACCTGGGATAACCCCCACCGGCGCAGGAGAGCCGCATGACAATGTGCTGAAATCAAACATATTTCATTCTCAATGTATCTCTTCATAAGCCTGTAGGTCAGTGCCATCATTCTTTTCTTTGAAATAAATAGTAAATATCCCGCAGTCAATCCCGGATTCGACCCGCGCACCCCTCATCACGAGACAGGACCTCTAACCACTAGACCACTGCGCCACACTGTTCCGACTCCCACTAACCCTACACCTGTGACCCGTCAGGAGGTCACTGGCCGGTATCACGCAATCAAAACGATGCCGTGATCGTTGCGCCGGGTGTTGTGTTCGTACAGAAAAGGCATGGTATAAAGCTGCTTCTAGAAGACGAACCAAACATTAGATTCGCCTAGAATCACTTATATCGGCGACCCAGGACCCTAAGCTAGCTTTATGCCAAATTGCATCCACTTCCATTCATTTTGAGGACTTGAAACCATGGTGAGAAGCAAACATGTTCCGAGAAATTTAGCTCCTTGAAATACCCTTTCGGACGAATTACTCGAAAGCCGTTGGAGATAAGTGGGTAGTGTAAATGAATTGAATGACTGCTATTAATTTTCCTATTCAGCCATGTCAATTCTGAGCTTGTGAATGGCATGTGCTCTGAACCGAAAAGCTGCAAATAAAAGGTTTTCTACTAAAATTATATTTATACATATAAGACAATGAATTTTATTATCACGATATCCATCTCCGAATATTATCAGGCGGAAGCAATGTTCTTTCATTATTTGAAATGAAAAGTCAAATCGGCGCATTAGATCGCGAGAGATTAAGATTTAAATTAAATGAGCAAAAATGTAGTCCTCCGGCAAAATGGCAAAAACTAGGTCAGAATTTTACGTTTTCCACTGGAAACTATGCCTAAGCACAAGAAAATTGACGTAGCTGCCTCCACGTGGCTGTCTTTAACCCTATTTCCGTCAGGCTCCCGGCTACCCCTATTTCCGGCAGGGGGGCAATATCGGCCCCCTAAGATCTCGTAATCTAACCGGCCGATTTTGAAAATTCAAAGTGCCATAGATTCCTCTGCTGCTAAACTTTATTTTGAAAAAAGAAAATTTCAAAATTTTTATTTTTTAGGAGAAGGTCGTGCAAAATATACAATTTTTGTGTATTTTTTAGATTTTCCATAACCCTTGTCTCTGTTGTACAATTTTCACAAAACTAGTTCAGATTTACAAATAATTGACCCAAAATTTTCATATACTCGAGTTATGCAAAAATTCGAAATTCAATGGCAGTTCCAGGACCAGGACTATGAGGGGAAATATATACAACCTAAAAAGTTTTTGTTACGCTGATTAGAAGCCGTCATATACTGCTTGGCATCTTTGACACATAAATAAATGAGAAAAAAGTGAAAAACTCATCAGGGGCGGATGCAGTAAGGTAAAACAGTGGGGTAAAATGCATACCAACAATATGCGAATGGTATGCATGAGTATATTAGTCCCTTGACTAGTTGAAATTTAATTTCTGATAATTTTTACCCTCCCATGGCAGCTCTGGGAAAGGGGGTGACATAGGCGGATCAAGGACTCGTCGTGGGGGGGGTGGGGGTGATTGGAAACACATTTTCAATATACAACTATATTGAGTCGCGGCGGTGATACTGGCTGGGAATATACATTTTGAAAATGTGTAGTGACTGGACACGCCTCTGGTAATCTAGAATTCGGTTATAACTATTTTGAATTTTTATATACCCAATTGTATTCGCCCTGGCACGGCTGTAAGCAGTCTTCTCACTTACTAACGTTTAGTCCTTCTTGATAACATTCCCCCATTTTGAACTGCTGTAACCGCCCCTGATGAATACAAATAGTGACAATTGTGAATGCACTATCATCTCACATAAAAAAATGATATAATAAAACCATATAACTGGTATCAGGATCAGCAGAGACGGCTTCCTTTTACAAAAAACCCATCGCATACGATAATACTTGGTTTGTGGATAGAACCTCCCCAAAAACCCAGCCATAGCTCCGCCCCTGGTAAATATATAATCTTGAAAATTTCAGAAAACCTGCCTGTACTAGTTTTAGGAAAAGTCAGGAAGTTTCAAAGTTCTATCGCAAGCCGTTTCGGAGATATTCTTGAAAAACCTGAAGGGGGGGCAATATTAGCCCCCCTGCCGGAAATAGGGTTAAACTAACTGAAGCGTGCCTTCTGACATTTCGAGCTTACAAGTCGGCTGTCAAATTTCAATATCTTTTTGCTTGTACTAGAAATACTGCGTTTTGGCGTAATAAATATTGTCGGACCAGTTCGAACTTTTTTCTTAGGTGGCCTTGTTGCTTATTCAAAAGGAGGCAAATTTCAAGTTCGCCGCTTAAGAAAAAGAAATGATAAAAATGCAAAATTGAAAACATTTGTTCCAAAATTTCTCAAAAGCTATTTGGAATTTAAATTCGGGGTCTTAGTTTGGGCGTCTAGCGTAAAAGGGCAATCACCCTACACAATTGCAGAGCCCTGGTATCAACTGTCAGAACCGCCAAACGGCCAGAATAGAGCATCTTGAGAAATCTCAATCCGCTTCGCTCCATGGATTTCGTCATGCGGCTCTGACACAGCCGTACTCGATTTTTGGACGAATAAGTGATCTATACAGCATAAGAAGCTTATAACGTAGCGTATAACAATGAGCGTATAACGTGCGCATAACGTATATATAGGCGATAAGCGTATAACATGTATAGCATGAGAAACATTTCTCTATCTGCACGGTATCTCATCCTCGTCAACACCTTCAGTATTTTCAGCGTATCGAAACATTTTTTGCGGAAATCCTTCAGGTGTGGCACATATGAAAGCTTATCGAGTGTGAGCCTGATAAATCTGGTTTCTGCTACAACGTCGCTCGGATTTCCGCAAATTTACAAAATCGGGTATTCAGTCTCAATGTCTATTATAAAAGTGCATGCACTATGTCTTTGAACTTGAAAATTTCAGTCCATTGCGTGTGATCCATTGCTGCAATATGTCAAGGCCAAGCTGCAGCCGCCTCTGCGCAGCTGCTGTAGTAGACACTGTCACACATATTGTGAAGTCTTCAACGAAAAACACGTGACGTATGTTTGCGGGAAGTGTCTGCAATATCATTGGTCATAACTGCAAACAAGGCTATGAATATCGCAGAATCCTGGGCTATGCTACTCTGTTGCTGATGCCAATGCGATACGACTGAGTTTACGCGAAATCTAAAATACCTATTTTTTGGAATATTAGAAATAAACCACCCCAAGTGGCCTCGCGCGCCGAGTCCAAAGAGTTTCTGCAGAACGCCATTGGATAGCAAAGGCGCTCCCCAAGAGATGATGGCGCCCCCTGGGGAGGAAGGCGCCCCCTCCAGAAAATCTTGCACCACTTCTCGAAAATGGAATCCGCCGTCTCTGCTAAGGACACGGCATGGGGGGATGAGGTGGCTTATTGGATAGCACCCTTGTCTTCTAAGCTACTGGTCCCGGGTTCAAGTCCCGGCGGAGCCTCTGAATAAGTCGATCTGATCCCCAAAATCCTTTCCAACAGGGTGAGAGTTGGCGACGCCGTATGACCCTGGCAGTTGGTGCGTCGTTAAACCCCAACCATTATTACACGGCGTGGAAACTTGGGTGCTTTAAGGGAATCATGTTCATATACACTCTTCAGGATAAATCTATGGTCTCCTCTACCGGGACGTTAGTAAAGAGGCTCTCGACATCTAGTGAGGCTAAAAATCCTTTAGGCTTGCTACTACGCAGAATATCTACAAAATCCTCAACCGACTTTAAACCATAATCATTTGGAACAAACGGTTTGATAATACGGTTTAGCTTTTTGGCAATATGGTAAGTGGGAGTTGGAATTTGCGAAATGATGGGCCTGATAGGATTGTTGGTTTTATGAATTCTAATGTTGCCATAAAGGTACCCCAGGCTAAACTCCCCTACTAGTTTGCTAGTGTACACCGCCGATTTCTGCATTGGCTACCTCGACAAGTTTCTTTAACTTACTCTTTAACCTTGAAGTTGGGTCCTTACGAATCTTCTTGAATTTACTTCTATCAGAAAGGATAGCTTTCACTTTAAGAAGATAGTCAGCCTTATCTAGGACAACAAAAACAGCACTCTTGTCTGCCCTGCGTATCACAATATCCGGATTGTCTCTAAGCTCTCGAGCTGCTTTTTCTCAGTTTTGGGGTAAGAACACTTGTTTTCATAGTGTGCTGATATACCTACCTACCTACCTACCTACCTGCTTATATACATACCTTTTAGCTATATATATATATTTATATATATATATATATATATATATATATATATATATATATATATATATATATATATCTGTATATATAGTGGGGGCACGGCAGTAGAGTGGTCAGCACAGCTGGCTTCCTCGCAACAGACCCGGGTTCAAGGCCCGTCGGCTTCCCTGAACAAGGAGCAATCTGGTTCACGAAAACCCCTTCCAACAGGGAAAGAGTTGCTGATGCCATATGACCCTGGAAGTTGGTGCGTCACTAAGCCCACAAAATTAGTATTCTCTTGATGGTACATGGCAACCCATATTTCTCAAAGTCGAAGTACGTTAACTTGGGGAAATTTCGTGTCTTCCGTCACACAATAAAGAAGTGATCATTTCTGTGCAATTTATCGTTAAAAGATCCTCCAGAATATTTCACGCTGTTGAGATTGACCCCATTGAAGGTACCCCCCGCCCCCTTGGACGAAAACGTTCCGCCGCCGCTGTTTACAGAACTAGACATACCACCCTTGCTGGTAGTGCATTCCAATCCAACACAACTCTGACACCAACACAGTTCCGACGGACTCGAGTCACAGCTGGTGGTTTCGTGAGTTTCCATTTGTGGCCCCTCGTACATACGTGTCTAGTTTGCTACAGCAAAGGACTGTGTTGGGTCCTGCTCGATTCTCCTGTTCAGGAGCTGGAATACGTGCAGCATATCGCCACGGCGATGACAATAATAAAACGTCAAAAGATCGAGCACTGTTCGCCGTTTTTGATATGCAGAGTTTCTGAGTGAAGGAATTAGTCGTGTGGCACGTCTCTGAACTCGTTCCACTGCGCACTGGTCTTATTGGTTGAAAGAGCCCACGTTTGAGCATTTATGGTTTATCACAGGCAAACGTTTTTCATGGTAAATCAGCCTATTACCTTGTACCACCACAAACAATTTACATTCAAGTGAGCCTTACTGGGACAACCATGAGGGAAATAACAACACCAACGCCTAGGTGTTTCATGTAACCATTGCTCTATGAATCGATACAGATGGTTTCCAACGTATCAAATCAAATGAAGGCGCAAGTGTTTTTCAAAACATTCGCCCACCATAAGCCATCGCATAATTATAAGCAAATGCTCAGCCACTTCATGCCTCGGGTACAATGCCCAACCCCCTCTTTTTACCCTTCCGGTTCACGACAGGGAATACATCACCACATCAACGGACCGCAACAGCATGTATTGGCTGGCGTTAGACCGTGACTGCTCCTTCAGCGACCAAGCATGAATCTCTCGGCTCAGCTGATCCGTCGGGACGAAGCTGCTGCATTTGAAACTCTTGCCGCTGTCCCCTCACCAGCTGGTAGTACGAAATTATAGCCGCCACCCAGTACCACTCCAGCGCAAAGGACGCTAGAATCAGCACACTTATCACTATCTCAATATGAGCAACGCTGAGCGCGATGAGGCTGATGGTTTCGAGACACTGAGCCACGGTCTGGAGCCCCAGCACAATTACCGTCCAGATTATCCAAGCCAACACCGGGCCAACTCGGCCATTTCGCACCGCGTATATCAGAAGCGCGTCAAATGCCACCGAAAGCAAGGCGACTGTCAGAAGCACACCGATAATGATGTTAGTCACGAACAGCATGCCCTCCAGCTCTTCGGCGTTATGTTCGAGGACCTCCAGCACCGATCTGACTTTGACCAAGGCCGCTATGAGCAGGGAAGCCTCCAGACTGTGCAGCACTGTGAAGGTGATGCTTAAAGCATTGGCGCCTCGCTTAAGGTCCATACACCCCAAGCAGCATTGAGGGGGTCTGCCATGCTCCATGCTGATCGTGAAGCTTTCCTATAAATTCTTCAGTGTTTTGTATGAATGTGAGACTGATCAAACAGATGTTCTGATTGTTAGTGCTTGATCACACTGGCCAGTAGGTAACACGGGCTGAGAGGGTGACGTTTTCCTTTGGATTATGTGATTGGTCGACTGAAACAAACTGATTTTAGGAATCTTGACTCAGAATCTGTCCGCAGTTCTGGCAGTTAAATTATGCTGATGCTGATCTTACTGTCGCTGCAATTGGCACGCAGACAGGGATGGAACGTCGTAAAGCAAGTCAAACAAACTCTTGAAGCTGGCCACGGCTCCCCTGTTCTTGGCAACAAACTCTTCTGATGCTCTGCACTTCTTTCATCGCTGAGCACCACAGTCGGAAATTGTCCGTTACCGCTGAGACGTTCACTGGGACCTGTGGGCGTGTGTTCTGGGCAGGCTCGTGACCACTGCGGCGCTGCCCCCGGCTGTCGCGCCGTGTTCGGACGCACTGGCCGCCGGCTCTGGAGACTCTGGCTCTGGAGCCGGCTCTGGAGACTCTGGAGACTGTCGCCGCCTGTCACAACCTGCTGGCCTCTCCAGCCGCCGCGGTTATCAACAGGTTCCAGTGCAACAGCCGCCCGTCAAGCCAGGCTCCGGATATCTGGAAAATCGTAGCAGAGCAATGGCGTTTTCAGCGTGGTGTTTTCATCTTATTAACCAATGTTTCCTTTGGGATTTTAGAAAACGTATTTTGAATTCATAGAGTTCGATTACGCGCTAAAATTTCGATCAAAGGTGCATACAGGGGGTAAAACAGCTTAGATACCCCATCGAGCATCGCCGCATTGCCGTGCGGGAGTACAACCCGAATTGTTCCTTCCATCCTCTCTCTAATACAAAGTAGAAGTGCTGGTGCGTTGTGGTCTGCACACCCCTTCCGCAGGATTGATTTCTTTTCCATCACGCCGCCAACACGTGTCATGTTTCTGTTGATAGAAAGCCTGCTTAGCTGCAGTGGCGGATCCGTGTCTCCATTTCGGGGGAGGGGGTCGAGCCTCCCTCGCCATTGCCTTGGAGCAGCGTCCGACCATGCAGTTACTATAGGCACTCTGACATCTCAGGGGAGGGGGGCTGGAGGAGTCCTTAGCCCTCTCCCCTGCATCCGTCACTGGAGTTCCCATTACACATTCTGTACTCGCCTATGGTTTTGAATGTGGAAGGAAAGTGGAAGTTTCAACCCAGCCTGAAAACGCTGTGCAATTGCTTGTCATTGTCATATATCCCTCTCATCTGTAAGTAAAGGATTATTTTAACGAACAGTTGACCCGCAGGCCGGGCATTTTTGTGTGTTGCTTAACGTCAGTACTCCCTGCTCTGTTTCTAGCAGATGCTAGACTTTGCTTTAATCCAGAGCCTAGTGCTAGATCAACCTTCGCTCCAGTGGGGGGCAGAGGGTGATTGCACATCCCTTCGGTTTTTTTTGAACGATACGAAACAACGGCTTCGAGAAGCCCCGCCGTACTTCGTACATCTTATCCACGATCAATTGCACAACTTTCATTTCATTTCATTTCATTTCATTTATTCAGGCTTATCAGCAACAGGTATGTGAAAACCCAATTACAGCTGAGGTCAAGCAAAAAAACAGCACACCAATGAATATTTACAATGCAACCGTGTAACAATGTAATGCAACCTATTCCTGCAACAGTAATATAACTTTTTGGATTATATCGAATTCCGGTCATGTCAGGCCAGGTCACCAGACCAGGTAAAGTGAGCTCACCTAAAACAATGTTTCAAGCGGTACCAATGAAAACAGTTTCAATCTATACATCTGATATTCGTATGACATATTAGGCCCACCGAGAACCACTTGCCATAACATGATTTTTATAGCAGTCATTTTTTATATCAATGAATGGCATCAAGCCAAGCACGGGTCAGGCATGTACTTCTCCAGTGGAGATTCATGGGACACCAGGAACTGACCAAAATGGCTTCATCCGGGACTAATTAATCAGGTTCTCAGACTATGCTCCATAACATCTCAGAAAATGGTGCTGGTGCTTTTATTTTGGTACATTTCCGTGTTTATTGTCATTGTGAGTCGATTGATAGAAATATTAGCTATGTTAGGCCAAATAGTGACCTTGAACTGGCCTTAGGTCGGGAAATTTTTATATTTGACCTAATTTATGTTATACATTCAGTCAAATCAGATGCAAGAGGCAATAAACATCCTCGATTGGCTCTAACTGCATATCTGACGAAACTGACCAAAATAATTTCATTTTTATCGGCTATCTACCACAGTTTGAGTTTTTTTTTCGCTATTTCGCATAGGAACCGAAATCAAGTTGCTTCCAAAACACTGATGTGAAGGTGGATAGAGTGTCACTGGGGCGGGAGTTAAGATCGATTTTCTACAATAAGAGAACCGGAGGTACAGGTGTACAGGTGCCTCGGCTGGCAGCATCCATAAATTGGCACCGGCACTGACAAAGCCAGTTACTACTGGCCAGCAGCGTCCGTAAATTGGCACCAACACTGGCTAAGTCAGCTACCACTGATTGACTGCGTCAGTAAACTGGCACCGACACTGACTCAGTCAGTTACCACTGGACTGCGTCAGTAAACTGGCACCGGCACTGACCCAGTCAGTTACCACTGGACTGCGTCAGTAAACTGGCACCGGCACTGACCCAGTCAGTTACCACTGGACTGCGTCAGTAAACTGACACCGACACTGACTAAGTCAGTTACCACTGGACTGCGTCAGTAGACTGGCACCGGCACTGACTGTGTCAGTTACCACTGGACTGGGTCAGTAAACTGGCACCGACACTGACTAAGTCAGTTACCACTGACTGACTGCGTCAGTAGACTGGCACCGGCACTGACCCAGTCAGTTATCACTGACTGACTGCGTCAGTAGACTGGCACTGGCACTGACCCAGTCAGTTATCACTGACTGACTGCGTCAGTAGACCGGTGCCGAAACTAGATCAATTATCACTGGCTGCACGGACCAATGCGTCATGCGCACGTCAGAAACCATTGACGTAAGCGGTGCAAACTCGAATGTTTATTATCATGGGGCTCACCAACTAAGCCAGTAGCGTCATTTTCAAACCTCAATAATCGGCATAGGATCTATATATATATATATATATATATATATATATATATATATATATATATATATATATATATATATATATATATATATATATATATATATATATATATATATATATATATAACCTATAATAAACAATAAAAACCCCTACCAATCGAAGATATATATATATATATATATATATATATATATATATATATATATATATATATATATATATTCGATTGGTAAGGGTTTTTATTGTTTATTATAGGTTGGTCTAAGGGAAACACATTAAAAACTGTTCACATATGACGTCAGTGACCAAAGTATGAGAGTTCTGCCATTTTCTGACTTTTTCTGACGAAGGGGAGGGTTTTTGGCTTTTTTCTCACGTTTTCTAACGAGGGGGAATAATAGGTTGTCGTGGATTGTTTTATTGAGCAGGAACTGCATAGAACCAGTTTTAGCTTTCTTTACTGGAGAATATTCTAGAAGTTATAACAGTCACGCACTGAATGCAATTAGTGTGTTAAAGGGATATTATAACCTAGTATGTTCTAGCCTTCTCACAGACCCGTTTCACCCAATATAGCAAATTCAACAATTGTTGGGGTTTAAGGACGCACCAACTGCCAAGGTCATACGGCGTCGCGATAAAGCAAATTCAAAATATTTCGAATAGAAATACCAGCTTTAAAGAATATTTCAATACCACTTCAAAATATCATTGGACATGTCCGGACAACCCCCAAAGAGATATAAATTCACAACCCTGCGCCTTTCACCAGTGTTTTTGAGGTGGACAACAGCTATGATGAGAAGGAAGTCTGGAAATTTCTGACGATTTCTGACGAAGAGAGGAGGAGGTCAGACATCTTCTGACAGTTTCTGGCAAAGTGGGGGAGGGGGTCTGAACAGCCCCAATTTTGGCTAGCATCATACGTGAACAGCCACTTATATGTCACAGGTTTTCGAGAAATAGTCAAACAATCCTATCCTGCATCTCGGAACACAAATTATGCCTTCATGATACCACAGACGGAACCATGTTCCATAAATCTACATTAGTTTGAGGTGACATCAGTCTGGCAGTGAAGCGTTTGACACGATACAGGAACTGACAGCCTTCTATTCGACTCATAAAAAAGAACACAAGTGGAACCGGCGACAAGATATACTGTCCAAGGAGGGACGTGTCTCCATGTTGAGCTACTGGCAGCAGAGTGCGGGGGTGTGGTGCCACCCGACATTCCACCACACCCTTGCACCCCTGCATGGGAGAGCGTCACCCGGCGATGCATGAACCCACACAGGTGTGCTGTCCCCAGCACTATCAGTACCGGACCAGACATTATCCCGAGCCGCCGCAGGGAAGAGAGGAGCATGAACGGAGGACACGATAACACGTCTCCAAAGGCGCCGGCAGAAGACTGCAAACTCTACCCATATTGGTGCGGCTTGAATCTTGTGAGTTACAATAGAGACTTCTTAGTCCGATATTGAAAGCTGTGGTTTATTGCAAAATAATGACCGAATACATTTTTCAAACGCATTTCAACATGCACTTGATATGCTTAAGCTTGGCATTTCCGCCGTGCATGACTTCGAAAACAAGCACAATGGTCTGTAAAATGTACACTTAAGTTCACGTGGATAAATGTTTTTTTTCAGTCAGCTGAGAATGGTGTTTTCTTTTGTTTCAGACCTGCCGTCATGTCGCTGCCCCACGCCGCCGCCACGAGCGGACTGGTTGGACTGGTGCTGATGATCTTCTCTGCCCGTGAGTAGAGCGAATACAGCTAATACGCGGAACAGGAGCACAGTATGTGTCCCTTCAGTCATGGTTTATATGTTTGAAGGGTTGGTGGGCCCTCGGAATAACGTGAAATCTAGCTGAGGGCGATGTTAGTACATTGCTGCTTGGTGGGAGGGGGGTCATATGTATGAATGAAAAAAGGAAAGTTAATGTAGCCCAGCCATGTGTAAACTCCGACTGTTTATGTTCGGTTGATCCCAGCGCAATGATATGGAGCAATGTTAAATAGGCATCCATCGCGCAGTGCACGGCAATAATAGCTGCACAGAAAAGCTCATGCAGTCCATGCCAAATATTTCACGAAACACCTTGCATCGTTTGCGAGGAATTGTCTCTGGCATATTTTATCATGGCAAGATCCGTCCCTGTCACTACTTAACTAATTAACCTGGAACGTACCAGGTTACTGGGTAAGTAAGCTGCGGAGAGTATATAACGCGATTTTAAGGTGACAGGGTTTGATGAGGCGCTCAAGTGGTTCTCCGAGGTTCGGATGTGCTCCCGAATATAATAACAGGATCAGATGGAAATATTTCAGCAATGCGGCACCTCACATGCGTTTATCCTAAATCATAGCACGGGCAGTGGACGGAAGAGCGCAATTTCTAGCTAAGCATTATTGCAAGCTTGCACGAATATTCATTTTTTGGAAATTTGAGCCAGCTGTTGCACGTTTCACTGTTGAGACTGACATTTCAGTGGAGTTCGCGAGGAACACGCCACAGATACATCAACCTCACTATCCGAACGAATGAGTGGGAAATTAAAACAATTAGGGCAGTTTCTCGATGGAGAGGGCCTAGCAAGAGGGCATAACACTCAGATTCAAGCCTGCAAAGTTTCAGGGTGATCAAGTTTTATAAAAAAATACAGCAAGTCCCTGAAATTTTTACTTTAAGTTCCACTGCCCATTATTAACACGCGCATTGAAGGGGGCGGGTACCCACCCCCTCGGGTTTTTCGGAGATAGAAGAAAAAGGGCGGCGCGTAGCGCCGCCATACTTGGCATACCTTTTCCCTCATCATTTTTACAACTTCTGTGAAAATTTTAAGGTTAGGTCATCTCAGGTCAGGTCACCAGTACAGGTCAAGTGACCTAACCTCAAAAAGTTTAGGACAGCATAAGTCGGAGCAGGGTGAGCTTACCCGATTGAAACTCATATCACATAATGGGCCAACCGAGTTCTCTAAAATATGTTCCCGTATTTTTTATATCGATGACCTAAGGTCAGGTACGAGGCATGACCTCTCCATTGGAAATATATGGGGAAAAGTTTTTTAGTGAATAACTCAATAACGGATGGAGATAGAGCGTTTGCCTTGTTTTTGCGGTTCTAATGATATGCATTTTATATAATTTGACCTTGACCTGACTTCAGGTCTGATCAAATCCTTGATTTGACCTAGAAAGGTCAAATTATATATCATTCGATTCGCCTTGCTGCGAGGATTCATATATTTTAAGTCGTTTTTCTGTATCTTTACTTGTTCAGATAAAATGGCCGAAAAACTTAATTTACATCTTATCCCTATTACGGCATGTATTGACCTCTCGTGCCCTTAAATTTGACCTGAAAAAATGTTCAAATACTTCCGATGGAGAAGTGGATGGGCTACCCAACGCCGTTTACCGTTTTTCGCTACCTTTCGTGGTTTTTGAGATCTTAGAGGGGACCCGCCCCCCACCTCGTCAAAGCGAAGGTGGCTCAGACCCCTGTCAATGCGCGTGTTAAGTAGCCAGGCGCGTTCCCGTCGCGATCCTAACGAAAACATGATAGTTGCGGCGCGCCCTGTGTCGCTAGGAAAAAGAAAGCAGCAAAACAAAACTGAGAATATACGCCCCGTGTTATTCCGTTGATGTTTTAATTTATTAGTGACATATACGGTGATAGTGGGTGTATGCAAATATTACCAACACCTTGACCACTAGACCACTAGGTCAGTCAAGCTGTCCGAGTAGGTACCTGTAAGTAGATGTTATATGGTACTGATTGCATTGGGATTGCATTGGCATTGGGATTGACCGAATCCCTCCCCCAACAGGGTGGGAGCTAGCGACGCCGTATAACCCTGGCGGTTGAGCGTCGTTAATTTCAAGTATTAATTATGACCCACCCAGGCCGTCCTCTATCACGTGACCCCATCCTCTGCCGCAGGGCTTGCTGCCAGCAATCACCACGTGGTCACGTGCTACTTCCAAAGCTGGGCGGTGTATCGCCCTGGGGCTGGTGCCTTTGATGTGGAAGACATCGACCCCAACCTGTGCACGCATCTGCTGTACACCTTTGCTGGGATCGACGACAAAACGCACACTATCATGTCGCTGGACCCTGATAACGATCTTAGTGACAACGGAGGCAAGGGTGAGAATGTCGCCAACAATCGGCACTTCTGCAGCGAGTTGATGACAGGATGTCACTAATCTAACGCCACTGGGCCATTTTATTATTTCGTGTTGGACCACTCCAAGTGTTCTCAGAAGCTATTAACGAATGGAAACGACTTCTTTCTAATCAGAAACAGTTTGCTAACCGTTTTACCGGTCTCGCTGTCGTCATCTGCTTGTTTTTGAGCAGTTTTTACATCCAATCAATGCTCAGTGCGCATTGATAGCACGGAATTGAAACTTGTATAAGTGAAAGACATGGATCCAGATATATCCCCACCTGGTTTGGATTTACAAGTTCGTAACATGCTTTCCAAATTTTTGGGTTGATCTTTTTTGCCCACATTTCTAATTTGCTATTTTTCGACCGACTCTAATAGTTGAATTTTTAAGCACAATCAATCTTATTCCGTGAAAAAACGTGTAGCGCAAAAGCTCGAGCCCGTTATTCCTCGCATAATTATTACCATTGTTTTACCTACGTTAATTTTAGCATTAGATATTGATATTACCATTGTTTTTATCTACGTTAATATTAGTATCAGATATTGCTATTATGATAACTTTAGTTGCTAATGTAATCTTTATCATTATTGGTACAAACATTAGGTAATTATTGTACCTATTATTAATCACCCCAAAATTAAGCTTGTATTGCTGCAAGACTGATGTTACGTGAGACACATTGCCCAACTCATAAGTCCGAGACGTCTGAAGATGCGAGACCGACGCATTAAAAGCGCGTTTCTAGAGCTAATAGATTTCACGCCGTACTGCGCAAAATAAGAATAGAAAAAAGGCAAAGACTCAAACTTTTCTGTTATATATTGGCCAACCTTCTAATGTACTTCAATTTAGTGATTTTTTAACATAGAACTAAAAGTGTCAAAAGATGTTCAACATAAATTTTCCTTGCATGATCAAGGTTAATGTGCGCTGTAAAATATTATAAAGATGATAATATCGTAAGTATTCAACAACAAGAAAACATTTACAAGTATTATTCATTAGTTTTGTTCAGATGTTGCGTATAAAGAGATTTCGAACTAGTTTTGATAGTCATATACATGATTATATAGTTTAATTTAGATCAGGTCCACTTGACCACGAAAATGATCCCATAGACATCTGGCTACACTTCATAAAGGGTACGGAATTTACAATTTATAGCATGTGCTTCTAGCTACACCCTCGTAAATGGTAAAAATTTAACATTTTCAGACTTATCACAAAATAGCGAGGCACCTTTATATGGGATCGAGGACATAATCTGTATACGCATTATGTATGCCCTTATCTTGTTCTCTTGTCTTTCATGACACCGCGGCACTTATTTCTCCCTAAATTTTCAAATAAAAGTTGTTCTGGAACTAGGAAAACGCGGGCGAAAACACTGTATTGTGGGGTCCAGAGTGACTCAAAAGCGAAGATGCTCTTTTCCGTCCGTGTATCAAATTAGACAGGAAGATGAGAGTGGACGCGTGACTAAACACACTAAAAGAAATTCAGTTAACAAATTAAATCATCGGATAAATTGATCGCACCAATTTCTACTTGATCATTATGAGACAACTTGCAGTTGTAATAATTACAACGCACCCCCTATCGTTCTATATATATAACATACGAACGGTTTGAAGAAAGGTTTTGCGTTGTAATAATATTTCTAGCAATTTCAAATACCAAAACCATGAAACAGTCGGAAAACAACTTTGCCTTTATTCTGCCGGTTTTCAGGTGCATACGTCCGCTTCACCAACCTGAAGAAACAGAATCCAGCTTTAAAAACTCTCCTTGCTGTGGGTGGATGGAATGAAGGCTCCAAGAAATTCTCTCACGTATGTAGTTTCCACTGCAAATCCTCAAAGTTCCCGACTATACTACTGCATTAATATCAAAATATCTGCCAAACAAAAAGTGGGCTGTGGATATTTATTTTCAGATTTCACAACACCAGAAACTTAGCCTTTGACCTGTTGAAGTCAAGGGCATTTACAGACCTTCTTAATGTTTGCTGATATAACAACTGCAACTCCGATAAAATTAAAGCATATGGGAAGTATGCGAGACTGAATTGATTTGTCACCAGCTGGTTCAGAATGAATTTCGCGTTTATACGCATTATTTGACCAAGACATGGCGACGCCCGGTGATGGCTAGCCCGGCTCGCCCCAGGCCGTTCACCACAGGTCGCGCGTGCTGCCGCGCCCGGCCTGCTGGCAAAGAGGCGATAAGCACACATATACGCCTTGCAATAGAGAAGGATGCCCTCCTGAGACTCGAGTCCAAGCCGTGTGTAGAAATGGATAAATGTATATACTCGTGTTATTTTGAGACGTTAGAAACACCATTATGAAGAAATTTTTGCATGCCAAAATCAATAACTTTAAATTTGTGTACGTATAGAAACCTACACTGGTCAACAAAATTTAACTTTTGTCATGCATCCAATACAAAATAGTCCGTTTCTAGAGTAATTTATGGCGCTGAACACGAATCTGGCAGCAAAAATGCCGTATCGGACCAAAATTTTGAGATCCAGTATTTCTGTGTGTCGTCTTTGTTTCAGCCTACTTGGCATCAGTGACATTGACGGTGCAAAACCCAAGAGGTCTAGGACAATTAACGCTTGGGTGTTTGTGGAGGCTGGGGTATTCTACCCTAAACCCGATTTTTATAGACCTAGGTCAATATGTTCAAGGTAAAACGAGGCCATATAGGTCAAATTCTGTCCGTGCAGGGTAGCCATTGGGAAATACCGCGATTATGCGATGAGAAACCAGATATGGAGAGAAAGTGACCTAAAGTAACGGACAAAAGGTCTGAGGCAATGTTCTCTGAAACTTTTAGGTCAAGGTTGTTCAAGGTCATTGACCTTTGACGTCAAAATATTACATTTTGCCTATAATGTATACTGCAACTAGCACTATGGTAACCGTTGGGCGGGAAATCAGGTTTGACCTTGACCTACGACCTTTGACTTGAACCTGCAACCTTGAGATCAAGATTGGGTTACCTAACCTATGACGTCATAATATAATATACGTCATATTAAGCGACGTTATCCGACCGAAGGCACTAGGGTCAATAACCTTGAAATGGTGGTATAAACTGTGACTGTGCCCTGTGACCTGTGACTTTTTACTTGGACTTGACTTTCAAGGGAGGTGACTCTGACATAAAATCCTCATCATATAATGCGGCGACATCACCACTCGGTCTACAATACTGGCGAGCTTGTGCGACCGCGCGCAAGCCTTGTTCAATGTACAATGTTCATGCACTTTAATGCTAGTTAGTCTTCCGTTGCAATAAATTCACATGTATGAGTGATAAGCTGCATTGTCTGGGTGCAGATAGCCCGGGTTCTCGACATGCTTGATCTATATTTTCCACAAAAGGCTAGGCTCATGACTGTGTGTGGAAAGTGTAAGGGCTATACATTAGGTATGCTCCGGAGAAGAAGCCGGGTCCGATGGCAAAAAACGGTTACTAAATTTGAAATCAGCGGTATCGAAATAGGTAGGAACAGGTGCTCACGTGCCGGATCCATTTTGGCCGTTGACCAGTGCTATGGCTTTAAATAGTCCAATGATGAAGCACTCTATACAATAGTGGGGTGAATAATATAAATAATAATGTAAATAATATAAATAAGAATGTAAATAATATAGCCCCCCACAATAGTCCTTCCCTGTGTGGCGCACTCATTGAAATAATCTTTTTTCCAATCTCACTGTTTGTGATGTGTTTTGAACGAAATAAAAAGGCCTTCGTTTTCCCTTGCCCAGAACTCCACTTGGCACTCAGTATTGCAGTTCTCTGTGATGGGCCACCTTCAGATCTCGGACTCTGGCTGCACCACCTCGGAGTTTGAAGCTGTCTTCATTACCTTGCTTTCCAGCGGTGGGTGATCGCCGGTGGCTCATTGCTAAGGTCTATGCAACCCATGCAAGTTGATACCCCCTGGTCCCTTGGACAGATGACTATTCGTAGTAACCTTTTTAATATTTCATCTGTTGCATAAGTTTTTTTTCAATGTATACAGAATGAGATTCTAGCCACCTAACTCTTCAATGAAACTTCATAGCCATCAATTTAAATTACTACATTAAAAAAATCACCTGCTCGAGAGTGGGGGTGGAAAGTCAGCCACCATGCAACGAAATACGTATTCTAGAGATTCGCTTCACATCAAAAGTTGTGATGTTCTCCTGTGTGCCATAGCCCTATTAAACCCAACCGGGTCACAGACAGAAGGACAAAGGAGACGTTCCCCATCAGTGGTCATTTACTTTTGGGTCAAGAGGAACGTCTCCTAGAAGTGTAAGACCTCGGCGCACAAGGCTTCACGCGTAGATGAGTATGGACGCTGAAAATGTAGTGATCAATCAGAGGCAGTGACTTGAATGAACCATAATCAAATATAATTTGGTAAAAACATGACTCATAAATTTTCGACATTTTATTCTAAAAATGCACAAAACAAGTCCCGTCCATGGTTCAACACAGAAAATAAGTGGAAATATATTCACCTTGTATTACCCCTGTTACATGTCCTAAGGGCGGTCGAGTTATGGTAGTTTCCGTGAAATCTGTTTCCAGAAATATTCTACTTCCAATTTTGCAACTAATTCGGGTTCTATATTTTTTATAATCAGCAATCGACATAAGATACGGTGCCCCGATCAGCCCACCAATGGCACCCTTTGCTACGAGGTGGGGTCTCCAGGGCTACGACACCCCCCCGGATAAATTATTGACCGACGGATTTCCCTGTACTTGCATTGTTTCAAACGCCATTGTTCTTCTTGCTTATCGTTGCTATTTGTATTTTGTTAGCTAAGCACGAAATAGCTGCAATGCCATAGAAAAGTTTTTAATATAATGTTCCTTTTGTCGTCACCGAGGCCTGGAGAATAGAGTTCTCTCGATCATAATTTCGCATGAAACTTCTTAGCAACCAAGAATGTTAAAAAGATACGATAACGACTAAAGCGTTCTACACTATTTATGTTTCCTATTGATACAAATTACAAATTATGTGCTATCGGCAACATTTTTAAACTGCCTACCTTCACTGGATGACCCAGCCGAGCGTACGACGCGCGCGACCGTCTCTGAACCAAGAACATTTGGATAGACTTTACTCTTGCTTTAGATAATTATTTTGACACAAGGTAAAAATTCAAAATATTAAGCTTTCTGCACATAGTGGTTGAAATAAGCTACAACGACAGAGACGACGTTAAAACGTTTAAAACTTGAGAATAGATACTCATACATGGAGACTCAGGCTATGGCTTACACATTCCCTTCTCGTTAAAAAATAAATATTGTTTTTGACTAGATTGAACCCGATTTCCGCTGTGAACTCAGAGTGGTACCTAACCCTCATGGAACGTGCAGCACCGCTTAAGTAATCCCTCAGGAAGAGTGTGAACCAGCTGTGGTAGTCCCTCAGGGAGAGTGAGACCCAGCTGTGGTATTCCCTCAGGGAGAGTGTGATCCCGCTTTGGTAGTCCCTCAGGGAGAGTGTGACCCAGCTGTGGTATTCCCTCAGGGGGAGTGTGATCCCGCTTTGGTAGTCCCTCAGGGAGTGTGACCCCGCTGTGGTAGTCCCTCAGGGAGAGTGTGATCCCGCTTTGGTAGTCCCTCAGGGAGTGTGACCCCGCTGTGGTAGTCCCTCAGGGAGAGTGTGACCTCGCTGTGGTAGTCCCTCAGCGAGTGTGACCCCGCTGTGGAAGTCCCTCAGGGAGAGTGTGATCCCGCTGTGGTCGCCTTTCAGGGAGAGTGTGACCCCGCTGTGGTAGCCTTTCAGGGAGAGTGTGACCCCGCTGTGGTAGTCCCTCAGGGAGATTGTGATCCCGCTGTGATAGCCCCTCAGGGAGTGTGACCCCGCTGTGGTAGTCCCTCAGGGAGTGTGACCCCGTTGTGGTAGTCCCTCAGGGAGTGTGACCCCGCCGTGATAGCCCCTCAGGGAGAGTGTGACCCCGTTGTGATAGCCCCTCAGGGAGAGTGTGACCCCGCTGTGATAGCACCTCAGGGAGAGTGTGACCCCGCTGTGATAGCCCCTCAGGGAGAGTGTGACCCCGCTGTGGTAACCTCCCCAGATGGCCGCCTCCGCTGAGACCCGTAAGGTATTCATCGACAGCGTCATGGACTACCTGGAGAAGTTCAACTTCGACGGTCTCGACCTGGACTGGGAATACCCGGGACAGCGTGGAGGGTCGCACGACGACAAGGCGAGTCGCTTTCTGGCGTGCGCACGCATGTGCGGCATGACTCGATCTTTGCTTCTTCCCTTTTGCTGGGAAGCTCATTTCTTCGCGTGGGAAATGTATAACTTTTATCCGACGTATCTCGCGGTGACCGTGACTTTATATGATGGGATCTACATTTTGATTTATCACATCTCTTCACTCCCAGTCGTCTTTATCGAGGTACATTTTGTACTAACTACCTAGCAAGCTAGTCTATAGTTCTAGTGGACAGAATCAATATTCTTGTGGATCACCCTTTAACACGCGCATTGACGGGGTCTGAGCCACCTTCGCTTTGACGGGGGCGGGCACCCCCTCCCCTAAGATCTCGAGACCAACGCTAGGTAGCGAAAAACGACAAACGTCGTTGGGTAGCCCATCCACTTCTCTATCTAAAATATTTGAAACATTTTTTTCAGGTCACATTTAAGGTCACTAGAGGTCAAAACATGCCGTCACAGGGATAGCATATAAATGAAGGTTGTCGGTCATTACATCTGAACAAGAAAATATAGAGAAAAACAATTTAAATTATATGAATCCTCGCAGCAAGCCGAATCGAGTGATATATAATATGAACTTGCTAGGTCAAATCGAGGATTTGACCTGACTTGAGGTCAGGTCATGGTCAAGTTAGGTAAAATAGATAGCATTAGAACTGCAAAGACAAGGTGAATATAATGCAATGAAAATAAGCGCTCTATCACCATCCGTTACTAAGTTATTTAGTTAAAATCATTTTTCCCAAGTATTTCCAATAGAGAGGTCATGACTCGTACCTGACCTTAGGTCATCGATATCAAAAATACAAAAAAATTATGTGGTATGAGTTTCAATCAGATAAGTTCAACCTGTTCCGACTTATGCTATCTTAAACTTTTTTAGGTCAGGTCACTTGACCTGTACTGGTGACCTGACCTGAGATGAACTAACCTTAAAAATTTTGACAAAAGTTGTAAAAATATTGAAAGAAAAGTCTGCCAAGTACAACGGCGCTACGCGCTGCCGTTTTTATGCTGTCTCCAAATATCCCGAGGGGGTACAAACCCGCATCAATGCGCGTGTTAGATTATTGTCTTTTTCACCAAACTCGCAGCCCTCCCCCTGCACACAAAACACACACTGGCTGAACCTCCGTCAGCGGCTAGTAATGAATTTTGTTTCAGGGCCACTCCCAACAGGCACACTTGCCCAATTACAGGGAGTACTGGCGTAAGTGTATCTAGAATTTAAACCGACGATAGGAAAATAACAACATTCAACAAGGCTTCGAGCTTTAACAACAAAGCAATGACCATATTAAAATACATTGCATTCATGGATCCTGAAAACACGTTTGGAACTAATGATTGAAATGATGTATATGTTTATATATGAAGGAAAATGTGGAAAACTAAAAGCATGATCCTGCGACGTTTGGCGTAAGTCTGAAAATCTGATATGGTAGTCCCAGGCGCCCTCCCGGAGGTCACACGTCAAAACTTGCTACATGACCCTGAAGAGTGGCCTAAAATACTACGATTTAGAAAATAAAGAGTAAAAATAAATGGCTTGTACAAAAATACTACGATTTCGGCAGATTCCCGTTTTCCCCATATATTTTCCATGGAGAGTTCATGCCCCGTGTTTGAACCTGGGTCATTCATATAAAAAATCCTGTTACCGCAACTTGGGGTAATCAGAGGGCCTATCATGTTACATAGATATTAGATCACTATGGCTATGCATTGGATCATCAATGGCTGTGACTTACGTTATTAATTTGTAGCGTATTATGCTTGTGTAGCAATGTTACGTTTTTCGCTGACCTGTAGAATACTTGAAATGTTTTATGAAGCCTTGTCTCCCTACAAGTTTAACACCACCTACCTGTGGCATTTCAGGCGAATTTTGGCCTGCTGATCAAGGAGTTGAAGGACGTGTTTAAACCCAAGGGATACGTCCTCTCCGCTGCCCTGCCAGCTGGGAAGACCAGCGCGCACAAGAGCTACGACATCCCTACGTTAATGAAGTCAGTGTCTGGCAGAGGTCTGCTGGCGAGGGGGGGACAATTGTGGGACGGGGAGGAACACGTCCAGGTTTGGTTCCAGGCAGGGTCGGGGCGGCACATTTTGTTCCTGAAAATTTTTCTGGGGACATGAAATGGGACAGTGTAGAACACTGTTTAAATACATTTTCCGAGACTAGATAGGATAGGAAAAATCAAACGTGGGCGGAAAGGGATAGATGTTTAAAAAGCTATGCCGATGTCTGCGGGTTGGTGAGATGTATGTTAGTTTCCATCAGTCCTGGCTGAGGCCCGACCTCCAGTTCCTACTGTACGAGTATTTAACACCCCTTCAAGGAGTTTAGTTCGCCATGATTGGTACTGCGTCCCAAGTAGCTGAAGCAATCGGGCTCACCCCAGCACATTATGCGCGAGAAACTTAAACAGGAGAATATTCAATTTCCTAGCTCTTATTCTACTGGTCACGCATTTCCTTTAGTTTTCTGCTCAGCGTTAGAGTGAGGTTGTGCAGGAGATCCTGAGTTTTTGGTCAATACTGCACTCTATATTTAATAATTTTACTATGTTTTGGTAATTTAGAAATATCACATATGGCTACTGAAAATGTTCCGGAGCTTTTAGGAGCAGTCTTGAAGTCGGTGAGAGTGAAAACAGTTTAAGAGCATATGACTTAACCCTCACCCCACCGGGAGACAATCGATGCCCCCTAAGGTTCTTTCGGGATAGCAGAAAAACGACGAAACGCAGCACCGCGGTTGGGGGCTCTATCTCTCACCTCATCATTTTTCCAGAATCTCTGAAAAATTTTACCCCGGGTCACCCAAGGTCAGGTCACTAGGCGAGGTCAACCAAGGTCACCTCACTTCAACTTTGAAGCTCTATAAGAGCTACATTTCTTGGTCGATCGATTTGAAACCTGCTACACTTCATGAACCTTCCAGGGTTTACAAAGTGTATATCCGGGATTTTTCGATTTCGTGACCTGAGGTCAGGTCACGAGGCGACCTCTCCCATTGGAAAAACATGGGGAAAAGCTGTCTCATGATATAAAAGTCACAAAAATTATTGCAAATACTCAGACTGCTCAGAAAAGCGTTTTTGGACAGCCTTTACGGATCCCAGGGGTCATATTTGCCCTTTGACTTTTCCAAGGTAATCCAAGGTCACCAGGGGTCAAAAATAGTATTTTGACAATAACTTTTGATCTAACTAAGCTAGAGCGCTGAAACAAACACCATCGTGTTTTTTCTTGTCACTGGCTTTCATTTCATATACAGCAAGGTTACTTTCTGACCTTCCGTGACCTCAAGTCATATCAGGTCATGAGGTGACCTCTGGAGGTCAAACCACTGGCGGGAGGTCTTTACGTTCCACCTAGTGGAGAAAGGACTGGCAATTTCCCATTAAATGTACTTAACCAGATCTCAATAGCTCTAATGGCATAGGAGTTATGCACAGTTTTCTTAAGCATTGCATATTTGGGTGAAAATAGCCTATCGTGACCTTTCTTGACCTCTGGAGGTCAAGCCATTGACCTGAGGGCTTAAACATGTGAAATAATTTCTTACTGAATTCACGCGAGCTTTCTAATGCACTTTGCAGATTTGCGCTAACCCCCATATTTTCGGAGTTAGAGGGGGCCATCGATGGCCCCCGGTGGGCTAGGTGGCCGACCCCGGTGGGGCTAAGGTGGCGCCGGACCCTCGGTGGGGCGCGGGTTAAATGGCAACTGATCAAAGACGGCCTAAGTTACGAGGGTAGCGTTGGCCTGCATTAGATTATGACGCTATATTAAACTTATTCGAGGCTTAGTTCAAGGTCGCGGAGCTAGGCCAAAAAGCCTGGGTTAAGGTCAACCCTTCAATGCCCACTCAATAGCTGCTATAGTAGGGTGTCCCAAAAAACCACTTTTTCGTCTGTGCAAGCTTGCCGGTTGACACCGCATTCTCCTTTGAGTTAATAATGAGCATGCAAAATTTGGATTCGATCCTTTGAGGTTTGGTCCCTCCCCGCCCCCAAAACTGGTGAAAATCGAAAATCGTTGAATCGGCTCGAAAATGGGTTCATTCGAAAGCTTATGACAGAGGAAAACATATTTCCCTCATACAAATTGATGTAAAACCACTTCTTCAACGTTTTAGAGAGCTAAGAAGTTCCGAATTGTGGTATCACTGGCCAGAGGCGGATCTAATAAACTTTTTTTTGGGGGTAACATGAGCAAAATGGGAAAACAAAGTCTTGTTTTCAAGAAAATAGACCTCAATTGGCCAAAGCGAGTAGAGTTTATCACTTTTAAGGGGATGGCTGGATTGGTTTTCCTTGCATCCGCCACTCGTAAGGACATGACAAATTATATATTTTACTTCGCCTGATTTCGGGAAACAAAGTCATTTGCTGCATCACTACGGATATAAGTGCATGGTACCATTGCGACCGTTAGAATGAATATTCCATGTTTTCGTTCCTTTACAGAGTTGTCGTGTCATGACTAATTTGCATTTAATGTTAAAGCAGTCTACCTGAAGCAAATTGTACGATGCCTTCAGCATACTCGAAGAAAAGATCCAATGATGAAGAAGGGAGAAGTCAGCGACGGAAAAAAACATGCGGACTGACCTCTGAGGTAGTCCAGGCATCAATTGAAACGATGAGATGACTTTGTTGGTAAATCCCTTCAGCTGCCTGCCAATCAGCTACCGACCAAGCGTAAAATCCTCCAAAGGTGCCGAGCCCTCCGCATACAAGAGCCTAGTGCAACGAAGCACTAGCTAGCTGGATAGATCGCTTTAGAGGTCCAGGCGATATAAGTCACCGTTCGAGTGCCCTGCAATACTGTTTACAGCAGCTGTAAAAATGTGTCATGCATACGCTAGGCGTGTGGTTAAAGTAATACTGAAATCTGAATCGAGAAACACTTTCATTTCAGCGCCAGCTCTATTCATTTCATCGCCAGCTCATGGCAGTCGGTTATTATTTTCGTGGTAACAGTGACAAGTTCTTAACCCTCGCCCCACCGGGGGGGCCATCGATGGCCCCCCTAAGGTTTTTCCGGGATAGCAGAAAAACGACGAGACGCAGCACCGCGGTTGAGGGCTCTACCTCTCACTGCATCATTTTCCCATCATCCCTGAAATTTTTTACCCCGGGTCACCCAAGGTCAGGTCACCAGACGAGGTCAGCCAAGGTCACCTCACTTCACCTTTAGAGCTCTGTAAGAGCTACATTTCAAAGTCGATCGATTTGAAACTTCCTACACTTCATGACCCCTCCAGGGTCTACAAGGTGTATATCCGGGATTTTTCGATTTCGTGCCCTGAGGTCAGGTCACGAGGCGACCTCTCCCATTGGAAAAGCATGGGGAAAAGCTATTTCATGATATAAAAGCCACAAAAAGGATTGCAAATACTCAGACTGCTCAGAACAGCGTTTTTGGACACCCTTTCACGGATCCCAGGGGTCATATTTGCCCTTTGACTTTTCCAAGGTCATCCAAGGTCACCAGAGGTCACAAACAGTATTTTGACAATAACTTTTGACCTAATTGAGCTAGAGCGGTGAAACAAACACCATCGTGTTTGTCTTGTCACTGGCTTTCATTTGATATACGGCAAGGTCACTTTTTGACCTTTCGTGACCTCAGGTCATATTAGGTCACGAGGTGACCTCTGGCGGTCAAACCACTAGCGGGAGGTCTTTACGTTCCACATAGCGGAAAAAGTACTGGCAATTTGCTATCAAATGTACTTTACCAGGCCTCAATAGCTCTAATGACATAAGAGTTATGCCCAGTTTGCTTAATCATTGCATATTTGAGTGAAAATAGCCGATCTTGACCTAATTTGACCTCTGGAGGTCAAACCATTGACCTGAGCACTAAAACATGTGAAGTAATTTCTTACTGAATTCACGCGAGCTTTCTATTGCTTTTTGCAGATTTGCGCTAACGCCCATATTTTCGGAGTTAGAGGGGGGCCATCGATGGCCCCCCCGGTGGGGCGAAGGTGGCGCCGGACCCCCGGTGGGGCGCGGGTTAAGGAACCTGCAAATGATCATGAGGTCTAACAACAATCCTTCTTCGCAAGAGGACTTCAGTTTCTTAATCAACACCAGGTGCCTAATCCTAGAATTAGATAAAATATTTTCTGCTCACGCTGTTCTTTGTTGTTGTTTTTCTGGCGATACTCTTCGACAAGCTCTCCATGGCCCCCGCCGAGCACCTTCAAGTCAAGCAGATTGCAGAGCTAATCGCCCACTTTCATGACCCATACTTCTTGCAGGCCCTACTGACTGCGGGAACTCCACGGCTTGACATCAGGCTATTCCAGGACATGAAGACCTATTCAGGGTAGCTACCAAGTGCTGCGAAAGCCACACAGTGCTCTATCATGCGTCAACCCTGGCATCTCACGGGGGAAAACGCCGTCCTCTGGTTGTTTGGTGAGGGTGTGTCAACAGATGAAAATGCAGAGGTAGCAGCTGCACTCCCTGACAGTCACATAGCCAGGAACACTGGCACAGGGAAAGCCGATGTTGTCAGGAGCATATAAGCTGAGGCTCTGTGACTTCGTCCGACCGCGCTCCTGGCTGGCATTCAGGTGGATGAACGTCAGCAACCAGTGCTTACCACCCAGGAATCGGCGAGTGATACAGACTTCATCTGTATGAACGCTTTCATGGAAAATCTAGCAGTCACAAACGACAGCGCGGAACGATCGGTGAAATACATCATGGACTACACCGACGTTGCCCGTGAAGGTGACATGAGGGCTCGGAACTGACAGTAGCCTGCGCACACCGTCTCCAAGCGCCGAATCTCGAAAAAGAGCTGGATGGCGTGCACGTGTAAAAATATTAATATAGAACTAGAAGGAGCAGTCTAACAACATTTTATCTGAGAACAAGTTTCCTTTCCCATTCATGAGCTTCCGAATAAACACATTAAAGCCATTGGCTTGATGATATGGTGTGTCGTTCTGACTGCACCAATCGGTTGCGAAAAAAACGAAACAATCATATTTGTGCAATGAACGCCCACTTTCCATGCCATTCACAGTCCCAGGGAAAAGAAATCTAGCTATGCCCTTGAAAGCGGTTAAATTGTACAGACTGTGATGATTCTGGTCCATTTTCTTGAAAAAAAAACAATAATTTTCCCCACATTTCCCGCGATACCCCCAAAAAAGTTTATAAGACCCGCCTCTGGCCAGTGATCTCGCAATTCGAAACTTCTTAGCTCCATAAAAGCATCAAGAAGTGGTGCTTTACATCAATTTGAATGAGGGAAATAGGTTTTTCTGTCATAAGCTTTCATATAAACCAATTTTCAAGCCAATATAACGGTTTTCCATTTTCATCAGTTAAAGGGGGGGGCGAGGAGACCAAACCTCAAAGCATCGATTCAAAGTTTTGCATGCTCATTATTAACTCAAAGGAGAATGCGGTGTCAACTGGCAAGCTTGCACAGACGAAAAAGTGGTATTTTGGGACACCTTAATTACTCCTGACACGACAATTCTGTAAAGGAACAAAAACATGGTATATTTCTTCTAACGGTCACAACGGTGTAAAGAAGTACTTCAGAGGTCGGCCTGCATGTTTTTCCCGTTGCTGACTTGTCTCTTCTTCATCATTGTATCTTTTCTTCGAGTATGCTGAAGGCATCGTACAATTTGCTTCAGGAAGACCGCTTCAACATTAAATGCAAATTACTCATGACACGACAACTCTGTAAAGGAACGAACACATGGAATATTCATTCCAACGGTCACAATGGTACCATGCACTTATATCCGTAGTGATGCCGCAAATGGCTTTGTTTCCCGAAATCAGGCGAAGTACAATTTATAATTTGTCATGTCCATACCAGTAGCGGATGCAAGGAAAACCAATCCAGTCATCCCCTTAAAAGTGATAAAACTCTACTCGCTTTGGCCAATTGTGGTCTATTTTCTTGAAAAAAGACACTGTTTTCCCATTTTACTCATGTTACCCCAAAAAAAGTTTATTAGATCCGCCTCTGGCCAGTGATACCACAATTCGGAACTTCTTAGCTCTCTAAAACGATGAAGAAGTGGTTTTACATCAATTTGTGTGAGGGAAATATGTTTTCCTCTGTCATAAGCTTTCGAATGAATCCATTTTCGAGCCAATTCAACGATTTTCGATTTTCACCAGTTTTGGGGGGCGGGGGGGACCAAACCTCAAAGGATCGAATCCAAATTTTGCATGCTCATTATTAACTCAAAGGAGAATGCGGTGTCAACCGGCAAGCTTGCACAGACGAAAAAGTGGTATTTTTGGGACACCCTACAGCTATAGTGCTAGTTATACTACATATACATAACTTATTCGGTTTGTTGAAGCTTCATGACATGAGGGTCAAAAACGGGGAGGGGGAACGGGGTCGACGCTTCCGCCCAACTTGCGAATCAGGGGAGACGTTCCCCTAAACTTCGGAACTCGACCTGGTTTTTGCATTCTTTTCTGTCGCCTATTTTAACCTGGTGAATTTGTTCATGGAGTGGGTGGGCGTTAGATTAAAAAAATACCCAGAATACATTTAAAACTCACCTCCCACTCACCCACCCTCCTCTTTCATTGCTCGTCTGCTGAGGTCCGTCCTCCCCCATTCTCCTCCAGTAAATATGCTGTGATGACGGCCCTGTCTCATGGGTTAATGACTTCGAATGACCCGACCAAGACATTTCAGAGAATAATGTATGGGACCCGCACTCAATCAGCTTAGTCTAATTTCAGTGCATTCGCCATTCCTTTCTCCGTGATCACGACATTTACCAAACCAAATCCCGTTCTAAGTGTAACTCAGATTTGGCGTTTATGACCTCGTTTCATCAGGAAGATATTGACCTAGGCCAAAAAAAGTTGCCCAAAATATAGACAACTATACCCCTCACCAAACCCAAACTGGTGTTAGCACAGCCCTCTTGTTTTTGTATCAGGGGTGCACTTAAGGACATTCTCCACACCCCGTTGACGCCAGACCCATCTCCGCTGCGCGAATCAAGCTCATGAGTAGCTGATGTGCCGATTCTTGTCTGAAGTGCTTAGCTATTCTTGTACATATTATGGAATATTTGATCGTTGATGAAAACTGTTCAGACATGTATTTTATTGGTAGAAACTCGAATCAAATCTTTCTCTAAGCGATCACTTTGTGCGACTAATAAATATTGCAAGGTTTTCATGAAAACTGGGTGTAAATAGGTGCTTTCATCTGATGAGGACCCAGGGCAGCATGTGCTGGGCTGGATATTGTTGATTTCATTGTATGCCTATGCATTCTGGGACACCGGAAAAACGAGCCATACCGGAAAAGCGATGTATCCCATTAAGTCTCATATCAATCATTGACACAAAACGATTCAGAAACAGGTAATATTCGGTACAGAAAACAGAATAGGGAGTTCCTCAGAAACGGGTCGTTGTCCCTGTTCCTTGGGCGCAGACACGGGAGAGATTGACCATGGGTGGCGTGTTGCGCAGATACCTGGACTTCTTCAACATCATGGCCTACGACTACCACGGCGACTGGGACCCCTTCACCGGCCACACCGCGCCCATGTACTCCTGTAAGGAGGACGTGCAGCGCGGCTGGGACTGGCTCAACGTGGTACGTACAGAGTACACAACGGCATACCAGCCGTTTTGTACTCTATGTTTCAGTGCAGTACCACTCGTGGTAGGTGCGCCAGGTACTCGGGGGCATTATCGGAAGTCGTTGTCAAGGAAAGCAGCTGCAAATCGATCAGTTGTTCAATCCGTGAAACGGATTTTATACCAGTAACTTGAAACTTTTACGGGTGAAAAACATGGGCTCAGGCATGCCCAAATTATTTGCGGAATTTTAAAATTCCAATTTTGTTCTTCAAAACTTTGCGTTACAGGGGAAAATGGCCATTATGCACCCACTTATCAAATGCGCCCAGTCAATGTTTTAGAAATACTAGCTGTTTTTCAACTCTGTTTTTGTATCATTCTGTTGTTCATCACTATCCCCCATCTTCCCTGGTGACCAAAGCGCCTGGTAAGTTGAATTCGACCATGCTAGCCGTATTTTTCTGTTGTGCATGCATTTTAAATCGTGGCAGGGGTTTCCAATGCTGGTATGAAAATGCACCTTTACAAATATTGAGCAGAGGACAATATTTTCCATATCTAGACCCTTTTATTTTTCAACTCAAGAAAAATAACTTAGTTCTTCCGTATTGGAAGGATTTCTCAGGAGCTTTTCCACCTGTACCCGTTGGAAGGTTTTCTCAGGAGCCAGATTGTCCCCTGTTCAGGGAATCCACCAGACCTTGAACCCGGGTCGACCACGTGGAAAGCGAGCGTGCTATTCATTGTACCACAGCGCCCTTTTAAGGCCGCTACTATTGACAGAGGCCCCTGGGGGCCTCAATGGTTCAGAGGAATCAAGTGGTAAAAAAGGACCCTGCTAGTCACCGAATGGAGTTCTGGAGGGGGTCACCATTTCTGGTATCAATTTGTACCACTGGCTGCATAGCACAGTGCGGGGGCTGCACCTTGCGCCGCCCGTGTGCTCAGGGGGGGGCGCAGCCACCCCCCCTTCTTGACAATGCCCCTAGTTGGCAGAAAAGATATCTAGCAGGCTGTGGGCGGGTCGGTAGATGGCATTAACGCAGGTCATTACCTCAATGTCGACTCGCAAACAAAGTGCGGATGTCATTACAGTTATCGCGTGCAGACTTCAAAAGGCAGCGGTTATCATCGCCAGTGATTACTGTTCTGGTCTCATCAGGGAGACACCTGAATTCCGTATGTGCGGTTTATTGCGGTGGAGGTAGCAGCCGGCCGGAGACACAAACACACACACTCACTGACCGCCTGACCCGTGAGGCGGGTCAAGACACGGCTCTAGCGTGACGTCACGCGCCAGCCGGCCCCTGATAGGGTGGCGCCAGACAACCGATGCAGCCGACCTAGTGGCGTCAAACGAAGCCCACACAATTACCATGATGCAACGCAGATGGCTACAAAGTATGAACTGAGTCTCACGCTGACGTCTGTCGAAATCAGCACGAGTCTGTTTTGCACTGTTCACAGGCACTCTATGATGCGGCGGGGACCGACTGGTGCTTATGGCTGACGCAAGGCTTGAGGCCAATGCGCGAAGAATGTTTACTGATTGCAGTTCTGACGGACCTGTAAGGACTGACAAAATAGCAGCTGCTTAAAGGGAAACGCTGATTTGCCCTTGTTCCAGGCCGAATAATTCGCAGTTCACGGAACTCTTTTGCTGTGCGTGCTACTAGGGGTGGAGGTATTTGGCAAAGGTGGGCACTGCTACACAATTTCAGACCGCGCCCGCCACTTATGCTGATTGAAATCGCTACCACTTTGATAGCGCTACTTCCTTGAAATCCCGAAACCGCTATCCGATTCTCCGCTACTCCACTCTCGCTGATTTCTATCAAAAAATGTTACTAAACTGCCAGTGAAAAAATTGTCTTTGTTATCATTAAATCAACGCCAAGGGAAATACTGCTTATCTTAGTTTTGCATGAAAAAGAAGCGGTTTTATTGCAAGATGTGCAGGCAAAATCACAAAACAAAACCATTCATTCAATCTTCTGTTTTCTGATGGAAAACAACATCTTACTTTCTATGTAATAATTGTTTTTGATGGTGGTTCTCATTATCAGACTGTCGGTAGCGGTAGCATCTTAATTCTTTTAACCCGCGCCCCACCGGGGGTCCGGCGCCACCTTCGCCCACAGGGTGCATCAATGCCCCCTCTAACTCCGAAAATATGAGGGTTAGAAAAAAATCTGCGGAGTGCATTAGAAAGCTCGCGTGAATTCAGTAACAAATTACTTAGAATGTTTAAGCGCTCAGGTTAATTTTTTGACCTCCAGAGGTCAAGTTAGGTCACGATAGGCTATTTTCACTAAAATATGCAATGCTTAACACGCGCATTGACGGGGGCGGGTGCCCGCCCCCTCCTCGGGTTTTTCGGAAACAGCAGAAAAACGGCGGCGCGCAGCGCCGCCGTACTTGGTTTACATTCTCCCTCATCATTTTTACAACTTCTGTGAACATTTTAAGGTTAGGTCATCTCAGGTCAGGTCACCAGTGCAGGTCAAGTGACCTGACCTAAAAAAAGTTTAAGATAGCATAAGTCGGAGCACGGTGAACTTATCCGATTGAAACTCATATCACATAATGGGCCCACCGAGTTCTCTAAAATGTGTTCCGGTATTTCTTATATCGATGACCTAAGGTTAGGTACGAGGCATGACCTCTCCATTGAAAATACATGGGAAAATGGTTTTTACTGTATAAATCAGTAACGGATAGTGATAGAGCATTTATTTTAGCTGCATTAGACTCGCCTCGGCTTTGCGGAACTAATGATATGTATTTTATATAATTTGACCCTGACCTGACCTCAGGTCAGGTCAAATCCTTGATTTGACCTCGCAAGGTCAAATCATATATCATTCGATTCGACTTGCTGCAAGGATTCATATTGTTCAGGTCGTTTTGCTCTATCTTTACTTGTTCAGATGTAATGGCCGAAAAACTTAATTTACATGTTATCCCTATTACGGCATGTTTTGACCTCTCGTGACTTTAAATGTGACCTGACAAAAAATGGTTCAAAAATTTTCGATGGAGAAGTGGATGAGCTACCCAACGCCCTTTACCGTTTTTCGTTACCTACCGTGGTTCTCGAGATATTAGGGGGCGGGTACCCGCCCCTCTCGTCAAAGCGAAGGTGGCTCAGACCCCCGTCAATGCGAGTGTTAAGCAAACTGGGCATAACTCTTATGCAATGAGAGCTATTGAGATCTGGTAAAGCGCATTTGACAGGAAAAGGCCAGACCTTTTTCTGCTATGGGAACATCATGACCTCCGGCCAGTGGTTTGACCTCCAGAGGTCACCTTGTGGCCTAATATGACCTAAGGTCACGAAAGGTCAGAAAGTGACCTTGCCGTATATCAAATGAAAGCTAGTGATGAGACAGACACGATGGTGTTTGATTCAGCGCTCTAGCTTAATTAGGTCAAAATTTATTGCCAAAATACTGTTTTTGACGCCTGGTGACTTTGGATGACCTTGAACAGGTCAAAGGGAAAATATGGCCCCGGAGATCCGTAAAAGAGTGTCCAAGAACGCTTTTCTGGCATGCTGAGCATTTGCAATCGTTTTTGTGACTTTTAGATCAGAAGACAGCTTTTCCCCATGCTTTTTTCAATGGGAGACGTCACCTCGTGACCTGACCTCAGGTCACGAAATCGAAAAAATCCCGGAAACACATCGTGTAGACCCTGGAGTGGTCATTAAGTGTAGGAAGTTTCAAATTGATCGATTAAGAAGTGTAGCTCTTATAGAGCTCAGAAGTTGAAGTGAGGTCACCTTGGTTGACCTCGCCTGGTGAGCTGACCTTGGGTGGCCCGGAGTAAAAAAATTTAAGGATGATGGGAAAATGATGAGGTGAGAAATAGAGCCCTCAACCGCGGTGCTGCGCCTCGTTGTTTTTCTGCTATCCCGAAAAAAACCTTAGGGGGAGCCATCGACGGCCCCGGTGTGGCGAGGGTTAACCCGCGCCCCACCGGGGGTCCAGCGCCACCTTCGCCCCACCGCACAGTGTTCTAACGGAGCCGAAAGTGGGGACATAATTCAATATCTCAGGAAGTATGAATCCCAGATCAATAATTTTGGTATCAATCGAAAGCTCTGCTCCCACAGATTATGTGGACAGCATATGAATGTCATGAACTGACCACAGCGGGCATGATTGCCGGGTATTTGACCATAGGTTAGCAGCAAAAAAACATGATATGTATATATGATGATAAGGGGGCTTTGCATGGATGTTCTAGTTAACTTCCAGTCACTTAACCCGCGCCCCACCGGGGGTCCAGCGCCACCTTAACCCCACCGGGGGCCATCGATGCCCCCTCTAACTCCGATAATATGGGCGTTAGCGCAAATCTGCAAAGTGCAACAGAAAGCTCGCGTGAATTCAGTAAGAAATTACTCTGCATGTTTTGGTGCTCAGGTCAGTGGTTTGACCTCCAGAGGTCAAATTAGGTCCAGATCGGCTATTTTCACTCAAATATGCAATGCTTAAGCAAACTGGGCATAACTCTCATGCCATTAGAGCTATTGAAGTCTGGTAAAGTACATTTGATAGGAAATTGTCAGTCCTTTTTTCGCTATGTGGAACGTAAAGACCTCCCGCCATTAGTTTGACCTCCAGAGGTCACCTCGTGACCTAAGATGACCTGAGGTCACGAAAGGTCAGAAAGTGGTCTGGCCGTATATCAAATGAAAGCCAGTGATAAGACAAACACGATGGTGTTTGTTTCAGCGCTCTAGTTTAATTAGGTCAAAAGTTATTGTCAAAATACTGTTTTTGACCCCTGGTGACCTTGGATGACCTTGGAGAGGTCAAAGGGAAAATATGGCCCCTGAAATCCGTGAAAGAGTGTCCAAGAACGCTTTTCTGATCAGGCTGAGCATTTTCAATGCTTTTGGGACTTTTAGATCATAAGACAGCTTTTCCCAATGCTTTTTCAACGGGAGAGGTCAAGTTGTGACCTGACCTCAGGGCACGAAATCGAAAAATCCCGGATATACACCTTGTAGACCCTGGAGGGGCCATAAAGTGTAGGAAGTTTCAAATTGATCAAATTCGAAATGTAGCTCTTACAGAGCTCTAAAGTTGAAGTGAGGTGACCTTGGTTGACCTCGTCTGGTGACCTGACCTTGGGTGACCCGGGGTAAAACATTTCAGGGATGGTGGGAAAATGATGCAGTGAGAGGTAGAGCCCTCAACCGCGGTGCTGCGCCTCATCGTTTTTCTGCTATCCCGGAAATACCTTAGGGGGGCCATCGATGGCCCCCGGTGGGGCGAGGGTTAAAGTGTATACGCGCGATATTCTTGACATTGAAGACGTTATTTAACTCTCGCTTAACACACGCAGTGGAGGGGGCCCTAAAGTGCCCCCACCTATTTTTCCAAAGCAGCCAGAGAACTGTTCGCCGCCGAAAAACGCTACTCTGCCACATTTGGGAGAATTTATGAGGCCGTCGATTAATTAAGAAATTTTGGAAATCGGTCAATTTTTTAATTATAGGCCTTCACAATCAGACCTATATTTTGAGACCGTCGCTCTTGGGCGGTCGCACCAGTTCGCCCGCACTGTAGACCGAGTGATGATGCCATAACATCATACAATCAAGTTATATGTCAATATTAACCCACAAGGTCAAGGTCAAAGGCCTCATGTCAAAGTCATTGACCGCAGTATTCCGGTCGGGCATTACTCAGTGACATTACTCAGTATGACGTATGTTATGTTATGGCTATAGTTAGAGCTACTCTGGGCCAAGGTCACAGGTCAAGGTCAAAGTTTTTCAAAGTCAAACACCCATCCCACCCAAAAGCTGCTATAGCTCCGGTTATATTGTATATAAGCACCCCCTTCCCTTGGGTGCGCTACTGCATGCAACCATGAAGACGAAATTCATCACATTCAACAGTGATATCGAGGGTTCTCAGCAAGAAGAACCTAAGTGTCAAATTTACCGAAATGGAGATTTGTATACCATTCAAATCAGCTTGACGAGACGCGTAGAATGCAAAAACATCTGCAGCGCTATCTGCCTCCGTTGCTGAGATATGGAGTGCAAGAACAACCTAAATGGTGCTTTTGACTAAAGTTTTGAATGCAGGAACACCCGAACCGTCCCCATATACTTAAGCGTACGCCTCTAACTTTCTTTCAAAAGGAGAGAAACGATGCCCACTGCACTCTAAAGCAGCTAACTAAAACTCGGCACAACGAGGCGATGACACGCGCAAGGGAGGACCCAAGCTTCCACTGTACCAGTTTGGACCTAAAGAAGGTTCTAACGACACCGCACGGAAAATCTGTGATCCTCTTTTGCGCCAGGAAATTCGCCTATTTCAACTTCACCTTGTGCGAGACTGGAAGCAGGTATGGATTTTGTCACGTGTGGGACGAAACTCACGGGAGGCGTGACTGCGCGAAAGTTGCAACTATTCCCCACGATTACGTCGAAACTGTTGACGAGGCCACCGAGAGAGCAAGGACTTCATAACTGTTCTGCGATAATTGTCCGGGTCAGAATAAGAACATGACTCATCGTGAGTCTATACTTCGCACTACAGTCGTGTGGAAACCTGAACACAATCACTCTACTTCTTGCTGAAAGGGCATACGTACCTTCCCTATGAATCCATGCACACTACTGTCGAGGCCAGGGTTCGACATCACCTTGTGTACGCTCCAAGTGATTGGTGCACCCTCATTCGAACATCCCGGTACGATACCTTCCCATATGATGTCACAGAGCATCAATTCACGTACTGGAGAGATTGGCAGTCAATCCAGCGGAGCTGTCTCACCGAAGGTGGGCCCCGGGCCAAGATGAGCAGAGTGACCATCGTTCGTGGGGAACCAACGATCGCCGTTGAGGTTGACTACAGCAATGAAGAGACGGTCATCCAAATACGCTCTCTGCGAAATGTTGGCCGGCGCGCTGGCACCGCATCACCTGCCCTTCCGCCACAGCAGCTCTACAGCAAGCGGTTGGCCATCGGCGCGGAAAAACATCGGCACCTGATGAAGCTCTGCGGCGACGGAAACATCCCGCAGCATTTCCGACATACGTACCGCGGCTTGCCTCACTCAGCTCGCCAGGTGGGCATCCTCCCGGAGAGTGACATCCAGGATCCGGAGGAGAAAGCAGACGTGTGAAAAAAAAACTGGTGTGTTCTGGCTGCACATTTTGGGACCACACAGTGATTAATAGCGCTTGTTTGGTGCATATGAATGTAGAACTTTGTACAGACGTAGACGGTTAGGTTGTTCTTACCTACAAGTTATGTGGTGGGAGATGAAGTTCTCGCAAGCAAGAAGGCCTTACCTGCGTCGCATTCATTGAACGGTATTGTCTTACATATGAACGGTATTGTCATGATGCGCATGCACTACTCGTATTCCACACCAAGTACCGTTGCTTTACGCCAATATACAGAATAAGAAATCAGTTTTTTGTGTCTCCTGTAAAATTGGAAAAACAACACTTAGGTTCTTCTTGCTGGGAACCCTCGATATTATTGTTCATACACCAGCATGATGGTATCAGATTCCTACTGAATAAAAACGAAACCTTGGCTTGGTCCATGACCGAACTGTATTTTTTACGGAATTGGCGTTGCGTCGAACGCACAGAACTATTTTTCCAACGAGCCTGCCTCACGCTTTATGTCACCATGTGTGTACTTACTTGGTAAATATCAGTGAGCTGCTCGTTCACCTTTTCAATGAAATTCCCAAGTCCAAATGCTGTATCAATTGTAAGCAGGTTTACCCGCATTTCTACACTTGTTCGCACCTCCATGTTTACAGCATCCAGTTCGAAACTTAAGTGACGATAAAAGAACATGCAGCAAGTGCGTGTGCGTGCTGTGAGACTCTATTCCCTGATGTTATTTGAAGTGAACTTCACAAACAAGGAAGCGTTAATTTATGTATCTCGGTTCTCACCCATCGTGTGGTCTGAAAATGGCCTGTGCAAATACTAGCTGCGATTCTGTGAATGGTTACTGGGTATGCTAGTGTACAGAGACATCAATTGAAAGCTTGGTTTTCCCATACTGTAACCATTGCACTTCTCACAATTATTGATTGAAGACGTCAACGACAGTAGGTTAAAAATTCCAGTCGACAAGCAATGTCAACAAAAAGTGCTCATTTAACTCATTGTAACCAATGCACTGAACTTTCGCCGTGCCCCGGTCCACCTCCCTTCAAGCCTCCAGGCATACCTCGCCGACGCGACGGCCGCCGCCCCCGACCGACAGCGCGCGCGACATGTCCCTGTATAATGTGTCACTATCACCACTGCCGCAGCGTGACGCAGCTGAAACTTGCGGGGCAGGTAGACGAAGCATCCTGCCATAGTTTCTAAGTGGTCCCAGGGTGGGGCAGGCGACGCAATTTTTGTATGCTTATCGATAATTGACATAGTCTCAAAATGTATGTGTAATGTATATGGTACATATTTTGCTCTCCAAATTTAATTGCAGCGATCACTGGAAAAAAACTGTGTGCAAAATTACATTCTTCATGCCTTAAGCTTTCTAATGAACCCTGGTTTGTCTCATCTTGTACGTTCTCTTAGCCCACAAAAAAAGCATCGAAAATGAGCATTGTTCTTCGCCTTTATCGTGTTTGTGGCGAGAGATTCAAAGACAGCAGTTTGATGCCTTGTCGCGTCGACATCAAAGGCCTTAAATTTTTTGTTTGCCATTTTCTGACACTCTGGTCATTTTGTTACTAGTCGCAAGCATCAAAATCAGTTTTAAAAATAGTCAGAAATTCGAATAATGTCCCCATTTTGGCCTCCCTCAGAACACTGTGCACCGGGGGCCATCGATGGCCCCCTCTAACTCCGAAAATATGGGCGTTAGCGCAAATCTGCAAAGTGCAATAGAAAGCTCGCGTGAATTCAGTAAGAAATTACTTCACATGTTTTAGTGCTCAGGTCAATGGTTTGACCTCCAGAGGTCAAATTAGGCCAAGATCGGCTATTTTCACTCAAATATGCAATGCTTAAGCAAACTGGGCATAACTCCTATGCCATTAGAGCTATTGGGGTCTGGTAAAGTACATTTGATAGGGAATTGTCAGTCCTTTTCCGCTATTGAAACGTAAAGACCTCCCACCAGTGGTTTGACCTCCAGAGGTCACCTCGTGACCTAAGATGACCCGAGGTCACGAAAGGTCAGAAAGTGACCTTGCCGTCTATTAAATGAAAGCCAGTGACAAGACAAACACGATGGTGTTGTTTCAGCGCTCTAGTTTAATTAGGTCAAAGGTTATTGTACCCCTGGTGACCTTAGATGACCTTGGAAAGGTCAAAGGGCAAATATGGCCCATGAAATCCGTGAAAGGGTGTCCAAGAACGTTTTTCTCATCAAGCTGAGCATTTTCAATCGCTTTTGTGACTTTTAGATCATAAGACAGTTTTCCTCATGCTTTTTCAATGGGAGAGGTCACCTCGTGACCTGACCTCAAGGCACAAAATCGAAAAATCCCGGATATACACCTTGTAGACCCTGGAGGGGCCATAAAGTGTAGGAAGTTTCAAATCGATCGACTTCAAATGTAGCTCTTACAGAGCTCTAAAGTTGAAGTGAGGTGACCTTCGTTGACCTCGTCTGGTGACCTGACCATGGGTGACCCGGGGTAAAAAATTTCAGTGATGGTGGGAAATTTATGCAGTAAGAGGTAGAGTCCTCAACCGCGGTGCTACGCCTCTTCGTTGTTCTGCTATCTCGGAAAAACCTTAGGGGGCCATCGATGGCCCCCCGGTGGGGCGAGGGTTAAGTCCACTACCCGCTACTTCGCTGCTTTTTGGTGATAGAAACTGCTACTCCCCTTCCTTTTGGAGAGTGTGCAAGTAGCGGAGTAATGGATGTAAGGAGAGCAAGTCTCTTTAGAATCATCTGGATTTTACAGTTCATAGACATATTTCTGACTGTGCACAGCTAAATTAACATGTAAGCAACATTGAAATCTTCCTAGACGGAGTTTAGTATTATATGGCCATTGGCCAATTGTCACGCTAGTCGAACTTTTAAACAGCTCATAGAAACGAGCCAAATACAAAGCTGCAAAAAAATTTTCTTTAACAAGTAATCTAACGCATAGTAAGCCGAATAAAAGACCATAAATGAGGTAATAAGCAAACATTTTGGGTTGATCCTCAAAAAGATACAAAAAAATATTATATCTGAACTTCCGGCTTGAACTCAGTCGAGTTTCCTAGAAAAAAGCAATTATAAACACTTCCATCGACTCGTAATGGTGCAGTCATGGACATGAACTGACGACCTTGGGATATCGAGGCTAAAAATCCGATGTAGCAGGATTGTAGCTCTCTGGACACATCTGACATGCTGGGTATCGTTGGAAATATTATGGTTGGTGCGGCGAGTTTACCTTTTTGGGGTAATGTCACTTTAACTGACTCAGAGGTCTGACCTAGAATTTCCTGAACGTACATACAGTTCTAGACAGAATTGGGAAAAGGATCAGTTGAAATGAAACATTCCTCAACAATATCGTTTTAAAGCTATCGCTGCAGCGTGAACAGAAAATACCACGAGCAGACCGGACTTAAGGTATGTTTTTCCCGTTTCAGAACTACACGGTGCACTACTACATATCGCAGGGCGCGGCGCCCTCCAGTCTGGTGCTGGGTATCCCGTTCTACGGCAACGGCTTCACCCTCAGGAACTCTGGCCAGCACGGTCTGTACGCGCCCACCAGCGGCCCCATCCCGGGCTGCACCTACACGGAGGAGGACGGGGACTGCGGCTTCGGAGAGGTAGCTGCCGCACTCCAGAGTGGTACACTAGCACACCCTCGCCACATGTAGCGAGGAGATTAAACCAGGAGAGTCCCATCGCAGTTCGAAGACGGAAATTATCCGATGCCTTTAAGGCAGAGGTGTTTCATTTTACGGCTGCACATGTTCAAAGAGCACTACGGTGCACATGCGGTGCAGCTAATTGTAACCCAGCATCCATTACGGCAGAGGCCAGGGGGTGGGCCGTGGGTGACTCAGTAGTACCTGACCCCCGTTTGCTGAGTCAAGTGTTTTGGGTCAGAGCGTTGTTGCAGGTTGGTCCCCTAAATAAGGCGAGATCGCCGCGATCCCCGCCAGCATGGTGTGAGCAATGCATTCTTCTTCCTGGAATCCTGGCTGTGACATCTGCGCTTCAATCACGGCATGACAACAAAATTCGTGTCAATTTTGGGCCAAAACATCCTGATTTTAGCGTCCAGGACCCAATTTCAGGTCAGTTGTAGAAAAGTGGCGTATTGCCGGAAATTGCACCCCGCTTTAATTAGCCTAAATATGGTGCATTTCCCTGCTCCCAATGCGTCGGCTTAGCTCTGATGCGCGACTTCCCTACTTTCGTGTATGTTGTAGAAAAGCGGCTTATGGTAGAAAATTGTTGCTCCGCTTTAATTGGCCAAAATATCGTAAATTTTATTTCTTCAGATGCGTCGACTTACCAAAGTATAGTCCTGTACACAATACAAACAAGCTCAGATTGGGCGCTGGTACTGATTCGCCCCGGGTATAGAACGACACTGACATATCTGTTAGCAGTCCGACCTGCACTGACCGGGTGGCGCCGGCAGCTGTGTGAGCTTTACTTCAGCAAACCTGGCTGGACGCACGTCCGCGATCCGGAACAGCAGGCCATCTACGCCTACAGCGACAAGTACTGGATCGGCTACGACGACCTCGACACCATCAGACTAAAGGTACGGCGCCCGGGACCGAGACCGAACACGACCAGACTCAGGGTAAAGCTAAACTCACATGACGTCGGCGTCATCAAACTCAAGGCACGGCAGCCAAAGAGGTGCGGTGCCACTACCGAGCGTCTCATTCCGAACAATGGATAGCTCTGTTACTGTACTGTAACTGACGCATGCCGCTGACTCCATAGGCCCTCTCACCATTCAATACAAACAGGCTAACGCTAATTGTGATCCACTCGGCGGAGGATCAGTAAACACGAGGAGCGGGTCTGATGCTGTACCTTGAGAACATTGTATCCACTCTTAAAGCGAAATTCCCACTAGTCTGAAGCTGTTGGTAAGAGCGATTTTGAGCTTCTTCAGTTGGATAAGCATATTAAAAGCCTAATTCGCTGTAAGGGATCTGTCTCATACAATCAGACCAATCAAAGTGTATAGCACAAATAACCATTCCCCGTTCCCTGCAAGCCAAGAGATTAGTTACAGAAGATTAGGGGGAGGGGGCAAGGAGGCGGTCGTTTCCTCCCCCAAACTTTTAGAGGGAACCCCTTGGGCGCCGCACACAAAGCTGACTCAAGGTCCTCCAGCAAAGGCCCTGTAACCTGGAGTTATCACTGGCAGACTGGTAGCCCGGTCGGCTGGTGCGGTCTGTCGAAAACGCCTTGTTCGCTGTGGGGCCCCGCCATCTTCTCAGATGGATTCATCAGCTCCTGACTGGGGCCATCAGCTCCTGGTTGTGGGTCCGCCCGCTTACTTGCAGGGGGCCACAAGTTTTCTGACTTGGGGCCCCACCAGTATCCCGGCTGGGGAACCACCTACTTGTCAGTTGGGTGCCTACCAGTCGCTCGGCTGGGGAGGCCATCAGATCTCCCGTTAACTGAAGCGTCACTGAACTAGAAATGGTTCAATTTAATTCAAGGGCTTTATTCGTATTGAACTATGCTAAGTCCATTTGGTCGGTCGAATGAGGATTTGTTCACTGTGGAGTCCACCAACTTTCTGGTTGGGGCCCATAACAGGTGGTCTAGTGCTAAAGCCTGTTAATTAAGACCCTTTAAATTTTTTACCTGGGGCCCTTCTGGCCGCGCAAGCTTTCTTGAATAGAAACTTCCCTACACTGAGGACCTCGCCCGACGACGGGGCCAGAGCGGGCCCCATAGTCCAATACGCCGAGGAAAACCCCTCCCCCAACCGAAAAACTGCAAGAGACCAAAGTCGTTGGAAAAAATGAAGTAGTTGGTACACCTAAAAATTCAAATGAAGTATACAGAGCTGAATAGATATAGATCCAGTGTTACTGCGGGAAATGCAAACTTCACCATGCTGCAAGTGCAAAGTTCTCACACAGCTAGAGCTGCACGAGCTCGATGACCCTTCAAAAGCTGCCTTTATGACGTCACTGCAGTTTGCGAGTTCACTGAAGATATAATGGATCGCTCCTCTTGTAGTGATCAAACTTAATCCTGAACCGCGCCGTGTTGAGTAAAGCTCTCTGTGAACTATTACCGAGGAACATTCTGGCTCTCGCCGTACCCAATGACCACACAAGCTTAGCTTGGTGCCATGTAACGCGCCCCGCAGTAAAGCGGCCCCTGGCGTCATTTGTGCCGTTTGGCGGCGTACCCGATGATTCACTTACACCTGATCTCGTACCCAGTAGTGCTACGACCTCTGACCCCGTACCCAGCGGCACAGCGCCTCTGACTTTGTACCCGGCAGCGCCGTCATCCCTGACTTCGTAAGGCCGGGTGGTGCGGTGGCTTCTGACCTCGTGCCCGGCAGCGCAGTGACCCCTGACCTCGTGCCCGGCAGTGCAGTGACCTCTGACCTCAAACAAGGCATTGCAGCAAACCCCCGATCTGTACCCAGAGAACCCTGACATCTGACTCGGCAGTGCGGTGACTTCTGACCCGGCGGTGCGATTACCACTGACCTGGCACCGGACGGTGCAGTTGTCCCTGACCTCGCACTGGACGGTGCAGTTGTCCCTGACCTCGCACTGGACGGTGCAGTTGTCCCTGACCTCGCACTGGACGGTGCAGTTGTCCCTGACCTCGCACTGGACGGTGCAGTGGTCCCTGACCTTGCACTGGACACTGCAGTGGTCCCTGGCCTCGCATTGAATGTTTTTGTGGTTCCTGACCTCGCATTGAATTTGTCTGTGATTCCTGACCTCGCACTGGACAGTGCTGTAACACTTGACCTCACAGCGGGCAGTGTTGTGCTCCCTCATTTGACACCGGGTGGTGATACTTTTTTATAAATTTTGTCCAAGCTGTTCCCAGTCCGGCTGCTGGAGTCTGAGTCTCACTAAAGTCATCAAGGGACTTGTCACGGAGACCCCGACCCCACCACCCGAACGAGCAACTCCCACAATGATGGGTTGATTTAGAAGCCAAAGTTTTACGTCCCACAAAGCACATGGACGGCCGCCCCGCTCAGGTCACCCTCTCACCAGTCAGTTGCCAGCCGACCTGTACGTCGGGCAAACTATTGAGCGCCGGAGCGCCTCAGGGGAACTGATCCCAAGCCCGAACATGCACTGCCACTGCATGCTTCTGAGCAGCGGGCCAGAGCCCAACGCTCTACCAACTGAGCCACCGGGGTGGCTCATTTGCCTCCGGGTGGTGCTCCCTCATTTGAATGTTTCTGTGATTCCTGACCTCGCATTGAATTTGTCTGTGATTCCTGACCTCGCACTGGACAGTGCTTGTAACACTTGACCTCACATCGGGCAGTGTTGAGCTCCCCCATTTGACACCGGGTGGTGCTGTGCTCCCTCATTTGACACCGGGTGGTGCTGTGCTCCCTCATTTGACACCGGGTGGTGCTGTGCTCCCTCATTTGACACCGGGTGGTGCTGTGCTCCCTCATTTGACACCGGGTGGTGCTGTGCTCCCTCATTTGACACCGGGTGGTGCTGTGCTCCCCTCATTTGACACCGGGTGGTGCTGTGCTCCCTCATTTGACACCGGGCAGTGTTGTGCTCCCTCACTTGGCACCGGGTGGTGATGTGCTCCCTCACTTGACACCGGGCAGTGCTGTTATCCCTGGCCGCGCAGTGGGCGGTATTATGACCCCTGACCTCGTACTTGACGGTGCGGTCATCCCTGACCTCGCAGCGGGAGGTATGTGACCCCTGACCTCGCAGCGGGAGTTGTGGTGACCTCTGTGACCTGGCGTGACCCACAGTCGGAGTTTATCCGTCGGATGGGCCTGGCCGGCGCCATGGTGTGGGCTCTGGACCTGGACGACACGCGCGGCGTCTGCGGCCTGGGCTCCAAGTTCGCGCTGCTGACCGAGCTCTACCACCAGATGAACGGCGACCTGCCGTCCACCACCCCGGACCCACCACCACACCCGGACCAACCACCACGCCCGGACCCACAGTCAGTCCGGTCGCCACGCACCTTACCAAGTAGCGTAATGAGGCCACGGCAGCCGTTGTAAGGTGTTACAGGCCTTGGCGGACGCGCTGTCAGTAAGCACTTGTCTCGTGCTTTACAACTTCCATAGGTTTCGTTACATCAGAAGTCGCGCAGATGACGGGTGTGGATTTCTGTTTTTGTTTTGGGGTCTGTGGGCACCCCCAATGAAGTGACTAGTACGTGACTAGTCGCGTGTATCATAAAACTAGTTCCATCTTATTTACATGGTTGGTTTGCGGGCTAAAACAAACGATTGCATGATATTTCGTTCAATATGCTGGTTACTGACACTTTTTTCAAATTCAGACACCCCAATGCAGGGGCATAGCCAAGGGGGCGGCAGGGACAGCCGCTCCCCTGAGGGCCCGAAGGGCCCCCTGAGGACAAGAGCCGCGCGACGCGCGGCTCGCCCGCACTATACTCTGTGGCCAAATTTGAAATTTTATACCACACAGAGCCCTCTTAAGCCCTCTATTCTGTAACCAGCAGAGCCCTTTTTACCCATCAGGGCTCTTTGGCGCTATCCGAGAGGCCCCTTTCGGGGCGCTGCCCCCCCCTGAGCGAAATTCTGGCTACGCCCCTGTCCCAGTGATTTCGGAAATCGGATCAGGTCGGTCTCGGACGCACGAGAACAGTGGTCTGATTTTCATGGCAAAAGTTCTGTCCAGATTAGGCGGTGTATCTGGATAAATTCCGATCAGGATAGAGCTTGTGTGCATTGAAACCGCCATGTTTCAGATTTCGGTCAGGTTCTCATCTAGCTCAGAGCAACAAGATATTGTAAAACTTGGAAGCTGACGGTAAAATATTTCCCTACATTGCAAAATGTTCGGCCTTCTTCATGAGCTTGTTCAAAACGTTTCATTTACAAAGTATTTAGAACCATTCAAATTGTTAGCCTACCATGTTATACCATGTTATGTAAATTATATTATAATTATACAAGTTCTCACTCCACTTCAAAGTGAAGGAATGTCGCTAATTTGCCCGAAGTGAAGAGAAAAAATAGAAATTAAGAAACCTATCCTGATACAGCTGTCATCTGATCCGTGCTTAAGTGTCATGGAAACAGCATGCGATGTATCATGATCTCCAGTTCAATCCTGATCGCATTTTTGCCATGGAACCGCGGCCACTGCCTGACGAAGCCACGGTTTGGCTGCAGACCCCTCCGCCCGATCCGGATCACGTGTGCAAGCAAGCCGGCCTGAACCCCAACCCGGACCAGATGTGCTCGCCCATCTTCTACGAGTGCGTCCGTAACGGAGACCATTGGGATGAAACTGAGGTAAACAGACGGAGGCAGCCGCAATATTTCTGTATTGTCCAACGGTGAAACCACGCATATTCCACGCAAAATGTGTGGGACGCAGGGGCGTAGGAACGGTTTGAAAAGTGGGGGGCCAACCTTAGAGGGGGCCCACCTCAAGGGGGGCCCCAGTCCATGGGGGCCCATAACTATAAAAAAATTAGATCGTTTGGTGTCAAGAAGGCACGCATGCACACTAGGATGCCAACGTATGGAAAATTGAGGAATTAAATTTTGCCCTATGATTTTGATTTGTACCTATTATGATCTAATCAATCATAGTAAAACGCAAAAAACATTTTTTTTACCTAGACCCTGTTAAAATACGAAATACATTTTTAAGCTCTTTTGGAGGATTTCAATCATTTTTTTACCACGAGTGCGTTTCTTATATTTTTAGATGTTTAGACCCTTTTATCACATTTACAAAATTAGAAACTGTTTAGAAAACTACAGACAATGCTTTGATACCAAACAACCTCACTTCGCTATGCCTAATCAACATTTTGTTTATTTAATGAAAAAATGGGAACATTTATTTAGGCTGTTACGGATCCCTTCTTTCCATCATTAGATATATATTTAGGTAAAGGCTGATCACAATAAATACGTCTAGCTATATTTCGATGCCTAAAATGCAGAGCTCCAGCATGACTGCAAGTGCAATGTAGGTACTTGATGGCCAGCTTTGTGATGCTGTGGAGGTGTGGGCGTGGTGATATAGTGGTTAGCAACCTTGCTTTCCACGCGACCAACCCGAGGTTAAGGCACGGCAGATTCCTTGTGCAAGGAGCAATTTGACTCCCAAGAAACCCCTCCCAACAGGGAAAGAGTTGGCGACGCCATATAACCCTGGCATCAAAGGACGTCACGCCTTTCAATGGCTCAGGGACGACTGTTGCTCGGCATTTGATGCGGGGTCCGTATCCGATTCATGCTTTGTGTTGGGATTGATATGGGATGGAGTTTGACTGGGACCAGTTCTCGGGACTCATTTGGAAACACTCGGGTAGTAGGTGCCTTGGCTTTTTTTCAGGAAGCGCTCCTCCTCCAGGGGCTTGTAGGCAGCGTACTTGCTGATATTTGCATATACGTTGCGGGGCCCACCTCAAAAGGGGGGCAGTATCCTCTTGACCCCCGGTTCCTATGCCTATGCCGCCCAGGGGCCGCCAAATTATCTCGGAGGGTCCCAAGGTCCAGACTATGGCTCAGGAACCTAGATCAGTCAGCTCAAGGGCCCAGACCAGTGCATTAGCCTCGGGACCAGCTTATCAAGGAACCCTACATAAGCACAGGACCCCTAGAAGCTCATCACAGTGGAGCCCCAGATTCGCACAGGGTGCCAGATTAGCTTAGGGGCCCGGTTCAGCTTGGGGGTCCCCAGGTCGACTTATGTAGGGTCTCAAAACAGCTCAAAGGGCTTGTTCAAGCTCACGGATCCCAGCTTAGCTTAATGACGCTAGAACAGTTCAGGGGCCCAGACCAGCTCAGGGCTCTTGTTCAGCACAGGCCAGCTCAGCTCAGGGGCCCAGATCGGCTGATATAGGGTCCCCTCTCATACCAGCTCAGGGGGCTCCATTCAAGCTCACGGCCCCCAGCTTAGCCCAGGGACCTTAGAAGAGTTCAGGGCTCCCATACCAGATCAGGGGCCCCAGTTAAGCACAGGGATACCCAGAATAGCTCAGGGCCCCAGCTAGGCTTAGGGTGTCCCAGGGTGTCTGATCTAGAGTCTTAGAACACAGTGGCGTAGCCAGGATTCGGCCAAGGAGGGGTCCGACTACCGTCAGGGGCCCCAGACCGGGGGTCCCCTTAGTAACCGGGGCCCATCTCTTATATCTTTTGTATAGTGTTTTAACATTCACACGAAGGAAATTTTGTTGTGCCTTTTTAAGCATTTATTTTTAATTTGTTTATAAATTGATTTTTTTGATCCGACCAAATGTTGGTAAACTAAGGTCACCAAATATTAAGGATGGCCCATACCTTATATGGTAGCGTGGCTATAATAACAGGTTTGTGCCATATTTCGGGAAGTTCAATGTTGATTCGCGCATTATGTTACACCCGAGTCTACCTCAATTCACTCTGGTAATCAGACATGAAGTTATTGAAGGTCAACGGGAAATGATTAGCAATTATTTCCCGGTGTCGAATCCATGAACTCTTTAATCAGTAAATTTCAAAAGAAACGGAAAAAACGAAAAAAATACAAAGGACGTGTAGTGTGTCCCGAACGTTACATAACCTCTATTCCATCGATAGATCCTGTTGAGATCCAGTTACTTTCTTACCCCTGCTATCTTGTAAACGAGCAAATTACCAAGACAAAAGGCGCCTGAGATTCTATCGTCTTGGATCTCCCTGTCATTGTTATTTTCAACCTTCCATGCCTATTTTTCCTTTGAGGATTATGCTCATCGATTTCTGTCATTACCCTTGTTTGTCTGGTTTCCTACGAAAATATTTGAAGGTTGTTTATTTCAGAATATTTAGGAATGTAGTTATTGGTGTTAAGCTTATGGATTAAGAATTGACTGAAGAGCCAAATTCCCTGTTCGATTTGCTCTTATGGTAAAAATTAGTTTAGTTTCTGCCTTTCCTTCGATAATGGTGCCTGATGGACATGTTTCAATTTGTTTTTTTAATACGCAATAGGGGTAGATACTTTTTTCCGAGGCATATGATTTTGAAATTTTTTATTCGAGCTCTGGGGCCACCTAAGACCAACACTTGGCGGCACTCACAAAGCTAATTTTCGGCCGCTCTCCTGATTAGATCTCAGGGGATCTCTGTGAACGATTCACGGCGCCTCTTGATCAAAACTGGGGGCCCCTGAGAATCTCTCGGGGCTCCTGAGACTAGTTATTCGGCAGCACCTCTGAGACTAATTATTGCCCCCCCCAGATTTACTCTGGAGGGGGGCTGAGACTGACTATCGTGGCCATCCAGATTAGCTCTTGGGGTCCCCTGAGGCTGTCTTTGGGGTGGGGAGGGGGACTGGGAATGACTTCCAACAGCCCTCTGAGACTTACTCTAGGAAGCCCCTGAGACAAACATCCGGGGGAGGTAGAATCACCTCTGAGACTGAGTCTTTGGCGTTCCTGAGACTGACTCTCAGAGGCCCCCTGAAATAGACTTTTGCGAGGCCCTGAGAATCACTCTCTGGGGCCCCTGAGACTAGCTCAGCCCCCCACCTCTCCTGAGACAGACTCCCGGGCCCCTGATACCGACTTTTGGGGCCCCTGAGACCAACTGGGGGCCCCCTGAAATCTGCTTTGGGGGCCTTGGGACTGACTCTCAGAGCAGGGGCCTTGAGGCCGACTCGGGACGTCCTGAGAACAAATCTTCAGGGGCCCCTGAGGCTGACTCTGGGGGCCCCGTGATGAGAGAATTCTTTGCAGTGGTTCAGATTGGCCCAAGAGGGGTCTGCGGACGCCTAGGGCCCCCTTGGCTACACCAATGCATCCACACTTTCGAGGCCCTCCGAAATCACCATTTGGAGGCCCCTAAAATAATTTCTCCCCCAGATCAATACTCCGGAGCCCCTTGATACTAATGCCCGGGGGCTTCAAGGAACAAGCTCGGGGTCCCACTTAGATCAGGCCCAGGGGCACCTTAGACCCATGCTCGCGCTTTCTCGGGAGTAACTTGACACCGATGTTCCGGGGCCCTCAAGATCAATGTTTCGAGCCCCCCGAGACTAATGCTCGGTACTCTGGAGTCCCTCAATGCCGATATTCGGGGTCCTGAACCCAGGCTTGGGGCCCCTGAGACCAAACTCTGCGTCCATGAGATCAATGCTCGTGCCTCACTCATGAGCCCCTCGATATCAATAGTCGGGTGCACCCCGAGGGGGACCCTGAAATCCTGAGACCAAGCTCGGGGGCCCCTGAGACCAAGCTTGAGGGGACCCTGAGACCAAGCTCGGATGCTTTCTGGGACCAAGCTCGAGGGCCCCCTGACACCAAGCTCGAGGGTTCCCTGAGACCAAGCTCGAGACCCCGTGAGACCAAGATCGAAAGGCCCATGAGACCAAACATCGAAAGGTCCATGAGACCAAGCTCGGTTGTCCCCTGAGACAAAGTTCGGGGGCCCCCGAGATCAATGTTCGGTATTCCAGAGCCCCCGATACCGATGATCGGGGGTCCCCTGGAGACCGAGCTCGGGAGCCCCTGAGACCAGGATCAGGGGTTTCGAGACCAATGTTGGTGTTTTTCCAGAGCATACGGTCAGCCTTATGCATCCGATACCCTCGGATGTCCCCCTGAGACCAAGCTTGAGGGCCCCTGACACTAAGCTCGGGGAGAGGGGGCCTGAGACCAATCTCGGGGGCACCCCTGAGACCAAGCTCGGGGTCCCCTGAGACTAAGCTCGGGGGCCCTGAGACCAAGCTCGGGGCCCCTGAGACCAAGCTCGGGGGCCCTGAAACCAAGCTCGGGGCCCCTGAGACCAAAATCGAAAGGCCCGTGAGACCAAGATCGAAAGGCCCATGAGAACGAGCTCAGGGAGAGGGGCCTTGAGACCAAGCTCGGGGGCCCTGAGGCAAGCTCGGGACCCCCTGAGACTGAACCTAAGGGTTCCCCAAGATCAATATTCGGTATTCTGGAGCCCTCGATACCGATTATCGGGGGCCTCCTGAGACCAAGCTGGGAGGGCCCCCGAGACTAAGCTCAGGGGGCCCCGAGATCAATGGTCGTGTTTTTAGTGCATAAGGTCAGCCCAAGGGGTCCGCGGACCCCAGGGACCTCCTCCCCTGGCTACGCCACTGTCAGAACATCTCAAGGGGCCCATTCAAGCTCAGTGGTCAGTGGCTGTAAAGCCTTATAGGGGGTCCCAGACCATTTCAGGGGCTCTCAGTTCAACACAGAGGCCAATATTAGCTCTGATGACCAGATAAGCTTAAGGGCCCGGATCATCCAGGGGCCCCTTGTCGGCACATATAGGGTTTCAGAACAGTTCAGGGTTTCAATTAAAGCTTACAACCCAATTTCAAGGCAGGGGCCCTATTATTGTGCAGGGGCCTCAGATAAGTTTAGGGTCTTCTGTGCATCACAGGGGATCCAGATTAGCACAAGGGACAATATTCACTTTACGGTCCCAGCTCAGCTCAGGGGCCCCCAGGTCGGTGGATATAGGGCCTGGCTAACTCACAGGGCCCTGTTCAAGGTCACGGCTCCTAGTTCAGTTTAGGCATCCTAGAACAGTTCATGCTGCCCAAACCACCTCAGGGGCGCTCAGTTCAGCTCAAGGGGCCCAGATTAGCACGTATGGCATCAGAGACCAGTTCAGGGGCCCCCAGAAGCTCAGGGGACCTTAAAATCGACTCATAGAACCTCAACTTAGTTTAGAGGTACAGGTAAGTTTAACGGAGTTCCGGGGTAAGCTATCGGGCCAGTTAGAGTTTCTTGCTTGATATTACAGTTCTTGATATTCTTATCTCCGTTACGGGGGCCTATCACTGAAAAGTGGGGGCCAGTGGCCCCCTGCCCCCCGGTTCCTACGCCTATGGTGGGACGTACGTGGTTTGACCGTTGCAGAACAGATTCTGGTAAGCAATGTTAACTGTTAAGGGCAGTTCCTCCAAAAACTCCGGACTAAACAACAAACACAAATATCACATTGTTAGGATTGTGGTTGGTGGCACAGCGGTCCGACCGCTGCATGCTCCCACCGGGCCCGCGGGCGGTGGTCACGTGGTGGCGCCACGTCGGTATATAAGGCGAGCGGTGACCTCGGGTCGGGGCAGTTGGTGGCCAGACGGTCTAGCGGCGGGTTGCCCAGACCATTGGCACGGAGCGGGCAGCGCCGTGTCAGGCACCTCTGCGCGTCAGTCGGCGTTGGCGGGCAGTCAGGCCGACAGGTGAGGCGTTATCGGCGAGTTGGCGGTCCGCCCAGCCGAGGGAGTATCCGTTACAGTATTATTGTAGTGGGGTTAATTTAGTCAGTGTTACGACAGGTCCGTTGTAATATGTATGTTAATGTTATTGTTGATGGCCGGACGTAAGTCTGGTTAAATACAGATCTCCCCGGTGCTTAAGTATTTCCCAGAAAGGTAGACATTAGAGGCTTAACAACATTATAAAATTGTGTTTAAATTTGCATTTTGTGGGATTAGGTCACCATACAACCAAATCATTCGGAGATACGTGGATATCTGAGGGTGGGGCTGAAGGCTGTGTAACCTGAAGAGAATGTGGCACATTTATAGGATTTGAATTGAGACTGGTAGAGCATGCCCGAAAATACAGTTTGGTTTTTTAGCTCAAAAACACTCTGTTCGGCAATAGCCCCTCTGTGAGCAGAGATTAGCCACCGTTGCTCTCGCGTTCCGTTGCGTGCCGTGGCGGGCTCGTCGGCTGACCGTGGAGCGGCACGGGACGGAGCTCTGAGCCTACGGTCTGGAGACGCTGGTCTTCCCAAAAATCCAGAGTTTCAAGCTGAAAGAAAGTATTTCATGTCAATTTGCAGCATGCTCTTAAAGGCGTCAGCATTAATTCGAATCCCGTTATGACAGTGCCACATTTCTTTCGGTCTTACATTCACATTTTTTGCCTGCTCTTAGAAGCAGGTCTTGCTATATTGGAGACAATGTCGAAACCTTGCTATTATCAAGCCGCACGGGATACAGCCTTCTTCTAACTGAGTAATTTTGCCCGCAGTTCACCTGCTCGGACGGCGCTATCTTCGACCGCGCGTCCAACGTCTGCATGTGGCCAAAAGACTCACCAGAATGCAACTAACGCCACCTGCACATCCCAATTCGGCGATTATGGTGACATCTGCTTTCGGTGGGCGACCAGTACAGTTGTTGATGGTGTCTAAAAATAAATAGTGTTAACTGTGAGAGAAACCAAACCTATTGTCCGAGATTGATAGTTTTTGTGCAGCTACAGAGAGCTACCAAGCCCTCATTTCAGACTGCCAGCGAGTATCATAGCAGCAGCAGTCAAAGACAAGCGTCCTGGCTCGAAATAAGTATGGCAAGTTGCCTATGAAGTTAGCACATACATGATCGCAGCCAGGTTTGTATTACGCTATGCCAAGTCCTTCTGCGCACCATCCGTCGGGAAAACATGTTCCGTATCACAAAGGTGGTTTATTTCATTACCACTCGCAGGTCACACATGTTAAACAGGGGCCGCGGTAGGCGACCGGGCGTTATTGCACGGTGTCGGGAGACCAGGAGACGTTACTGGGCGCGGCGGGACCATCGGGAACGCTTGGAACAATCTCCAGCCAGTGACAGTCGGTACGAACGCGACCACAAAAAAACGAGAAAAACCCGGGACTGGGTGAGCTCGCGGGCACCGTCTGCAAAATACAAACTGGAGAGACTATGGATCAGGTTGTGAGGAAAGGACTTTACCCATAAAAACCAGCGGGCATCGCACATCCACCAACACCAATGAGAATACAAAGCTCTCTTGGTGGGCATCTCACACGGTGTACGTGAGCTCATGCTTAGAATCCGAACTTTCTTCCGCGCTTTCGCATGGCGCCCCGGGTCAAATCCGTGAAATTAGCCAACAGGCCGACAGGAGCTTCCACCGACACCAACCACTGTGAAATAAAGGCCCTAGTTGCCACGTAGATCTGAGAGGAAAGATATAGCCGAACTAGATATGAACCGTTGTGAAACGAGGGGAGAGACGGCGCCATCCACACGACCGGTAGCAACGTACCCATCATAAAAAACCAGCAAACCCCAATACACCGTAGCCAGGCGAGAAATCTTCCATCCGTGTCGTATATGTCATTTCCCTATGATTTGTAGTATCGCTGACAATTCACCCCTTCAGACACATGGCCAAAGATGGGTCAATGGTGATGGGAACGGGAAGCACAACACATTCAAGAAGTGCCCAAGACGGGTACCGACCACACCAGAAGCGGTCTAGTTTCAAACACACATATCTCAACAGTCCAGAAAATTTCGTACGACCTCAGACCGGAAGGATTGCCAACTGGATGTAGATGAGAAATATAGATCATATTTCGCTTGACTGACCTGCGTCACTTAATCCATTTCAGGCTGACGTCATCACAGACCCCGAATATTGTGATTTGTCGCACGCCAACTGCAAGAAAAGGAGCCTTGCAAAAACACCCGCTGACAAAAAAAATACCAAACGATTGAACAATATGCCCGCCTACCTTTCCTCATCACATGATAAAGCCTCAGCAACCAGGACGAGTTAGGACTCGAGGGCCATAAACACGGGCCCCTTGTCAAAATGGCAGAAGGCACGCTGAACGGGGCATGGTACGGCACAATGGCAAAACCGGGTGGAGTGTCAGGTGGAGGAAAGGTGTAACTTCCCGCGTGATTCCAGATCCGCTGGGACATAACGCACTCTGGCTGCCGAGACCACGGCCGAGCCCGTGCTGATCGTCCCTGCTTACACGAACGCCGGGTTCGGGCTCAGACACGTCACGCGGCAGACGCCTGCTGGCCGGGCGGTGCGTTCATCAGCAGGTAACGGTGTGCCGTGTCCTACCTCCCACCGGGCAGCTACTGGGCTTTCTTGGCGCCGCCGCGCGACTTCCAGGCGTTGAGCAGTCTGGAGCTGAAGAAGAGGGCGAACCCGTGCACCTGCAGCGCCGGCACCAGGAACGCCAGGTTCAGCACGGCGTAAGACTGGTCCTGTTGGAGCCCGGGAACGTTACTGAGGCACGGCGCACCACCACCACTGACACAGCCAGGGACGGTTACTGAGCACCAATACCCCGACGCAGCCAGGGACGGTTACTGAGCACCAGTACCCCTGACGCAACCAGAGGCGGTTACTGAGCACCAGTACCACTGACGCAGCCAGGGGCGGCTACTGAGGGCACGGCGCACCAGTACCCCTGACGCAGCCAGGGACGGTTACTGAGCACCAGTACCACTGACGCAGCCAGGGACGGTTACTGAGCACCAGTACCCCTGACGCAGCCAGGGGCGGTTACTGAGCACCAGTACCCCTGAAGCAGCCAGGGACGGTTACTGAGGGCACGGCGCACCAGTACCACTGACGCAACTAGGGACGGTTACTGAGCACCAGTACCACTGACGCAGCCAGGGACGGTTACTGGGGGCACGGCGCACCAATACCACTGACGCAACCAGGGAGCCCCTTTGAAGAAAAAAATGGTTCCTATCTAAGGCACTAAACAGCGGGTCCCGGGAAAGCGTGGGAGATAAATCAGGGCTGACAAGACCCTTTCTTTCCGGTCACTACCCTGACGTCCAGACAGCCCAATCACTCTAACACGAGAAGCACCTCCGCAAAGTTTGAAGTGGACCGCGACCGACCTGCCAGAGAGTGATGTCGTCCTTCTGGCCGGTGGAGACGTAGTGGTAGGCCTCTGGCAGGTAGTAACAGGTCGCCAGTAGAGCCGGCGCCAGCGCCAGGGTGGCGATGCCACCTGATACGCGCGGCACAGTCGCTGTTACCTTCTCGTCACATTCCAACAAACAGTTACAGCTCGCACTGTCGGACAATGTCTCGCCACGTGGCACCCACTATCGGACACATTTACAGATTTCGCCCGACAAAGATGCCTATCATTAGACCTACTGTCTTAGCTATGTTATCTGCCAGTATCGATGGGCATAAAATTGAGCATAGTTTCTGATGAACCACTCATGAAGTTCAACTTGAGCAAATATACCTAGCCTCATTCACTTCCCATTCACCAAGCCTCAATCACAAAAGAAACTACAGTATCAGCAGGATGTTTATATTGATGATAATCACCGGTTATCATTTTCCAGTGGCAAATAGAAGAAAAAACCATTTCCAGCGCAACGTGATGCCGGTGACACTACTGTACTCACTTTAAACAACTTTGATTTTACTTACCAACATATATCTGTAAATAGAAGACACTATTCTTTTTGCATGCTGAGAATGCAAAGAATGCGTAGACTATGCTGAACGCCCAGATGTACTCCCATCTCAGAGGCTGGAAACGTAACAAAGTCCGTTACCATCGGGGAGCCCGAGAGGAAAAAGCAAAGAAAAGGCATCGCAGCAAAGCCCCAGGGAATCACGGTACAAAGAACACGCCAGCTGTTTGAGTCACTTCATTGACTCTGAACAGTTGGAGACGCGTCACTACCGGCTATTACATGGAAGGTGGCTTTAATCTCTTCCGGGCTCTTGGCACACCCGCCAAGCTGCAGAATCCACCTGGCATTCCAGCGGCTGGCCACAATTCAACACTGGGCCTACAGGGGAGCGACATCAGCGAGACATTTGGCGCCACTACAAGGTGCGATCAGCCGCAGCACCACAACTCCAGCAGGGTATTTTCAGCTGACCAATTCTGCGACAAAGACACATGTGCCAATAGTAAATATAAAGTGAAATGAAAAGTGACGGAATACAAATATATTTTAATACAAATGTTCCTATTGCATCAAAACATAGTGTCATTCGATAGAGCTTCTGTCGCGGTCATCCCTGTGAATGTCAACCTGTTCTGTCTCACATGAACTAGCGTAGCGTGTTTCATTACGACACAGTTCGTTGCCTACAACTGGTATTAGCCGCGGGCCCGCCCTTCCTACCCCGCCCAAGGTTGGCACAGTCCGTGCACACAGATGGATTTGGCCTCATGAACTTTGCATTCTCCCATATTTGACAACATACCGTGACGGCTTTTGCTCCAAAAAAATGTCATTTTAGTTTCCTAGCCATTGAAGCCATCTAGAATTAGCTATAGCATGCACTGTCTCCTTCCATTGCACTGGAATAGGACGGAGAAAAAAGGTGTCAAAAAAACAAATTCAGTAGCAGACGCAACAGCAAATCCTGTGAAATTAAATGGAAGATACTCCGATCATCCAAGAGCGGCCATGTCACAGCTGCTGTTTCGTCCAACCGCACGCACTTATCTGCAGTGTGTTGACGTTGTCTCAAACAGCTTCACACATCTCATATCCATAATTTGAAAATATAATAGACGTAACATATGTAGTCACATTGTGGAGGTATATTTAACCACGCCACCATACTGACACATTCCGAACCATTCCTCACCCCAAGTAATAAGGTCGTGACTGATTCGCTCTTGTTTCGTACCAGGATCCGACTCACACCACAAAACGTACTCCAAAAACGGTGGTCTGGCAATTCTGAGTCACCGAGGGTCTAGAACATATTCAAACTCGATGGGAGGTATCCACTTGGTAATTGCGTGGTACAAATGACCACCAATCACAGCCAAACTTTCAGAACTTACCCTGAATTGTCTCAATGACCAGTCAGTCGAAATGATAACGAAAAATTATATCAGTAGTGCCTAAAGCACAGTTTATTTTGTCCTCCCATCTTTATTTAACTTCGGTCTAAAAAAACTAATTCAGTAATCAGGAAGGATGAACGAACAAAGCCTCCGAAGGACTATTTATATTTGTAGCGGTATTTGCTCGCGTGAGCTCGTATTCCTGGTGTGGTGGTCTCAGTGATCCCATTATTGTTGCTGGGACTGTTTTCTTCTCCTGAAAATCTATAAGCCAGGCAGTGAAAACACTTCTCCTTCATACAGGTAAAAGTCATCAGCTATCCTGCTACTTCAACAAACATACATTTTTTTTAAAGTGTGCACCCAAAGTACAAAACAATAACTATTACAAACTAACCACAGGAGTTTCCCCATTGTAAACTGCTTGCTTTGATGCATGACATTAAATTCATTCTCCAGGAGCGATCATCCTCTAAACCCCACTGAACTCTTCATTGAAACCTTTGGAAAGGGTGCTACAACGGCGACGAAGACAGCTGTGATACCACACCATAGCCTCTGGCCACTACCTTACCTGCGGAATTTGAAGCTCCTCTACTTCCAAGATGAATATGTCTAGCTTGTCTAGAACATCAGCCGAAAGTTTGACAGCCATCGCGATGAACAACAGAATATGCAGTACCACACAAAACTTCAGCCGCCATTTTGTGACCGAGCTGAAACACACAGGATGTTAAATGGTCATGTGCAAATAAAACACCAGTATACAAGGGAAAGGCAGCTGGCATCCGCACAGAATCATCCTGGGCCACCTGTGTTTGCTCTAACACCACAGACTGTAGACGAGATTGTTGCACTTCAATAAAATCAAAGATATCCCCTGTATGTTTCTAGATCAGTAGACATTTTCCGAAAATACATGTTACTGGGTAAAGACAAAATGATAGCTTCACATCCGGAACAAACTCTTTATAGTTTCTTGCAAAACGTTTCACTAACTATCACAGTGAAACATCCACAACCAATCTTGAGCAAAAGTGAGCAATCTTAATCTGCATGCATAAAATATCGAAATCTCATTGCTGGAATATATTGTCATATATGACAGGATAGTCACTACCACAGTACAGCAAATGTTCCAAGCCCTGCAAACAATGTACCAGTCTCAGTGAGTAATGTTTTAGAAAAAATGCATATTGACCCAAGCAAAAACGACAAAAAAACATTTTTGAACATGGTTAAGTGTTCTTTCTGTTAACCCGCGCCCCACCGGGGTCCAGCGCCACCTTCGCCCCCACGGGGGCCATCAATGCCCCCTCTAACTCCGAAAATATGGGCGTTAGCGCAAATCTGCAAAGTGCAATAGAAAGCTCGCATGAATTCAGTAAGAAATTACTTCACATGTTTTAGTGCTCAGGTCAATGGTTTGACCTCCAGAGGTCAAATTAGGTCAAGATCGGCTATTTTCACTCAAATATGCAATGCTTAAGCAAACTGGGCATAACTCTTATGCCATTAGAGCTATTGGGGTCTGGTAAAGTACATTTGATTGGAAATTGTCAGTACTTTTTCCGCTATGTGAAACGTAAAGACCTCCCGCCAGTGGTTTGACCTCCAGAGGTCACCTCGTGACCTAAGATGACCTGAGGTCACGAAAGGTCAGAGGGTGACCTTGCCATATATAAAATGAAAGCCAATGACGAGGCAAACACGATGGTATTTGTTTCAGTGCTCTAGCTTATACAGGTCAAAAGTTATTGTCAAAATACTGTTTTTGACCCCTGGTGACCTTGGATGACCTTGGAGAGGTCAAAGGGTAAATATGGAGCCTGGAATCCGTGAAGGGGTGTCAAAGAACGCTTTTCTGAACAAGCTGAGCATTTTCAATCGCTTTTGTGACTTTTAGATCATAAGACAGCTTTTCCCCATGCTTTTTCAATGCAAGAGGTCACCTCGTGACCTGACCTCAGAGCACGAAATCTAAAAATCCCGGATATACATCTTGTAGACCCTGGAGGTGCCATGAAGTGTAGGATGTTTCAAATCGATCGACTTCGAAATGTAGCTCTTACAGAGCTCTAAAGTTGAAGTGAGGTGACCTTGGTTGACCTCGTCTAGTGACCTGACCTTGGGTGACCCGGGGTAAAAATTTCAGGGATTGTGATACAAGGATGCAGTGAGAGGTAGAATCCTCAACCGCGGTGCTGCGCCTCTTCGTTTTTCTGCTATACCGGAAAAACCTTAGAGGGGCCATCGATGCCCCCGTGGGGTGAGGGTTAAAGGGAGATACACAAAAAATTTATTTGCTAGATCAAAAGGTCACAAAAACTGTTTCAGAAGTCCTATTCTCATTTTTGCGAATTCGGCCTGCAAATGCCTTAAAATTGCTCCCAAAGTCAACATTTCTAGACGATTTTACCAGTACACCTCTCATCGATGTAAATGATGTACCCCCGGCTAAGGCTATCAAATTCTCTAAAAAATAATAGCCAAATTTGTCCTAGGCAGTGACTTGAAAGTTTAAAACTATTAAATAAAAAGTTATTTTAAAAAAGCTACAGCCAAAAATAATATTAAAACAAAAATATAGGACTTTTAAGAAATCACAATTGAACAAATCAGAAGGCACAGTCACCTCATAGGGGGGTCACATGACCTTTCTGACACAAAAGTGTTGTCCTCCTCGGGCTGAATCAGAAAATGACTTAAGACCCAAGGTACAAAATGGCTGAAGACTTGAGTAATTATGTTTTTTTCTGTTTCTAGGGCAAACAAATTCATTTTGTATTTTTCAAAGGCTTTGTAAAATTTATTCAAATACAAATACAGGACAGACATTTTTATGACAAAAATACATTACTTTTCAACTTTAAATAGTTTTCAAAAAGTAAGTGATGGGTGAAGGTTTCAGCATTCTATCAGAACTTTTTACCTATTTCGATAATAAGTGAGTGGCCTCCCAAAACTTTGCCAAAGATACAAAAATGATTGACAGTTTCGTAGTCAGGATTTTTCAAATAGCAAGAAACCACAATAATTTTTCACATATCTCCCTTTAAGCTTTCATGGACATATTGTTTACCCAGGTGCAATGTTATGAAAATGAACATATTTTGAGAACCTGAGTGCAAATAAAAATATGCCCAAAAGACCTCCAATAATGATAAAGAATCTTAAGAGACAAAGCCATGAGGCATGATAGGATTTTATGTCAGACAGAGACTCCTACAAATATACTTAAATTTGCTAAGTGATTACTGCTAGCCTTAGCCCATATCTGTTAGTGTTAGGAAGATTAATCACCAGCACTAAGAACTCTGCCTTGAGTGATTGCAGATGGGTGAAATATTGAAGGGGTACTGAATCTCTTAATTAGGGGAATGTGCTGCACCACATTCTCTGGACCTGCGCATAAAGTGGAAATGTCTTCAAATGTCAGGCACAGCTTTTTTCTTGGGGGAGAAGTATTTTCAGCAAGGCTTGGTTAGTTTGAATGCTGGCAGTCAGTCCAGATACTCACTCATGATCAGTGAGTTGGATAATATAATGTGTTAAAAAAATCTGCAATTGCTGCCAGCATTCAAACTAACCAAACAGTGGAAAACATTTTCAACCTAGCAAAAAGCTGTGCCCAACATTTGAAGACATTTCCACTTGATATGCAGGCCCAGCTCCTGTAGCAAGGCACAATTCCCTAATCTAAAAAAATCAGTCCCCTTCAATATTTGACTATCTGCAGTCACTCAAAGCAAAATTCTAGTTCCCAGTGTACATATATCCCTCAACATTAACCCCAAGAGGTCTGTTACTGTGCCCTACATATAAAAGATGAGACTAGGTACCTAGTCTGTCAAATTCCTTGCCAAAAATTGTTAGCCAATAAATGTCAATTCAATTTAACTGTCTGAAATTTACAAATTTAATAGATATTTCCTGAACATTTTAATTTGATTTGGCTATATCAGGGCATTTGAACTAGATTACACCCTGCACCCTCACCAGGGCATATTTTAAGCCACAAAGTGGTGGGGATTTTGCCCACCAGTCCCCCATGCTATGTCCACCAGTGAACTCCCAAGAATAGCCCAGTGCCCACCAGTCACCAATCATTTGATACTCTAGGAGTGCCCTTTTGATGACAATTTGTGCCCTTTTCAGCCAAATGCCCACCAGTCGCAATTTCTTAAAATATGCTCTGACCCTCACTACAACCATTTTACATGGAGAATGCAGGAACAGCACTTACGTCAATTTCCCACCCAACAATGGACCTCTCAGTGCCCCTATTCTCCAATTATGTGCACATACTGATACACCACACTTTCAAAATGTATGCGCTTCTGACCCAAATGGTCCACATCACAAATCCTGGATCTTCTTATCTACCCACCCATCAGAATCATACCAAACATGTTCAAACTTTAATGCCATAACCATACTTAGCCAGATATTTGACTTCCATGTAGGGCAAAAAGTTATCAGTGTATCATAATGAACAAAAAACGCCGAAAATCATCAACCAATTATACCATAGGAGGACAACGAACTCCCCATATGGACGGTGGATTTAAACATTTCTTACCTGATCTTATACTGAGATGCAACCCTTTGACGATGCAAGAAATCTGTCCCATCTGTGCCCATCACAGTCGGACCATTCATAGAAGCCATGTTTTCTTTTAATTTGATCGATAAATTGACCCACACGTCCCCCAGCCGAAAAATGGTTTGAAAAAGTACAGAAAAGAAATCTATCCCTTTCCCCGAATTTTACACATACGCAGCAAAAGTCACTATACTTTCTTTAATGTCACCATTCATTGCTGCATAATCTCAACGTGAAGGAATACCTTTAACCTTGTAAAGGAAAATCGAGGAGTTTCTAATAATGGATTTCTCCAACCAATAACACGAGATAACAGCAGCAGCATAGCCGGGGAGGGCATGGGATCGTCACTTCGCTTTATTTGGACCTTCAATGTTTTTCAATATTGGGTCGCCGCCAAGGCCCTGACACGCGCAGTGGCGGGACTAAGGTGCCCTTCTCCTATTTTCCAAGACAACCGAAGAACAGTTCGTAGCCGGAAAACGATACTTGGCTGCATTTTAGAGAATTCATGAGCGCGTCGATTAGTGGAATTATTTTGAACATGGGCTAATGTATAACCCATCACAGCCTTGGGGGTTCGATTGGACCCTACACCCCCCCGGTTTTTGGGAATGATTCCGAGTCAGGGCGCTATATGGCCTCACCACCACCAGATTGGTGCGCCCACCAAACCCGAATAACTAACTAACTAACGATTCCGGAGTCAATTTCAAATAAAATGGTACGCCCTGAGCTGATATGGTGTTCCCTGAGCTGATCTAGGGTCCTGCTCTGGTCTGGAGACCAGGAGCTGATCTGGATCCCTGATTTAGTTTGGGCCACCCGAGCTGATCGATCTGGTGCCCTCTGAGCAGATATGTTGCCCCAGAGCTGATCTAATACCCACGAGGTCATTATAGTGCCTCTTAAGCCATCATTGGGTCTCCTGAGCCCACCTGATGTCCTCTGAGCTAGTTAGGTGCCCCTGAGCTAATTGGGCCCCTTTTAAGCTGGCCCATGCCTCTTTAATTGATTACCTGCTTTCCTGAGCAGCCCTGGGGTCCTCCCACCGAGGCTGATGAGGGCCCCCAAGCTAGTATGGGGCTCCTGAACTAATTAATTGCCTCACCACGAGCTGATCGGGGCCCCGAGCTGGTTGAGGGCCACTGAGCTGATCCGCTGTCCCCTAATCTGGTAGAGTGCCCTATGGGCCGATCTGGTACCCCCTGAGCAGCTCTGGGGCTCCTGAGCTCATAGCGCCCCCGAGCTGCTGAGGGATTTAGACCCCTGGGATGATAAAGAGCTACTGAACTGATTTAGTGCCCTTGACTTGATCTGGCCCCCTGACCTGACCCAAGATGACCTGACTTGGACCACCGAACTGATCTGGGTCCCCTGGGTGGGGCTCTGATCCACATCAGGGGTCATCTGAGTCTTGAATAGAGAGAATAAGAACATAACTCCAACTCCCATGAACTACAGAAAAGACTTCCGGACAACTGCTCTATCTTCACAGCCGAGGCTGTTGCCATCCTAAATGCATTAGCCATAATCAGAACCCAAAATATCAACTCAGCCGTCATCTGTTCAGACTCTAAATCTGTCCTGCAGGCCGTCAGTAACGTAGTCAACCCCAGCCACCACGTTATAGCAGATATTCAGAAAGGTATCGATGATACCCCTGATGTCTCTTTTCTTTGGATCCCGGGCCACTGCAAAATTCAAGGAAATGAAAAGGCCGATGAGCAGGCAAAAAAGTCCCTAGAACTTAGAGAGATCGCACCCTTAATGTGGTCTGGAGATGATAGCAAAGCTCTCCTCCAGGACAGCATCCAGAAGCAAATTCAAAATAACTGGACCACAAACCACAGCGCCCACCTATTCTATATCAAGCCTAACATCGGCTACTGGCCCAGTTCCATCCAAAAGGGTCGCCGGCGCGAGGTTATTGTAACCAGACTCAGAAATGGACACACAAAATTAAATGCCTATTGGAACGCGGGTACCTGTGGTACCTACGACGCAATGGAGAATCCCTATCACATTCTCATCGATTGTCCCCAGCACAATACCCATCGGCAACCCATGCTAGATTACTGCCGAATCCAAAACATCTCTGTAGACCTAAAAACTCTGCTCGGTAACGACCATCCTGAGCTACTCGAAAAAGTCTTTACATTTCTAAAGGACTCTGGGCTAGAGAAGTTTCTATAAATCACCCCTCCCAGTATATATGATGGAGGGTGCATGGTGCACCCCCAAAGTAGGACTTGCCTATTTTCCAATCATAGATAATCCACTGCAAAATCTAAGCAATAGCTGTTTAACCTTTAAATGGTTCATTGTAGGCTAAGGATAGGTTATGTTAGGCTAGCTTTGAAATCAGGTTAGGTTAAATAGGTTAGATTTCTTCACCGCAGTGATACCTTTCACTGCAGGTCTATGCTAACCACACCTATACTCTTACTAACAATCTAACTATCCTCTCACACTTCTTTTCCTCTGCGCGGCGGCTGCCCAGCCGGAGAGGGGAGCTGCAACTTCACCTCCGGGTTGCAGGGTAAATTCGCGGCACCCTGACCAGGTGTTTAGCGCACTTTCTAAAATACGAAATTATTGAGTTAACGGAGGATTTCGAGTAACGTAGACAAGCGGACATCAGTAGCTGACACACAAAATTCTAAATTCTAAATTCCAAATTCTAAATTTAAGGTCTTCAACCACAGAAATAACCTTCGCACTCTGCGGGTCTAAACTTATTAAAAGACCTCCCTTGGCATGGCTATGCCATTGCCATGACCGTCCATTTGCAAGCTAAAACATCTTGCAACCCATTACTTGAAATAACTCCCATTGCTTTAACAGACTAACGTAGCTTGCCCTCACACAAAATTCTAAAATTCTCCCACACACTCCTTTAGAGGCGGGCAAAGGTGTTATGCACAGAACGCCTAATAAAAAGCCATTGATTGATTCCCATGAACTCGGAGGCCCCTGAGCTAGTCTAGTCCCTGGCGCCACAACTGGTGGGCAGCTGCTCTAGGGGGGCTCTGATCCGCTCTGATCCACATTAGGGAACCTCACAGCTGGTCTTGAATAGATGGGGAATAAGAACACAATGCCAACTCCCCTCGTAAAATTGAGCTAACGAGGAATGATCCAACACTAAAGCGGCTTGTGATGCATAGGCACCGCTATACTGCTATACTGATGGATTCTGGTGAGGGGTGCTAAAAAGACACATGCCCCTGAACTCAGATCAAAGTCCCCCTTAACGAGGATTTTTACTTTTTACTTAAACAAAAGCTAGTTTTCTTTTCTAACAATTTTCAGCCCTGTCACACCCTCTCCATCCAAACCATCAGCCTGTCTCCTTTTCTTTACCTCTACTGGCGCTGATCGTTCATAAATATAGCTTTCAAGCGCGTTAAAAATAGGGCATAAATTGTTCCAGTAGCGAAAATTGTTCTCTCCCAATGTCAAGATGTCAGACCTCCCAATCCCCTTGTGGGAGCCGTGGTACTTTATCTGCGTTCAACTAGGGTGTCACTAATAATTTTTGGTACTTGTACGGACAAGACCAGTGGTTGTAACAAAAGGCAGTTGTTCACTCCAATATGTCTTAGCTTGCTCAATGCACATGGTGGCAAGCATTGCAGTCTCCGCTGATTTTTCTGAGGTCAACTACCTACATACATGAGTTAGCTGACTTGTCCTTGAATCTATCCAAAACAGAGATTTTGGTGATTATTTTGTCTCGTTTTTTAGCCACGTGAAAAGTGCCCTTTTTCTCGCGGGGTGCTCCTCAAAGGTAGTGTGCCCTCCATGCCAAAGTTTTTACTGCACCCTTGACCAGAAGCCATCAAAGGTCATGGTTTTCAGAATTGTATGGGTCAATAACTTTTGAACGAAAGATGATAAAGTTATAAATTTGGTATCATAGTAATGAGCATGACTAAAGGATTCAAATGATATCCAAAATGACCTTGGAAGGTCAGATCAAGGTCATGATTTAGCCTTACAAGGCATGCTGCATTATCATACGAATCCTTGAATCAAGACAAACACATTGGTGCTTTTTTGTTTTGTTCTAGGTTTAATTGTTCCCGAGTTATAAGGGGTTTTCTAAATGGGGTATCATAGCCGATTTTGGTCTACTGTCACCTCACGGGTCAGCGGATGTGGTTTAAACTCGGTTCTAGAGTAGAAGACGGTAAGGCGCTTCTACCGCCGTTTCAATTTTTCCGCATCGCATCCGGTTCCCGAGATGGTAAGGGGTTCGATTGGACCCCCTCCCCAGGCGGTGGTGTGTGCCAAAACAGACCAGGTCTTCCCGGTTTTCTTGACTTACCTGTAGGTTTTCAAATTCAGACCTATATTTTTAGAACGTCGCAATCGTGCGTTCGCACCAGTTCGCCTGCACTGCAGACCAATGATGACGTAATAAAATCATATAATCGGGATTATATGTCAAGGTCACCCACATCAATTTCAAGGTCATAGGTCTCAGGTTAGTCATTGACCCAGTGGTTCGGTCAAATGGAATTGCCCAATAAGACGTACGTTATGCTATGACTTCATATTTAAGGCTACTATATGCCAATGTCAAGGTCAAAGTCGAAAGTAAAGTTCAAAGGTCTTTTTCAAGGTCAAACCCTCATTTACCGCCGAAAGGCTACCATAGTACCAGTTATATTGCACATTATTGGGAACGTTTCACATTTTGTCGTCATAGGTCAGTGGCCTTCATTGACTTTGACCTCAAACTTTCAGAGAGCACTGTGTGAGACTTTTCCTCGATGACCTTATTCCGTGTTTAATGTATTCCCGGCTGTTTCCGCACAACCACGGTATTTCTCAATAGGCTTCCAGCACGGCCCAAGATTGACCTTTACGACTTCATTTGACCTCGAAGACATTGACCCAGATCAATGACACTCAGCTATAATGTAGACCACCGTCGCCCTCACACACACCCAAACGGGCACTTTTCTAACCCTCTTGGTTGATATCTAAAAGAAGGGGTTCTTTAGAACCCCCTCCAGCGCGTGTTGACGCCCGGACCCTTTCCACTGCGCGTGTTAACCCGCGCCCCACCGGGGGTCCCGCGCCACCTTCGCCCCACCGGGGGGCCATCGATGGCCCCCCCTCTAACTCCGAAAATATGGGCGTTAGCGCAAATCTGCGAAGTGCAATAGAAAGCTCGCGTGAATTCAGTAAGAAATTACTTCGCATGTTTTAGTGCTCACGTCAATGGTTTGACCTCCAGAGGCCAAATTAGGTCAAGATCGGCTATTTTCACTCAAATATGCAATGATTAAGCCAACTGGGCATAACTCTTATGTCATTAGAGCTATTGAGGCCTGGTAAAGTACATTTGATAGCAAATTGCCAGTACTTTTTCCGCTATGTGGAACGTAAAGACCTCCCGCCAGTGGTTTGACCGCCAGAGGTCACCTCGTGACCTAATATGACCTGAGGTCACGAAAGGTCAAAAAGTGACCTTGCCGTATATCAAATGAAAGCCAGTGACAAGACAAACACGATGGTGTTTGTTTTACCGCTCTAGTTCAATTAGGTCAAAAGTTATTGTCAAAATACTGTTTTTGACCTCTGGTGACCTTGCATGACCTTGGAAAAGTCAAAGGGCAAATATGACCCCTGGTATCCGTGAAAGGGTGTCCAAAAACGTTGTTCTGAGCAGTCTGAGTATTTGCAATCATTTTTGTGGCTTTTATATCATGAAATAGCTTTTCCCCATGCTTTTCCAATGGGAGAGGTCGCCTCGTGACCTGACCTCAGGGCACGAAATCGAAAAATCCCGGATATACACCTTGTAGACCCTGGAGGGGTCATGAAGTGTACGAAGTTTCAAATTGATCGACTTCGAAATGTAGCTCTTACAGAGCTCTAAAGGTGAAGTGAGGTGACCTTGGTTGACCTCGTCTGGTGACCTGACCTTGGGTGACCCGGGGTAAAAATTTCAGGGATGATGGGAAAATGATGCAGTGAGAGGTAGAGCCCTCAACCGCGGTGCTGCGCCTTGGCGTTTTTCTGCTATCCCGGAAAAACCTTAGGGGGGCCATCGATGGCCCCTCCCGGTGGGGCGAGGGTTAAACGCAGAGTGTAGGTCGCCGCAGACAAAGTTTAATCTCGCCTCGATACTGGTTCGGAGTGCAATATTCCACAAGCGTCGCCACCGGAAAAAGTGAGAGGCCTGTCCAGCTTCAAACTACCGCTGACAAGAAACTGTTCCCTTTGGAACCAAAAATCAAAAACACAATACGACATGTTCCTAATAATGTGCAATATAACTGGCACTATAGCAGCCTTTGTGAAGCAATTGAGGGTTTGACATCTAAAAGACCTTTGACTTTGACCTGTTGCCTTGACCTTGCCACTGAGTAGCATTAACACCCGCACTGCAGAGGGGTCTGGTACTAACGCGCACTGGAGAGGGTCTGGTATACCAGTCTGGGTATCTGGGGTCTGGTATATCCCATGGGAGCCTATATATAGGCTCCCATGAGATATCGGCAACTAAAAGACTTAGAAAAACGTCGGTTTGTGGGTGGGTGGGGGCTATGGCGATATTCCTCATAGTGGATTCTCATTTACCTCACTCAATACCTTCAAGGTCAAACGAGGTCATAAGGGTGAAATATTGACCGTGCTGGGGACCTATTGAGAAATTATTATGAGATTGGAGATAAAAAGGTTGGATGTTGTTATTGTAAATAATTATGAAAATATCCGGACTATGTGCATTATATATTGAAGAAAACGAGGAAAAAATGTACATGTAAAAATGTTTATTTTTTGCTTGTTTTCTTCAATACATATCATGAATGTAAGTGGGTTATTTTTTAAGATTATTGCCCATTGAGAAGTACCATAATTATGCAAGAAAAAGTCGGAAATGCGCTGCAGGTGGCCAGAGACATAGTGGGAAGTAAAAGAAGTATTTTCTTAAATTTTGGGATCAAAGTTATTCAAGGTCATTGACCTATGTCGTCATAATATGGTATTCATCCTATAACATACAATATAACAAGCACTATAGCAGCTGTTGGGCAGGAAATGAGGATTGACCTGTACCCATTACCTTTGACCTTGACCTTTGACCTTGAACTTTACATCTAGTTACCTAAACTATGACTTCATAGCATGATATACGTCTGACTAGGTAACGTCATTTGACTGGAAGCACTGGGGCCAATGACCTTAAAAGTGCTGGTATGATCTTGGCCCTGACCTTCATGCGAGGTGCCCTTGATATATCATCTCGTTTATGTGGAGTTATGACGCCACCACTCGGTCACCAATGCAAGCGCACTGGTCCGACCGCGCGGTTGTGACGATCTCAAAGTGTAGGTCTGAATTTGAAAGCCTATAAGTTAAAGGTTTTTAAGCAATTTTCAAAATTATTGTGGCAACCAAAGCGCCATTAATTTTTCTACTGTAGCCGAGTGCCTTTTTTGGCTACGAGCGGTTCCCCTTGGAAAAAGGTGGAGGGGCCCTCCGAGGGCCCCATCCAGTGCGCGCGCATGCTAATTATGAAGTCATATCATAATATAAGTCATACTAAATAATTTTATCTGGCCAGAACACAGGGGCCACTGACCTTGACTTTTTGCCTTTGATCTTGAATTTGAACTTAAAGTAGGGTGATCTTGACATATATTTCCGATTATATGACGTTCTGACGTCACTGCTCGGTCTACAATGCAGGCCAACTGATGTGACCGCGCGATTGCGACAGTCAAAAATATAGATCTCATATTGAAAGCCTATAAGAAAAATGATTGACTGATTCCAAAAATATTTCGCCAATCGACGCGTTTATGGTTTCTCTCAAATGTGGTCAAGTAGCGTTCTCCGGCTGCGAACGGTTCCCCAGTCATCTCAGAAATATAGGTGGACACTTGACGACTACCTCCATAGCACGTGTTGAAGAGGGCCTATATCTTTGGAGGGCAAGTCCCAATTCTAGGCGCAATTGAGCTGCCAGTAGGAGTTATTCTCAGACGTGGAATAAGTTGGTCGTCTCTGACCTGGTGCGACTAAGGTCGAGAGCACAACAAATTACTAACTGGTAAAGGCAGCCTTCTATGTGAGCGCTATCAAACAGCTGCCAACTTTACTCCGTGCTCTGATCGAAAATTGATACTTCGTTTAAATGATCATGCACTGTCTCGAGGGTAAGCAACAGCCAAGCATGATGCATGAAGCGAACCGGTGAAAAGGGACGTGTTATACAAATAAGGCGAGCGGAAGGCGAGACCCCTGTGTCTGATCTCGGCCCCAGTTAACAAGAGTAAGGTACGAGGCAGCAGCTTACTCGGAACCTGTCTCCGCCGTAACGGCCGTTACCGAGTCGTCGACCTGTGAATCTCGTGCCGGGGTCGACGATATGTTTAGTCGGACGAGGGTCGTGGTGAAGGTCACTCCAGTACCAGCGGGGTATGTTCGCAGAGGCGTGTAGCCATCAGAATACTTGAGGGGATCGAACAGCAATTTTAGTTTGTCTCTTTACATGCAATGTGATGGGGCTAATGCTGAAAAAATTTCAGTGAAAGTGTGGCCCCTAGTCTGCTTTGGTCCTATACGCCTGTGGGTCTGTGTGCCAAAGGCAAAGATTCAGCGCATGGCACAAGCGATGAATAACAATGGAGTTCCCAAGCAAATCAGAACAGTAATGGGCCAGCGCAATAAGCAATTGATTTTGATAAGCAGGTAGGTGGTATGCACAATCTTATCAACAAACGGGATTGCGGCCATATGAGGCGTGTGAGTGTTTTGCGGTGAGTACCTAAGAAGCGCCTGATTTCCCTGTGCTCTTTGCCATTTCTATGGGTCAGAGATGGAACGAATGGCAGTGTAGCATTGCGGTCTTCAACGGTAATCAGTCCTGCCAAATATAATTGTCTTGTCATATCTGATTAAATTTTAATGCAGAGGATATTGCTGTGAAAAGTCTATAAACACTGTAAAATAATACGATACTTCATCTCAAAGCGTTCAAATCGTGGTTACCAAGCGAATTCTGGTTGTGACCCCTGTCAAGGTCACCGCTCCTGCGCGGGCTGACAGGTGTAAGGGATGACATGCGGTTTTTCCATTCGCCTCAGTCACGCAGCACAATGGGAGCACAATGGGATTCTTCCCGACCGAGCTGCGGGCCCAGTCGAGTGGCATCTCAACAAAAACAGGGGACGGGACAGGAAAGCTGATGAGTTGCCCATCTGTAAGGCGCATGTTGGACCATGGATATCTTGAGCATTGCCACAAGAAGATGGACAGCGAGCGATACAGATTTATGTTTATGACCTAGGTCCCATGCCCACGTTCAATCACGATCGGACGGTGTATCCGCATACAAATACGTTCCTGATATATTTTGGCAGTGGAAACATGGTAAATTTTCTCCTTGCAGTACAGAGGGCAAAGGAGAGTAAACTGCAGAGGTTTACGCTTTCTTTGCAAATTTTGGTGAAAGGACAGTGAAGGGCGTGAAGGTAAACGTCACCGGCGGGCCAGAAATGTACACAAAATTGATATTTAAAACTGATCTATCCGTACCCCTCTCGCCCATGAAACTAAGTCAGCGTTTACGGCGCCCAAACTTCTAATGTAGAAATGCGACGCCACTAACTCTATCCCCGTTGATGGGGATTCCACGGATAAAATAACACTGGTTTAGAGAGCCTATCAGGACCTAGACCCAGTACTTATGCAAAGAGCAAGCGTTCCAGAGTCACCAAGGAGCAGGCAATGTATGTACCAGAGTCACCAAGCAGCAGGCGCTGTACCAGAGATTCAGCAAGGAGCAGGGTATGTATCAGATAGTCACCAAGGAACAGGCGCTATGCCAGAGTCACCAAGGAGCAGGCGCTGTACCAGAGTCACCAAGGAGCAGGCGATGTACCAGAGAGTCGCCAAGGAGCAGTCGCTGTACCACAGAGTCATCAAGAAACGGGCGCTGTACCAGAGTCACCAAGGAACATGCGCCGTACCAGTCATGCGTCCTCTGTATGCAGTGAAACGTTCGCCGAGGGTCAGCTTTGAGAACCGAACACTGAAGCTTTCACTTATAAAATCCGCGCGAAACAATTTCTTCGAAGGCATTTGAAGAGCTGCCCCAGATGCCACCCCGGTATATAAGAGTGATCAAAGAGTAGAAAAGAGCTAGAAGAGAGGCTCGGCTTCACTCATTGGAACTGAGGAGGAGATAATATTTCAATTTATCCGGATCCCTCCATCCCGAAGCCCATGAGCATTGAAAAAACCAAACCAATTACTTTGGTTTTTCAAAGTTTTTTCCCTCCTATCCACCTGGACTTACACATTTTCTTCCAATTTATCGGAGGGGTGAAAAAGAGTGACGGCTGGTGGCCTTTTATTTTGCTGGGGCCCCGTCGATGTTCATGGAACTCTGGTGGTCGTATTTCTAAATCGACGCAAAATATGGATATGTATATAAATATGCCGTGCTACCGACAGAAAACCAACAAAGCAATATGTAGTTTATTGCGTCTATGTTGGCTCGCATGGCATAGGTCTGTTTGATAGGCATGTGCATAATTTACGAACTGTAATATGCTATAGTTATTTTGAGACAAAAATAACGTATGACAAAATGCCACCAAGACGGTTTCGGAAACATCCCTCATGCACTTTCTTTAACTTTGGAAGATTTACTTTGAGCAAGTATGAAAGACATCAATGTACAGTATTAAGCGGCAAAGTTTAACAGGGCCTCTAGTAGGGAGTTCGTAAACAAGACTATAAACAAACGGTCAGGCGTGATTTTAGAGGAAGCCAGCTTTCGAGATTTATTCATATTCTAATCCAAAACAAAATTCATATTGAGCATTTCCGCTCTGCTTTTCATGTTTTACTAATGGGACAGTCCAGGAAAGGGAGTCATTTTCATTGGTGTATTATGATCGCTAAACTATATGATGTCTCAGTATGTTGTCCAGTGACGGATATAAGCGGACGGTTATAGGTGTCACTCTTGAGCCGTCCACACTGATGCATTGTTGTCGCATGTATGCAAATATAACCTTCATACGTTTGCATTGCGTCGATTGCTTTTTAACGGTGTGTTGTTAGTGAGACTGACCACTGAAACTCTTGGTGAAACCGTGTCTCTTTTTCTTATATGACGAGCAGCCACGGGTAAAATGTCTTGATAGTGCTCCACCGGACACCTATTGAGGTTTTGCCTCACCTTAATGTGAAAAAATAAAATAAGAGCTCCTTTTGTGGCTGCTTAATCGATATGAATTCGAATACTCATTGGTTTCTGTATCCGTAAAGTGAGCACCCAGTATGCCTGAAATGGTGCAAATTCCACCAATGTCATTTTATTCAGCCTTGATTTTCCTCATACATAGACAACAACGAAAACAAGCCACATTTCAAGTCAGTACGACCTCTGCACGTTTATACTGTGCAAGATTCATATTACACTGGCACTTGAGTTGCATTGCAAAATACACCTAGCTTCGTGATCAACACGGTCAGCACGCACAGCCGGGGAGAGACGCACACGAACATACTCACAAATCTCACAAATCATTCTGCAAATCTCCCCCTGTAGATTTGCACGCGAACACGCTCGCAGACACGCTCACTGGGGCTGATCTGGCAGACACGCCTAGTAGCTGATCTGAACGTCTCTGTAGGGCACCCTGGTAGATGAAGGAGGCGGCACATACACTGGTTCTGCCGTGGTGGGCGCCGGTGGCACGTAGGGTGCCTCTGTTCTGATGGGCTGGGGCGGCACGTAGGGCGCCTCCGTACTGATGGGCTGAGGCGGCACGTAGGGCGCCTCCGTACTGATGGGCTGGGGCGGCACGTAGGGCGGCTGCTGAGCGATGGGTGCCGGCTGGGCGGGGGCGGGTGCTGCAGGTGCCGGTGATAGCACCTCAGGAGCAGCAGGAGCTGGCTGCTGGCCGCTGGGGTAAGCAGGCGACTGCTGCTGGGGAGCGCTTGGGTACACCCCGGCAACAGGCTTGCCGCTGACCACCAGCGACTCCTCCACCTTGTTGGGGTTCGGGTGCCACTGACCCGGCTGGTAGTCCGGCGGGAACACCACCGCAGGCGAGGGCTTCTTTGTCGGAGGCTCGTAGGCGTCCACAGGCGCAGGCGGAGCAGGCGGTGGGACTATTTCGGTTGAGGACTTTGGTGGTACGTAGGCGTCTACTGGGGCGGGCTGCGGCGGCACGTAGGCCTCCACTGGCGCGGCAGTGGGAGGCGGCACGTAGACCGGAGGAGCTGGTGTCGTAGTTGTTGTTACAGAGGGGATGGGGTCGGGTGCATACTGTGGTAGGCCACCACAGCAGGCTGCCAGTAACACCACGCCCACAATGGCCTGGAGATACACATGGCATGCTGGTTAGAACATGCAAACATACGCGAAGAGAAATATCATTTGCCAAGGGGAACGTTGCATTAGGAAAAACACGACATGAGTTCTCCTCATGAATGGTGTAAATATTTACATCGGATGAATGCAATCACGTGGACGCATTGCATGATATAACGGAAAAAATACGGATTCATACTACCTTCCCCATGGAACAGAACGAGCTTCCTATCGAGTACATACATTATGAACCATAGATTGCCCAGTGAGACCTCACCTTCATGTTTCTGTCAGTCCTGGTTGTGCGTCTTCCACTGTCCTGTTCGCCCGCACGGTGGCGCTGTTTCTGCGCTCGTCGCTGGCGCCAGATCTCTTATACGGCGGCGCCGCTGGCGCCCGGAAAACCCACAGCACGGGGCGACGGCCCGCACCGTCAGAGGCCAAACACGGGCGACCGAAAATCACCCACGGGTATACCCCCGTTTCACTATTCACCAGCATAAAATTATCCATGCCTCCTGGTGTTGTTCCAATCCGTTTGTATCTCAGGGTATGCAAAAAGGGTCCACAACAAGGGGTTTTCACCTCTGAACAGCACACAGGCGGAGAGAGCAGGGGTTTCCGGCGCTCGCTGCTCTATCCTACTACCAGCTCCGAGCAGTACAGCCGTCTTCGAAGAATTCATATAGGGGAGGCAGAAGCAAGCGGGCCGATGGGTCCTTGACATTCTTTGTATGACAACAGTGGCGGGAAACAGGATTTTCCAGCTATGGTGTATAGGAAAATAGGTTGTGGAATTCCCCACTCATCGGTGACGCACCTAATATGTTCGATTCAATTATTTCAGTGCCCAAGGGCAAGGAGCTTGAAAGGGAGTGCGACTGTCACACGGGCACCAATAGCTTATGACTTAAGTGATGCAAAAATGAATATTTGAGACCAGGCCTTATATACTTTAACTTGCACTAAGATGCAGTTAATTATGGCATATTGGAAACATCAAAATAAAATTCAGAAATCGATGATGAACATATCAGATTGCCTAAAGCTATATTAGTCCGTACAAAAGATACAAATCTTGCATTTATTTCTAGACCCCTTATCCGAAGTTCTAACGTCTCTGCACTAATTCGGGAAAGTACCCCAACGCGTCCCCTCTAGGTGCTAGCCATTTTCACCAATAAATGTGTTATTGGGAATGTGTATATTGGCAATATTGGTTCCACACTCCAGATAAGAGCGTTATCACCGGTGAAAAGGCAGGAATCTTACGGTGAATGGAAAACACGGTGTTGTCCTTTCAGAGGACAGCCAAGAAAGAGGCTTTGGCTACGGATCACTAGCGTGATCAACTCTATTCTTTCCTAATTTGTATGCACCCATCCCAAACGAAACTGCCTTAACTTTAACGGCTTAATTAGATAAGATGTTTTCATCTCTACTAGTAAGATGTCATTTCATGTCTGAGTAAGATGCACTTAAAAAGTTTGCTGTTTTCAGCATTCAATCCAGATTAGGCATCCCACAGCCCAACACCATTTCAAAATACTTCTTCCTTGCATTTTCTAAATTTCAGGCATGCTGTAGGCATGAGGAAGGATCGGGGAACACTCCATAGCATTTAAATCTCTAAAACGTGAAATGTTCACATCTATACTCTCCTACTCCAAGAGGTGTTGGTGACGGCAGATATGCTGGTAGTTTTGCTGGATTTCACTGAGTTCATTCTGACACATCTAACAATAAAATATCCATTCGGAGACGCTTGAGTGAAAAGGAATTTCACACGATCGGGTGTTCTTAGTTTTTTTCGTTTTGTCGCGTTTTAACAACGTTTTTCTTTTTAGAAGAAGTTTTTGGTTCTTTGTTTTATCATTCATTGTTGCTTACTTTCACATCACGTCTCTTTCTAGACATGTTTGACAAACGTTAGTATCAAATTAATATGTAGTGAGGAATAAGCCTGTGCTATATTATTAAACTTGTTCGAAAATTACAGTATATATTTACCATGGGGCATGGTCGAAGAACTTACATATTTATATATGCTCAAAATAGCTCTAGAATCAGTATCAAATTAAAATGTTTTTCGAATATATACATATATATATATATATATATACATATATATATATATATATATATATATATATATATATATATATATATATATATATATATATATATATATATATATATATATATATATATATATCAATGCAAAACATCGTGGCAGTGGGATGAGGCTGTCCATGAACCATGGGCAGATTCAGGGGGAATGCAGGAGGGGCAGGTGTCTCACTCGCATCCCACCGTCCCCGAACTAACCTTAACCTGGTGCCCCAGCGAACTGCACTCCCCGACCATGGACGGATCTGTGATTCCTAGTTTTGGAGGAACTTGTTTAGCGGCACCGTTGAGATCAATGTGGTGACATTCTTGAACGGCGCAAATCATCAAGGGCGTCAATATAATCACCGAGATGCCCATACTCACATTCTCGGAAGAGGGAGCTGGGTTGAAAGCGATCCGTTTCAGGGTGGTACCAGTGACGTTTTCAAGAGGCTGCTGGAGTTCGATTGGGAGAGGCACACGTCCCTGGATTAACCTATGCACCCTGAATCTGTCACATGTTCTGGGGGTGACTCGGTCATAGGGGAATCCAGGAACATGAGTCTGTAACGATCGAAAATTCTGCACCAAGGAGGATCCAGAATTTTTTATGTGGGCGCTGCGAATTTTAGATGAAACAATGTATCAGCTGTGGGTGTCATATCCTACTGCTGGGCGCCGATACCCGTATCCTGGGGGAAAGAGGCAGGAAGGGATATTTTAGGGGAGCACCATCGAATTTTCAGGGAGCACCGTGACCATTCTAGGATTTGAGCTGGCGCCGACTCCCTCTAGACCATTAGATCTGCGCTCCATGAAACCACAAGCTGGTGGCTCCAGAAATAATACTTCCTATCTCCTACTTCCGGGCGCCATATAATAGGTCACACAGTTCCAAAACGGTTTCCCCTTGGCCCAAACGTTGCCCCGCTCGATCCCACTATTCCATCTCCCCAAATTGAAAATCCTGGATCTGTCCTGGATGCCCAGCCACCCCCAGACATTTTTCGGCGCCCAGATGTGCTATTTTTGTGCTGAATTGTTCCACTAAGGTAGAAAAAATGTTAAGTTGCAAAAAAACGTTTCCCCAGGATACAGAAGTCAAGGTACCCACATTGCGATCACCTCCGCCCGATATCACCATATCATAGATGCACTCCGTGCAATAGCTGTCCATTATACCCTAGCCTTTAGATAGCTCCCGTATATGTCCATGGCAAATGCCAATCTTAGGTCTTCCTGAATCTTGAGGTACAATCTCAGCATCACGATGCGCTGAATTTTTAACCAAACTAACGTACACCGCCGTTTACCACCCAAATCATGATTATAACATTTGCGTCATTCTCTTTAACAATGGTCAAGAAGCGAAACAACGAAACAGGTTGAAATTTTTAGATTTTATGGCCTTTTCATTTTCACTTTCTGAGGACATTCAGATCTTTTTAACTAGGTTTTTTACGATGCTTTTTCGTTTTTCACTACGTTTTCGTGATTTCCCTTTTCTTTTTGTTTCGCTATGCGCAGCGTACACGCTGCGTATACGCTGCGCAAAACGAAAATAAGCTATAGCTTCCCCAATGCATGTTGATGGCGTGATCTTGTTTTCGGTGACCAAAAAAAGTGGTTTAAAATTGAAAAAAACGTAGTCAAAGTCGCGTAGTGTAGCTTGTACCCAACGTTGTTATAAATAAGTATTTTCCTCCTTTCTGGTGCAAAAGAAACTTGAGAGTAGGTATTGCTTCTTTCCCGACTTGTAAGGCGGAAAGAGTGAGTAATGGAGACTAAAACAATTGCACTAAGATTTTCATTTCTTTTTAGGCATAATACTGGAAAGTTCCGGCACTAAGGGAACATAAGCGTCGCCGCAGACTTTTAGCCTGTAATGTTATGATACCTTCTTTAACACACTATTTTGGATACGACCAGTATACCAAGTCCCCCAGCCAGGGGCGTACATCTATATATTTGTGGGCGCCCGTGTACCAACTAATCAAAGTTTGATTTGGTGTTTAAATATTCATTACATTCTACTGTATAATTTTCCTGGGTTCAGGTTTACTTTATTAAGTTCAAAAATACTATCTTCGATCTAAAACAAACATTCCATTGTGCTATCTCTGAGAACCGGCGTTTATTGACACTGTCCTATATGGTTAATGATATTGCTTTAAATTTGACACCCCAATGATTTTCGGAAATCCACGCCCCGAGCGGAAACGGTCAACCAGTCAACCACGTTTCCACTTCAGCAAAGGAGTACAGCTTCCGTCTGAGGGATGCCAACAAAAACAGCGTTGCAGTCTCCCCGCTCCCAGACGTTTTAGTCGAATGGTAGGTGAAGTTCCCGCTGCTTGATACTGGCAATCAAGGCGTTGAGATCTCCCGGACCGAGGTGAAAGATCTGGGTAATGACATCGGTAGCTAAAACGTGTCGACGCGTATACAAGCACGACCCCAGCCCGCACAGATGTACACATATAGTGTGTAGGAGTTTAAGAGTCAATGTGCCGGCTACGGGAAGTTTATGGGACGTCCTCAAAAGGCGTCATCCATGATATCTACCATGGGCCTGACAGAAAACCTGTTGAAGGCATCTTTCCTCTTCCGTGAGTTTTTAAAGTCATCATATGTCAGCAGTGCTGTGATTGGGAAGAGCAGTCAATGGCGCAGGGCCATTCTTAGGAAGTTATGTGCTCAGCTAAGAGCAGCGATGAGGAGTTATAATATCCCTCTTGGGGTGTCCAGGCACCCTGAAACATTTCTATGAACTTTGCACTCAGCTGTAAGCAGGGGTGTATATACCTCTTTGGCGGTACCCGGGCTGCCCAATGAACAGATGAGATAGTGCCAAAATATCCCTTCAATTTAATTGTTTTTCATTACCAGTACTTTACATTGGTTCTACCAAAACGCAAAGGCCTGTGCGAGAGCTAAATTAATGTTATGCTGTTCTTTTTTACATAGTGGCTATTGATATTGTTTCAAATTTGGGTAGCACCAATCATTTTCGGAAACCCACTCCCTGGCTGTGAGGCTGCCGACAGATGTAACACAGCGCCCCAATCAGAAAACCTCGGGTGGAGCTGGCGCTGGCGGAGGCAGCCCACTTGATAGCAGGGCCAACATATTAGTGGAGGAGGGAAGCCACATAACACAGCCAACACATGAGCGGCTGCACCCTACATGGTAACAGGGCCAGCTGTCGCAGAGCCTCATTTCTGAGATTGAAACCATTCTACTTCACGGGGCAGAATGTCCAACTACTGGGTCATCAAATGAGGAGAGCTACAGTTTCTGTGAACAGTTTCTGGTAACTAATCTGGTCACTAATCTGCATAGAAACAGAACAGAGTGGGTGCTGGGCAGTGACGGCGGAACGTCCGAATCTAAGGGGCACTATGGGCTTTCAACCCATTTCTCTCCAGTCAACACCATAGAGTTAGTGTTACAATTTCTGACTGAAGGGGGTACCGCGCACCGGTGCCCCCCAGTTCCATCACCAGTAGCACGGCCCCCTTCCCTTGGACGGAGTTGGGGGCATAGAAATGGTTGGAGGCCCCTAAATACACCAATATTGCACTTGGCCAGCATTTTACTCTGCAGAGTGAAACGTTGACTTGTATTTCAAAGTAAAGACATGCATTTTAGGAACACGCTACAACATTAAATATCTCTTCACAGGCCTACAAACCTCTGTGTCCTTTCCTGGGCAGAAAAGACACAGTGGAATAAGAGCAGTGTAAGCTGTGCCGGCTGGAGCCATAGGCGGATCTTGGATTGCTCTTCCGGGGGCGGAGCGATCCGGACCAGGGGCGCCACTTTTGGCCGGAAAACCTATCAAGTGAGCGTCAAATCCTATCGGTGGGCGCCGATTGTCGTATCCTGGGGGAAGGGGGAGGGGTGGAAAGCAACATTTCAGGGGCGCCATCGACCTTTCAGAGGAGCCCCGAGGGTTGATCGAGGGGCCACCTGCTCTCCTTTGCTCCGCCTGGATCCGCCTATGGCTAGAGCTATGGTGCTGAGCAAAAGGTGACCCTGTGTCTGGGGATGAGTGGGGAGGGAACCGTGTGTCTGGTGATGGGAGGGGAGAGGACCCTTTGTCTGGTGATGGGAGGGGAGAGGACCGTGTGTCTGGTGATGGGAGGGGAGGGGACCGTGTGCCTAGTGATGAGAGGGGAGGGGACCGTGTTTCTGGTGATGGGAGGGGAGAGGACCGTGTGTTTGGTTATGGGAGGGGAGAGGGCCGTGTGTCTGGGGATGGGAGGGGAGAGGACCGTGTGTCTGGTGTTGGGAGGAGAGAGGACCGTGTGTCTGGTGTTGGGAGGAGAGAGGACCGTGTGTCTGGTGTTGGGAGGAGAGAGGACCGTGTGTCTGGTGTTGGGAGGGGAGGGGACCGAGAGTCTGGTGATGGGGGGGGAGAGGACCGTGTGTCTGGTGATGGGAGGGGAGAGGACCGTGTGTCTGATAATGGGAGGGGAGAGGACCGTGTGTCTGGTGATGGGAGGGGAGAGGACCGTGTATCTGATAATGGGAGGGGAGAGGACCATGTGTCTGATGATGAGCTGTGAGAGGACCGTGTGTCTGGTGATGGGAGGGGAGAGGACCGTGTGTCTGGTGATGGGAGGAGAGAGGACCGTGTGTCTGGTGATAGGAGGGGAGAGGACCGTGTGTCTGGTGATGAGCTGTGAGAGGACCGTGTGTCTGGTGATGGGAGGGGATAGGACCGTGTGTCTGATGATGGGAGGGGATAGGACCGTCTGTCTGATGATGGGAGGGGAGGGGACCGTGTGTCTGGTGATGGGAGGGGAGAGGACCGTGTGTCTGATGATGAGCTGTGAGAGGACCGTGTGTCTGGTGATGAGCTGTGAGAGGACCGTGTGTCTGATGATGGGAGGGGATAGGACCGTCTGTCTGATGATGGGAGGGGAGGGGACCGTGTGTCTGATGATGGGAGGGGATAGGACCGTCTGTCTGATGATGGGAGGGGAGGGGACCGTGTGTCTGGTGATGGGAGGGGAGGGGACCGTGTGTCTGATGATGGGAGGGGATAGGACCGTCTGTCTGATGATGGGAGGGGAGGGGACCGTGTGTCTGATGATGGGAGGGGATAGGACCGTCTGTCTGATGATGGGAGGGGAGAGGACCGTGTGTCTGGTGATGAGCTGTGAGAGGACCGTGTGTCTGATGATGGGAGGGGATAGGACCGTCTGTCTGATGATGGGAGGGGAGGGGACCGTGTGTCTGATGATGGGAGGGGATAGGACCGTCTGTCTGATGATGGGAGGGGAGGGGACCGTGTGTCTGATGATGGGAGGGGATAGGACCGTCTGTCTGATGATGGGAGGGGAGAGGACCGTGTGTCTGGTGATGAGCTGTGAGAGGACCGTGTGTCTGATGAGCTGTCAGAAGATAGAGGAATTTCTAGTGTGTCGTGAACCAGACATCCGAATTCATGTGAATGGATGTAATATCGATATATACAAACCGTTGGACATATCGGATCGGTTGGTCCAGACAATGCGGGTAGTTTGGTATCCTGACGTGGACTTGGGTTTCCATTTTGTTTATCATTCCTATTATTCGAATGTCGAGTGGCTCTGTATGCATCGTCATTGTTTGCGAACAGTTTGACCTTAATTTGTTTGGGAAGCTTTGAATATGGACCGCACCGTACCGAAATTTGTTTATCCAAGACTCTCTCTAATGGGAGTGGTTGCATACACCTGTATGTGTGGCCGTTACAGTACCTACCCTCGCTCCAAAGAGGTCAGTCACTGATTATCCTCTGGCGACGTCATCCAGAGCGGTGAAACGGTCTCTGGCTAATTGGCACGGCAGCCCCACCCTAAATTCCGCATTGGCACTGCCCGGAAGTTTGTTATCCCATATTAATTATGTGCAATGGGGCTGTGGTTTGTTTCGGTAAGCACAGGCTTTACTATCGCTGCAATTCCATACCTACTCGACTGAGAGGTGACTGTTTTCATAATAACCATGGCGCTAAATTCAACTTCTTTACTGTTTATTTTGCTTGCACTTTCATTCAAGAAATTTGGAGCAGCATAACCCGTAACTCAAGGAGAGAAGTATACTTGCTTGATTAAATGGTTTTAGGAATTTCACTGTAAGCAATCATCTGCGGTTTGATGTTGGTCACGACGCGGTCTACCCGCATCGTAGACAAGTTAGATGTGGATGTGAACAAGTTGGATCTCACCAGTGCAGGTAAATTAACCTCGCCTCCAAAAATTCTTAGATAGCATAAGTAAAACAGTGTTAATCCATCGAGTTAGATTATATATACCCACACACACACACACACACACACCTCGGCCTGCGGCCTCGGCAGGTGCCGCTCCGGCGCAGGAGAAGCCGGTGACAATGTACGTTAGCCAAACAGTTCGATTGACGGGCGAGTACTTTCAGCAGTTTGATACTTATAACAACGCAATGTTGGAGTTTTAGGTTTTGATTGCTCAATTTTGGCTCCATTCAATCCCCTGTGTAAGTCCATGTTTTCCTACAATAGTATGTCTCTGCACACTGCGTCACGTTTGCCCTCTGTTCATGCCATAACATAAATAAACACACGTATAAAGTTTTTTTAGAGTAAAGACTGGGCATACCCAGAAGAAAGGAAATACAATATAAAATATGATGGGTTTGCCGACCATATTTCACCTTTACCTGCAGATTTACAGCCAATTCAGCCTATTTGCTACCGAGTTAGATTCGGTTACCCTATGCACCAGCGTGCATGCGCAGTAACGGCATGCAGGGGTGGGTAAATCAAGAATGGCATGCTTAAAATACCTGAGAAACAGTGTTAAAAACTTCAGTGCTGCTTGAAAACAGCTCTTTAAGTGCGTTTATACAATCCAATTTGCAATTGCTTCTCACCTTTCACGTTGCTGTTCACATTCCCGGTTCCCGAGGAAATCAGTATTCACTTACAATGTCACGCCGCTGGCGCCATCTATGGAGAGCCAGTGCAAACTCAACTAAAATCGGAGATAATAAGCAAAAAATAACCGTTATGTGTGCAAGTTATAACAACAAAAACAAGGCGAATGGAACATCAATGAACCAAATTACCAACCCAGTGCAATTTTTTGCACCTCGTTGGTAATATGGGTTGATGGTGAGCCAAAAAGTGGAAAATTGGGCAAAATGCAAAACCTTCAACTCGAGTGGGCCACCAAAAGTTTTTCGAAAATTGTATTTCTGATGAGCGCATCGTAATCAGCACCAAAAATGCAACTGATGAGCAACGATCCGTTACTTTCTGAAGAAAAAAACTAAATCCGGACCAGGCTACTGCGCCATTGCAACCTAATCAAATTGTGTTTAGACTGACCGCGGAGCCTTTCGATTCGGGTAGACGCAATGGCGTCAATACAGGCCCGCCTCTGGCACCCATTTTCTGCCCTCAGCCCAACTCATCTGTCTAAACAGCGCCATACCTGATTCTCACCTTTTCAACCAGACTTAAGTATGGCGCAATTTACCGATGCCCGTCCTGGTCCTCTCTAAACTATAATTATCTTTACCCCCCAGGCTACGTACGCTGCTGTTGGTGGTCTCTGCGGCCGTCTCCGGGGCGGTGGCTTCTCGGGCCTGGGCGCCGTCTCGTCGTCTTCGTCCGTCTGGGCGCCTGGCTGTGATGGCGCCTCTCCGGTCGCCGTTGGGCGGCCCCGTGGCGGGCGCTGGTCGTGTGCTCCGCTAGATGGTGCGGTGGCGCTGGTGGTGCGGCGGCACTGATGATGGCGTTGGGCGGCGCTGGGGCAGCGGCGTGCTCCATGGGCCTGCCGCGGGGTAGTCTTGGTGGCTGTGTCCGGCTGGCAGGCCTTGAACATGAAACACTACGTATCCCATACGTGGTTTCTGGCAAACTGACTTTATTTTATGTTATTTAATTTTCTTTTCTCTCACACACTTTTTTATTTATTTATTACCACATCGTACACCGCATCGTAAGTGTGCATGGCCACCCACTCGCTCCTCTGACCCGCCTGCGCCTGCGCCTGGCCTGCTGTAAACGTGGGCCATCGGTTTCTTACCGCTTCATCTTGTTTTACCTCATATGCTCGTTTTTTAACCCATGTGTGTTGCGTGCTTTTCTGAATATATGTATGGATGTAAAAGCAAGATGGTAAAGCACCCGCGTCGAGTATCTTTTGGCATGTGGCAGCATATTTATTTCAGCTGATATGCGCGCGGAAGTTTCTCATTTCTCAGCAGGGGGCCGACTTTTGCCAACCATAAATTCTCGAATGATGAATGCAATTGCCCTTGAGGGTCCCCAGCCAAGGTCCCCGATGTGTACCCCGGCTAGTGATTGGCTTAGAATGGCTGAAAGCAGTTTTTAGTCTAGTAAAACCAAAATGAAGCACTGAATTATTAAAGGCTGGGAACCAGCCTAGAGGCACTGGTGGACGCAGAGGGGAGGGGTCAAGGGCCATGACATCCCAAAAAGACCAAAATTGGGCTGATTCCCTTAAAAAACACTATGTATTGGCAATTTCAGCGTCCCAAAGCTAGTTTTCCGCTAGGGAGTGGAGTGGATAATTCCACCGATGTTTCTAGTCAGTGAGTGGAAAATTCACAACTGCCCATTCCAAACAGCAGCGAGAGGATTTTGATGTTTTCTTGCATCGCGGAGGAGGATTATGTGATAAATTTTGATTGGCGAAAGAAGGCCTCTGCTCTGTCTCCTTCTTCCTCCTTTACCATGGCGGATGCTAGTCATACCGTGAAACAAGACACACAGCTACAAGCATGTGCTGAAAGTTCAGAAGAAATACCGGAGAAGTGAGTGGAAAATTATGCTGGCTTGGATGTCGCTCCGCACCCAGCTCCCTATATTCTAGGACACTGGGCAATTTTTTTCCGAGTTAACCACCTCCCCCAAAACGACGGTCCTGCGTCCGCCAGTGCCTAGAGGTGCGAGAAATCAGGGTGCATTCAATGAAAGGTAGAGGTGCATTGAATGAAATGGAACATTTAACTGATGGAGACCCTGGGGATAAACATAAGATTCCAGAAATTCAAAATTTCAAATGCCACGCTCCTTGACTTTTCCTCTTTCTTTCCCCATTTTCCTGCGCTGGCAAGATCGGTCTTTTTCTGACCTCTGATCAGTAGTAGATCTAGGTGGGTGGGGGCTAGGGGGCTCAAGCCCCCTCCCCGAAATGTCCAAACTCAGATAGTAGATGCATGGCCGGAGGTAGTCTAAGTTGCTGGTGGAACAGGCTCCCAGTCCTCTAGCCCCCCCCCACCCTCCCTAACGTGGTCCTGGATCCGCCACTGCCTCTGGTGATAAACAATTAAATACAGAAGTTCAAATGCATAGCTATGTCTCTTCAATTTAAACACATGTCAACGTCAATATGATCAAAGACCTTACCTTGATATGTGCTTCCCCGCAACATCATCTCCACTTGCACCGCGCGTCAAAAGCCGAACTGCCGGCCGCTTGTTGCACTGCGGTGCAACGCGCATGCGTCAACAGTCGATAAAGCCAAGCAAATGATACGTGATGATTAGGGAGAGACGATACCGATCGCTGGCGCGCGCGCGCAACGTGATGCTCAAAACATCATCTTAGCCTGCTACGCCTTCATTTGGAGAGGAGGAAAGAACGAACGCAAGATGATAGCGACGCTCGAACTCATCAACTGCAAATGTCATGACAATGCTGTACGATTGTAAGACGATGGACCATGAACTTGATATCGTCATGACCTAATCGTGATGAACAGTGGGATGAACTGATGAGTATATGCTAGTTTGTATGAACCTAACTCTCCAGTAATTTTGACATTTTTGCCGGGTCCTCACAAATTGACCCTTAATCTTAACGTGATCATGCCATACTGATTTTTTAGTGATGGTACATACATGCACGGGCGTAGCCAGGATTTCGCTCAGGAGGGAGGGGCGGCGGCCAAAAAGGGCCCCTAAAATTCCGCCAAAAGGGCCCAAAAAATTTCCGTAAAAAAACTTTGAGCATGGTTTTTACGTCAATTTATCTAAAGAAAGTCGGTTTAAACCAGAACGCCCCTAAGAGATCTTCATGACAAGTCATTTGTGTGCCTACCAAATTGCTTCAGAGCCAACCGTGCTCGAAGAGCGAAAAGGCCGGAAAAATTTATTCCTCTTTGGGAGAAACTTCTCTCATAGATAGATAGATTTCGGGATGTTGCACTATAATGCGTATAAAAGTTGTCATTAACCTATCCCCTCAAATCTGGGGTTCATAATGAAGTAAAAGCCCAAAGATTATTCTGAAATTTGGTGAAATCTGAAATTGCAGGTCTCAGCTCACATTATAATCAAAACTCCAATCCATACATTTCATGTAAATTCCGAGGAAAAGCTGTGTTCGAATATATTTTCACTGTTTTTGCTATTTTATGCATCCAGGATTCGAGGATAAAGACCAATTAACAACTTAAGCTTGATGCCTGGTGCTTGCCATATATGGTGATTATGCAACTTAAGCGTTTTACCTACAGCGGCAGCACATCGCTCAAAGCCCGCACTCACGGCACTTTTCCTCTTAGCGACTTGGACCTCCGTTGAAACGCCCTCGGGGATCCGCAGATATCTGACAGCCTTGTGTTTGACCTGTATGGAGCGGTAGTACACCATGGCAGCCCCTAGATCAGCCACTGCACTGAATTCTGCTTGAACCAATCGGATGCTGGTTGGTGCCGCACTATCGATGCTTGTGTCAATGAAGTACCGACCGAGGAAGTGAAGAAGGCAACAGCGTACGTGCTTTGTTACGCCACCAGAAATTGTGTTTAGTTCTTGTTAAAGTGGTTTTCTTTCAATTCTTCAATGAGCGAATGTAGCGTTAAATGAATTAAAATTTCGCAATACAATGATGAGACGAAGGTATGGCATAATATACGTTGGTAATAAACAACTTTTCTAGGAACTTCTTTCACCTTCAAAGCGGTTGCTTTCGAACGAAAAAAATAAAATGGCATTTAGTGGCAGACAAAGTTGAGCTCAGCTGACCATTATGGCTCCAGCTGGTCAGAGGGTACTGCTGGTTCTAGAGAGCCTAATGGTCACAAAGTGTTCTGCTGGTATCTGCGGGCAGAGGTCAAGAATCTCGCCAACTCGCCCACGCTCGTGGGTAGCCAAATGAGGTTCTAGTACCAGAACTTAGGTAGCCAATCACGGAGAAATGACAGAGATCAAGAATTGCACTTACCAGCACAAAACAAGTATTTCCACGATCTTACCGCCACGTAAAAAGAACGATCCATAACATGCAATGCTACCTTGACTGATTTTAGGTACCATTATAATTCTAGTGACAGACGATACAAATTAGTGACAAATAATTTATCCTTACACACTCGCGTTATTTCACAGCTAAGTTAGCGATGGGTAGGTAACCACATCGGCAACGAAATTGGCCCACATAAAGCCAGGAGAAAAAGGTACTCTAAATTATGATGACATGAGAACGGTAATATTCGTTCTCTTATATGAATTCAACAATTTATTTTGAACAAAAAGAGAAAACTTTAAAGTGTATATCAGGATTCATAGTGAAATTACTCTGCATGAGATAGTAACTCCACTGCTTACGTTGTACTTGAGGACTCGTTTTACGGAATTAGAGATGATCTGGTAGCCAGGCCGGCAACGAAAACGACTACGGACCACCAGGTAGCCACTCGGGTAACCACAAAATCTTGCGTTTCTGGCGCGGGAGTAGCGAGAAGAAAACAGTCAGAAATACGTGTTGAAGCTGCTGTGTAGGTACCTTACTATGAGGCTGTAGATTTTGTTTGACCTAAATCAAAATAGGAGGTTCTGTAGTCAGTGGTAAACTCACTACCAATTTATATATATTATGCCTCAGCCAGAGAAACGTAGGACAAAGTGATGTCTGCCAGATCTCAAAAGCCCAGGAGAGTAGTGCGATGTGAGGGTGTCAATTAGAGCACACATTTTAATCAAGTGCGGGCGAGATATCCAAACTGTAGACCTGTGGAGATCAATATGAGAGTTGCAAGTTCTGGCTTTGCACATGGAAAATTATTTGCTGTTTGGTGCCCATGAAGTCAAGTAAACTGCAGGTAGGTTTCTTTTGGTGCCTACCTAAGTCAATTTTATCAAATCAAGCTTAACAAAATTGTGATGATTCCACAAAAGTTTCCATTGAGCAGGTGAATGTGGTGATGCTCATTGATCTGCTTCAATCTTTCTAGGATTTGCTGGATGATGGTTGTGGCATTAGGAGGTACTTGTCCTCTGGCTGAGTACCTATATTTGGTTGCAGGCATTGGACATATTTAAATTTTATGTATTATTTTAACAAAATGTTAATTAAACATATCCTTCAAGAAGCTTAAGTCTCACCATGGTGACTGCTACAGTCAAATGGTGATTGTCTGCCATCTTAGCGATGATGATCTAAGCAATTATTGATCATAGCAAGCAGTTGCAGTAAGGGTACTAAACTCTGACGGCACATATGATTTTTTATGTCTTTTGTATTAGGTATTTGATAACATTTTTGACTGATTAATATGAGCAGCTAAAGGACACATGCTTGTATTACAGCACGCACAACTTGTAATCACTGCACATATACTTAACCTTTCGCTGTTTGGTACTAGGAGTATACTATATGTAATTCATTAGTCTCCCAATCACAGTAAATTTAAATCCTTTCATACTTCCACTTTTTGAGAGTAAATTTTTACTCACTAAGACATATTTTCTGGGAGCAATTTAAAGCCTCAGTTCACACAAAAGTTGATTTCACTTCAGGTAGCCATGTTGGTCGCATCAAGGATATGTGGGTAGCCAACTTGAGATGTTCTTGACCTCTGTCTGCGGGCCCTCTGTAAATAGCTACAGAGAATCATGCTGGATGAATAGGACCACCAGGTCGTTTCGTATCTGTTTACGAAGTGTCCAACTGACTGAAAAGGACCCTCCCACTGATAGCGGGGATACGATCAATTGTGGGTTCAACTGGTTTCAAAGAGTCCTATAGTTACATATGCTTCTTCTGATAGTCCCGGTAGGCCCTGCTGGCTAGAAAGGGAGTCGAGTTATAGCCACAGTGGCCGGTGGGCCTCTGAGCCACCTTCGTCCTGGTGGAAGGTTTCAAACATCCCCTCGAGCATGGCTCCTATGTGGGATAGCGAAAAAAGCGATTGCAGGTGGATAGCCCATAAAAATCTATTAAGAAACTGCATTGGTCACTTTTTTGGATCTGGTCAATATTGAGATCCTGACAGGGCAAGAAGGTGGCATGTTAGAGAAGAGTTTTTGAACTCTGGCATCTGACAGCGTTCAGTTATAATAATTGTTAAGCACCATTTCTTTTATGCACCTCGTTACAGCCATTTAAATGACCTATAATATGACTATACTGGGTCAAAACATAAAAATGGCCCGACCTGAGGTCAGGTCAAGGTCACCATCTAACCTAGCATAGTCAATATTCCCATTTAAACCGACAGCAGATGTTGAAGTGTGAATACCTGTCAATAACTGTCATGCAATAGTAAATATGCATATCAGTCGATTCAAAATAACAATCCAGACGTAGTGGTGTCAAAATATGAGCTTTATCATAATGTCCTAAAAATGTATTAATCCAAGTTTGAAAACTTGCTTAAGTAGCCCCAGATGACCTCTCATAGGCGACAGCACGGTCCCTAAATATATACAGGTCAAAATGTACAACATGAACCAATAAAAGGACCTCGGATAACATGATTTGGAGAATACGAAGGTATTCCAAGCGGTATCTACAGAAATAAATAAATTTTTCGGTCAATTTCCGTTTTTCCCATGCACTTTGAATACAAAAGGTCATGATCCGTGCCTGGCCTTACGTCATCTATATGAAAAAATCCCGGAATATATTTGGTAAACCTCGATGGGTTGACGATGTGAACATGTTTAAATTGGATAGATTCACCATTGTCTTACTTATGCCACCTTAAGCATTTTTGGAGGTGAGGTCAACTGACCTTTACTGGTGAACTGGCCTGAGATGACCCATCCTTAAGATTTTGGGAAAATTTTCAGAATTGATCAAGAATATGCTGTGTCGAGTATAGCAGTGCTTTGCACCGCCGTTTATTCGCGCCGCCGGAAAAAACCGAGGGGTGTCCAAACACTCCCACTGGGACGATGGTTAAAAAGAGGGACCAGCTGGTTCTGCTGGTTGTGGACAGTGCGGTGGGTTACGATGGACCGTGCTGGCTATAGGTTAGATGGGTTATAGAGGCATTATAACCACACGATATCTTGTGGGTCACAAATTGTCTACTGTTTTAAAGTAGCCTACAAGCTACACAGCTCTTCAGAGGATTTAAAGGGCCAACCGGGCCCTCGGTATCGTCTATAGAAGGCCCAGCTGACTAGAGAGGCCCTTCTGACTATGTAGAGCCCTACGGAGAACAGTAAGTCCTACTGGTTCAAAAGCTTCTCTCTTGACGAGGGTCTTGATAGTCAGAGTGGGCCATGCAGGCTAAAAACGTCCGTGCATGTCACAATGGTATTCTTATTTCAAGAGGGCCAAGCTGATCAGACAGCCCTGGACAGCTGTTGGGGGTCAGCTATTGCGCTGCTGCCTATTGCTGGCCCTGCAAGTCGCGGTGGGCCCTGGTACCCAAAGCGCCCTGCTGACCATGGCGGCTTTATCGGCTGAAGAGGACTCAGCTGACCAGAGCGGGTCCTACTGTCGACAGGAGGACTCTGGGGGTCACAGTGGTTGAGAGGGTCCTCTTTGAGAGGTTTCTGGTGGTCAAAAGATCCCCGCTTTTCATAGAATGGAGATCTAGAGAGAGCTTGAGAATGCCCTATCTAACATGAAGTTCCACGACGGAATACAGAGAATAGTGCAGCTGGGCAGTGCGTCCTCCAGGGGGGCCGTCGCCCCAACATCCTCTCTTTGGCCATGTCCCTGAAGGGTCTCCAGCTGACCAGAGAGGTCCCTGCTGGCGATAGAACGCCCTGCAGAAAATAGTCGGTCATACTAGTTCATAGGCTTCGCTGGTTAAAGAGGGTTCTCACAGTCCCTAAAAACCACAGTGGCCTCCTTACTTAAAGAGGGCCCAGCTGGTCCGACAGGGTCGTGAAGGGTTTAGCTGACCCTGCAACTCACAGTGGACCCCGTGGCTAAAAAATCCCTGCTGGCCATAGCAGTCTTATCGGTTGAAGAGGGCCTAGCTTACCAGAGAGGGTCCTTCTTTCGACGAGGGCCTTGGCGGATGAATGGTTTAGAGCACCTTTTGGTAAAAAAACTTGTCACAGAAATGGAGTACTGGAGAGGGCTTAAGAGGGCCTTGTTGAGCATGAAGTACCACGGCGGGTCACAGAGTATAATGCGGGAGGGCCGCGCTTCGCGCTATCCTCAAAGGGGCCTCCGGGCCCTCAAGGGGGCGACCGCACCAGCCGCTTATACTTGGTTACTCCTATGTAGGGGGCCCAGCTGACCAGATGGCCCTGCGATGAATAGACACTAACACTAGTTCAGAGGCTCCTCTAGTTAAACAGGGGACTGTCAGATTGGGCACTGTGAGCTAAAAATGCTCCCTACTAGGCACAAAGCCTCCTCACTAAAAGAGGACCCAGCTGGTCAGACAGGTCCCTGGTGGCTATAGACCGGGCTCTGACAGCCTGCGGGTTGCACTGGGCCCTGTTGCCCAAATAATTTCACTGGCCATCGTGGCTTTATCGATTTAAGAGGGCCCAGCTGACCAAAAATAGACCTTTCTTTGGATAGGGGCCCTGGCCACCAGTGGTTCAAAGGCACCTTTTTACAAACGGTTTTGATGGGTAAAAAAGTCCTGCTTGTCACAGAATAGAGTGCTGAAGAAGGCGTAAGTGGGCCCTGTCTGGTATTCAAGTCCCATATTTGGCCTCAGAACATAGTGCGAGCGGGCCGCGCTTCGCGCGGCCAGCGTTTCCTTAGGAGGGCCCTCCCGGGCCCTCAGGGGGTCACCCTGTCTGTCACCCCCCCTTTGCTACGCCCCTACATACATGTGATATACACGCCTAGTTTATATTTCATGTATGTCAAAAACTAGGATTTGAAGATCCTTAAAATATCATTTGAAGTGGAGAGATAAGTATTTCCGACTATGTAAACAAGGAGGGTCCAAAGAAATCCACGGAATGTATGTACCTACGAGGCTTTTAACTGAGAAGAAATGTATATTGTAATGGCATGAATATCACTGCATTCCTTAAACATGGGCCATTCATTTGTTTGTGTATACTCATCAATCATCAACGGGTTCACATAGGTCTCATTCACAGATGAAGTCAAAGATAAAGTAGCATCTACCATTCGTTGCTTAGAAAATACATATTAGCACATACAAGTGAAAAGAAAAAAGTGGGCGAATAGTTTTTTCACCGTACGACCCTTCTCACATACGTTACAACGTGCAAAAGGGCCGAGCGCTTGCAGGAAAATAAAGCAGTCTAATATCTAAAAATATACAAAGAATACAAACACAAAAACATAAAGCTATAAGGACACCTAATTTAACAACAATAATAATCCCGTATAATCAGCAAAACTCGATAGTAGTGGAAGAGTCTGAAATGAAATATGTTCGGAACTGATCTGCAGAGCAGATCTCTTTATGTATTGTGAAAAGAATTGTAAAGCCTAAGGAACATACTTGTTTTTACAGTATGTGCCCTGGCATAAGGAACATGGAACACCACAAGGTTCCGTAACCCTCGGGAAAGAGCAGCCGATGAAAATGATTGGGGATGATAACACTAGTCGATTTCGTGCCTGTACAGATTTCTAATGAATAAGGGATTGCATTGCAACTTCCTCGACATCAGTGAAATCAGGCCGAAGTGGCATAGTTCGCTGATATATTCAAAAGAAGCTTCTGTTACTCGGGATCGTCCGCAAAACTAAATCAGAAATTCATGCTGATTTTTTTCTTTTCAAATGAACGTGACCGGCTTTTCCCCAGATAGCACACCCGTGCTTAACTATTGAGCTCACGTTTGCACAACACGTACCAACTATGGTTTTGGTGTAAACTCCGTAGTGATGGCTCATTTTTCTGAATTTGAAAGGATCGTATTAACCCGCGCCTCGGTGGGCCTCCGAGCCACCTTCGCCCTGGCTGGGGTGTTTCAACACTCCCCTCGAACTCGGCCCCTATGCGGGATAGCAAAAAGCGAACGCGGGTGGATAGCTCATACAAATTCATGAAGAACCTATATCAGTCACTTTTTTGTTTAGGTCAATATTGAGGTAATGACGGGTCAATGAATGTGGGATTTTGAATAGAGGTTTTGGGCTCTAGCGTCTGACAAAGTTGAGTTAGAATCATTTTTAGACACCATTCGCTTCCTCTCGTAACGACAAATTGAATGATATATAACATGACCATAGTAGGTCAAAACACAAAAATGATCTGTGTAGCCGCCGGAATAAGCAAAAAAATCTTGCGAAGTCTTTACAGGTATATTGGTGCCAAAAAGCAAGTGCACCGTGGTGGACACTGTATCTGCCAGACACACACAACAGTATCAATAGGTGCCGGCAATAGGCAAAAACACAAGTCCGCAGGGAAATGTCCGTTGTCAACAGGTGCAACATCCATTTTGTCAACATGAGGCACGTCAGCTGCATCATCATCATCGTCATCATCAAAGCACACTGCTGCAATGACCTCAGAGAAAGTCATCAATTAAGGAAGCAGCAACTAATGCAACATCTTCAACGAAACCACAATAACTCTGACGTGAGCAAACTGTCGATACCGTCAGCAGTCTATCAGTAACAGCAGACGCTCATCCGCAACAGCAGACCATAAAAGCTGTGTCTGCAACTTTAACAATTATCAAAGAGTTTAGCACTGTGGATCCGCAATCACAGTAAATATATGTTATGAGTTTAGCACGGCGGATCAATCGATAAATAACTAAGCAACAGGGGGGTTAAGGGTGTTAATCTCATCAAAGCTCCTTAAAGTATACAGCCTAGGACGAATAAATCCCAAACCTACCGACTATAACGCCTCACAACTCTCCCGGCGACCGCAAAGTTGACACTGGCAGGGGGCCACCATGATTACCTTCACTGGTCCGATGCACCTCACCTGAAGGAGAGCAAATACGGACGTACTAAATGCAAATATGACCAGATGAAACTACTGGTAAGATATCAACCGGAAAATAATCTTAACTGTGCTAGGTTGCAAAATCATCCACAAATTACCTCGATAATCTTTATGGCTTAGAAATCTGGGGCAATACCTTCAAATACAGATTAGACAAAATTTTACTGCTTCAGAAGAAAATGATAAGAACAATTGATCATTCGGACAGGCTCGCCCACTCTGCCCCTATTTTCAAAAAATACTGTGTACTTAAAATCCATGACCTAGTTCAATTTGTTAACTTCAACTTCCTCCATAAAGCAATAACCGGTACTCTACCTACACCTTTAAAAGACTTAATCTACGTCCGAAACCCGTTAAATCTGCAGAGGCAGGTCCACCAGAATAGTCATTTTTCTGTCCCTTTTGCTCCAACAATGTATAGAAAATTGTCACTGTTCATTGCTGCCCCCCGAAGCTGGAACCAAATTATCGCCTCTAAAATTCGAAATATCAACGATATCCCCCGCAGTAAAACGTTCTTCAAAAAGGTTGTGAAGAAAATATTTATTGATAATTATGTATAGAAAGAAAGAAACTGAGTAAAAGAAGGAACATTAAAACTGTCCTCTTTCGTTAAGGATAGTGGTTGGCGCAGGCGTTAAAAGGTAGTTTATCTTAGAAGGGATTTTTTTCTTCTTCATATAATTGAGGTTGTTAGGTCAGAAATTAGCGAAAATGAGGAAGGCATCACAGGCCACCACTTATAGCATGATTCTAATAATTTGATATTAAAGCAGAGCCATCATGAGTAGGTCGGCTATCGGCGTCAACACAGGCATGCCTCCGGCACCCTGCTGCCCCTTCCTGAGTGTCCTCCCCAACAGCGCTGCGTTGTGCCCAAATCTCACCGAACGCTCTCTACATCTCACGCGGCGCCAAATGCTTCTTTCCTCTCCCTCCTCGGCTAACTTTTTCTCTTCGCTTCGCAGGTGCATGCTGCTGGGTCTTTCGTGGCCGTCGTGGTCGCCTCTGGGTGACGACGGGCTGCGCCCACTACCCCTTCCCCCTTCTCAGAGGCGGCGCCGCTGTACCCTCGCGCCAGTATCGTGGCCCTCTATCGGGAGCTGGCCACACTCGGCCAGTAACGATCCTTGTGTGCCATCCGCTCGATGGCGCTGGGGTGGCATCGCACGTGGTCCGCCTGCAGCGGCTTGTGGTGTGCGTTGGTGGGCTTTCAATCCCTGATGTAATTGACGTGTGCCCTTGAGATGATTGATGACTGGTACCGATCTATTGTACGCCACCCAATCCCCGTCTTTATTTTACGTTATTTAATTTTTTTATTTCTCCATTAACCTTTTTTTATTATTATATTCATTTCACCATGTCATGTCCCACCATCTCAGCGGCTGCAAATGAGTGATGTCTGATGAGGATAATTAATACTGACGATGATGCCAAGCGAGAGGGGTGAGGGGAGTGCACCTGTGAGATAGCAGATGTGTTTCTTGGGAATTACTGCAATGTTTTAATTTACGTAGCTGTGTATGCCTTATGTATGTTTTTTATACTGGCAATATATGTGTATGGATACATAACAGTGTTTGACAATTAAGCCGCACCGCGTGTTCGCACAGAAAACTCGTGAAGCGAGCAAATACTTACTACAGGGTACCAGTCAGATAGGCCAGATAATTCATAATTTCACGATACTTCATGTACCACAATAAACCAACAAAGTATTGAATTAACAAAGAAAATTAGAGCTCACTTCAGGGGACGCGCAGTCTCGCCAGCTCAGACGCAGCCATCTGACGACGGCGCAGAAGCGCTGCGCGCTCGAGCACTCGGTGACGTCACAGCCCCGCAAGTCCCCAGCCCCGCGGCGGCGGGAACAGCTGACCGGTCAGTAACCCAAGCCGCGCCGGGGCAAGGTCGCACCCAGCGCTCCCGAGGAGGGCTGCACCGGCCCCTTCACAGCGGATGTAACGGAAGTTAGCACAGGTTCAGCACAGATTTAGCACCGATTCGTATTCAGTCCACACTTAACTCATTACAAAAAAGAGTTATTTCTGATCATAGAGGACACAAAAAGAAACAAAAATATGTTTTTCGCATCATCTTTATCCTTCAAAAATATCCACCAATCATTTTAGTCATGGGGTCCATAGAAGCCCCACTATGACACTTTGAAAATTTTGGCGAATAGGGCGGACCAGACCCCGTTCAAGTTGTCTGGCAGCATTACGTCATCATGGCTGGAGAGGCACAACAGTTACTATGCAGGGCATTGGAGAAATTGCACTTTTTCGAAGCTCTAAATAACCTATTTTAGAACTGTATCAACAAAACTTATATGGTTGAACAGAAAGCTAAAATATTTTTATTTGTGAAACCATCAGACGTTTTGCAAAAACTCCAGTGAAGAATATTAGTTTTACAAATTTTCCAGGGCGTGTCAAAATAACGACAGGTTCAGCACTAACAGCTGTTTGCAGTAAGACTAATCTCGATTTTAGTTGGCTATTGATTTCTGACCTTTGATTGGCTGTTAGTGGTACCTGCAGCAGAAGACAATAAACACCGGTGATCTCTTAAGCAAAGGTAAACTTATTTCTCTCGGCTATTAAGTAGGCCTGAGTTGGTCAATTAAATGCATGCCTTTTCAACAAATTCTTTGAAGTGTTATGATTTTTCATTAGATTTACGTAGAATACGCTGCTCGCCGTTGAGATCAAGGTTACTGTCAAATGGGGGAAACAAGTTGATTTCGATTTATACTAGATTGCTGCCAAGTACGCCCAAACTTGGTATGTTCCAGCTGATCCTTCCAAAAACTTAAAGGAATCTCCTGGAACTTAGTAGGAAAGGGCGGTGACGTCATCATGGGAGGACTATATTTAGTAGAAAACTTGGTTGTACCCGTAGTTAAAGTACCCTGGGGTGGACTACTTCGATTTTCTTCAAAATTGGTATATAGCACCTTCATACCAGAAGGATAAGTCTGGCTGAAGAAGATGCCCGTTGCATTGATGAAGAGGGCCCCTAAAGGGGCCTCGAATATTCAAATACCCTATTATCCACCAATCAATAGGCCTGTTATTGCTGTTGGGTCGCCGCCGCCGTCCAAAAACGCTGAGGTTTAGCCTTGCATACCTGCTTTTATTGCTGGATGCAATAGGTAGCGGTTGCTGCCGAGCGGACAACATTATCAGCGACCTCTCCCAAAAACCCTCCTCTATATGCCTCTTCATCGAAACTCTCTTCCGCTCTCCCGCTCTCCCTCTCAATCTCTCTCAATCTCTCTCTCTCAATCTCTCTCTCTCTCTCTCTCTCTCTCTCTCTCTCTCTCTCTCTCTCTCTCTCTCTCTCTCTCTCTCTCTCTCTCTCTCTCTCTCTCTCAATCTCTCTCAATCTCTCTCAATCTCTCTCAATCTCTCTCAATCTCTCTCAATCTCTCTCAATCTCTCTCAATCTCTCAATCTCTCTCAATCTCTCTCAATCTCTCTCAATCTCTCTCAATCTCTCTCAATCTCTCTCAATCTCTCTCAATCTCTCTCAATCTCTCTCAATCTCTCTCAATCTCTCTCAATCTCTCAATCTCTCTCAATCTCTCTCAATCTCTCTCAATCTCTCTCAATCTCTCTCAATCTCTCTCAATCTCTCTCAATCTCTCTCAATCTCTCTCAATCTCTCTCAATCTCTCTCAATCTCTCTCAATCTCTCTCAATCTCTCTCAATCTCTCTCAATCTCTCAATCTCTCTCAATCTCTCTCAATCTCTCTCAATCTCTCTCAATCTCTCTCAATCTCTCTCAATCTCTCTCAATCTCTCTCAATCTCTCTCAATCTCTCTCAATCTCTCTCAATCTCTCTCAATCTCTCTCAATCTCTCTCAACTCTCTCAATCTCTCTCAATCTCTCTCAATCTCTCTCAATCTCTCTCAATCTCTCTCAATCTCTCTCAATCTCTCTCAATCTCTCTCAATCTCTCTCAATCTCTCTCAATCTCTCTCAATCTCTCTCAATCTCTCTCAATCTCTCTCAATCTCTCTCAATCTCTCTCAATCTCTCTCAATCTCTCTCAATCTCTCTCTCTCTCTCTCTCTCTCTCTCTCTCTCTCTCTCTCTCTCTCTCTCTCTCTCTCTCTCTCTCTCTCTCTCTCTCTCTCTCTCTCTCTCTCTCTCTCTCTCTCTCTCTCTCTCTCTCTCTCTCTCTCTCTCTCTCTCTCTCTCTCTCTCTCTCTCTCTCTCTCTCTCTCTCTCTCTCTCTCTCTCTCTCTCTCTCTCTCTCTCTCTCTCTCTCTCTCTCTCTCTCTCTCTCTCTCTCTCTCTCTCTCTCTCTCTCTCTCTCTCTCTCTCTCTCTCTCTCTCTCTCTCTCTCTCTCTCTCTCTCTCTCTCTCTCTCTCTCTCTCTCTCTCTCTCTCTCTCTCTCTCTCTCTCTCTCTCTCTCTCTCTCTCTCTCTCTCTCTCTCTCTCTCTCTCTCTCTCTCTCTCTCTCTCTCTCTCTCTCTCTCTCTCTCTCTAGATAAACCCCACAATCCCTCTGCTGTTTCACCCCAATATTCTAAACACATCTTAATAGCTTCTACGCCTTTGGCCGCCGTACACAACAATGCATCACGTACCATCCCTAGAAACCCCCCACTAAAGTTTGCCCTACCCACAACATATCTATGACCTATACAAATTGACGGATTCTATCAAAGCAATGGCTAGTATGACTGTAATTTACCGACAAATGGCGTCCTCCGAGTTCACCGAGGCGGCGGCCCCACCAACGCGTCCGGCTCCTCTCGTCCAAAACCCGCCGCTGGACCTCTGGCTCTGAACCCACCATACAATATCATTATTAACTGATAATTTAACAGTTGGCTCGCGATGGGTACATGACAAAGCGGGGAGGAGGCCAACTCCCCCGACCGCGCCACAACCGCCAACTTACTGGAAAATAGAATCGCTATCGAACAATACAGAAATCACTCGCCAGACATATTTCAAGAATTTAGACGGGTCGCATTTCAACACCTGTTAAGTTCATTCATTACTTACATGGCAGGGACGATATTAATAAAAAAACACCGGGCCGCGGCCTCTCTCCTCAATCCTGCTATCTCGATCGACAACAATGCCACCTCGCGTGCAGACAAACAAACACCGTTTCTAAGGTGACGCCGCCTAGGCAACCAGTACCTGATTTGAAGTCTATAGTAAAATTGACACGTGTTTTTTGCCTGGACCCCTCAGTGAACAGAACCAATGTGCCGTGCAGGGGTGTAATTTTCTATCTCTTTGGGGGTGCCTGAGCACCCCCAATCCTAAGTCGAGCACCCCCAATCATGTACTGAGCACCCCCAATACATGTGCCGCCCCTGACTTATAACTGCTACCCTGAAGAGTGTCACGCTATCTCATCACTGCCACCCTGATTCGTGCCGCCCCTGTCAAGTTTTCCCGTCCCGAGTTCATTACTTCTACTCTGATTGGTTCCACCTCCAGCTAATCAATGCCTCCTGACTTATCATTTTCCTTGATTTATGACGCCACATCACTGCCGCCCCTGCCTGATCACTGTCGCCAAAAATTAAGCACTGCCGCCCCCCTTCTCCGGATGATTACTGCCGCCTTTTGTTCATCAGTGATCAGCTGGCTGATCACTGACACCCCTGCTTTATCACTGCCGCCTTGATTCATGCCGCCCCTGGCTAAACACCCCGGTTTACTTCAACACCCATATACTTTCCCCTCCTGGTTAGTCACTGTTGCCCATCGAATCATCATCGCCGCCCCCGGCTGATCACTGCCGCCCCTCGTTCACCATTACCGCCCCTGCCTGATTACTGCCGCCCCCTCACTGATCATTGCGGCCCCCTGACGGATAATTGCCGCCCCTTGACTGCTAACTGCCGGCCCTGGCGGATGACTGCCGCCCCTGGCGGATAACTGCCGCCCCCTGGCAGATCAATGCCGCCCCTTAGCAGATCACTACCGCCCACTGACTGCTAACTGCCGCCCCTGACTAGTCACTACCGCCCCTGGCTGATCACTGGCGCCCCTGACTGATCACTGCCGCCTCTGGCTGATCACTGCCGCCTCTTGACTGATAACTGCCGCCCCTTGGATGTTGACTGCCCCCCCTGGCTGACTACTGCCGCCCCCTGGCTGATTATTTCCGCCCCTTGGCTGCTAACTGCCGCCCCTGGCTGACCACTACCACCCCTGGCTTATCATTGCCGCCACCCTGACTGAAAACTGCCGACTCTTGGCTGATAACTGCTGCCCCTGACTGATCACTGCCGCCCCTTGACTGATAACTTCCGCCCTTGGCTGTTAACTGCCGTCCCTGGCTGACCACTGCCGCCCCTGGCTGATAACTGCCGCCCCCTGGCAGATCACTACCACCCCCTGTCTGATAACTTTCGTCCTTGGCTGATCACTGCCGCCCCTGGCTAATCACTGCCGCCCCCTGGCTGATCATTGCCGCCCCTGGCTAATCACTGCCGCCCCCTGGCTGATCATTGCCGCCCCCTGACTGAAAACTGCCGGCCCTTAGCTGATAACTGCCGCCCCCGGCGGATTGATAAGTGCCACCCCCAGCTGATAATTGTTGCCCCTGACTGATAGCTGTCGCCGCTTGACTAATACATTCCGCATCTTGGCTGCTAACTGCCGCCCCTTGGTTGGTAACTGCGGCCCCTGACTGATCACTGCCGCCCCTGGCTGATCACTGCCGCCCCTGTTTGATAACTGCGGCCTCCTGGCTGATAACTGCCGCCCTTGACTGATAACTGCCGCTACTGGTTCATTATACTAAATTTCAGGATTCGACCAAGGAGCCACATTCCCTTTAAAGGGAATGTGCCACCTTGGTTGAATCCTGAAATTTAGTGTAATTAGGGGAACTTTTAGCCAAAAATCAAGGAAGTGGCCATTATTTCTCTAAAAATGTACAATAAGCTCAATATTTTGATTTTTAAATGCTCTTGTAGGGAAATGAATAAATATCTGCCTGCGGATGTCATGATCTGGTTACGCTACCATATTCAATAGGCTTCAAGGGCTTCAATTGGCTGATACCGTGACGTCAGCATATGTCGTCACTCTAAAAGCTGAAAACAGGGGCCTGCTGCTAAGGGTACATGTGGGGTACATTTCAAGAAGTTTTTAGTTTTTCTCTACGGAAATTTTGAGTTTCAAGACAAATGATATATAGAGTAGGGGAGACCGGGGCAAAACGGACTTTGGGGCAAAACGGATTTTAGTTGTTTCGGTATGTTGCTGGTGTTTTCACCTAGATTTTAGAGGATGAACTACTACTTTAGACAAAGGAGGTCAGAAAATAGCGTGTATATCGTCTGTTAGCGGCATCATTTTGACGCGAGCTGGCTGGCGAGGATTTTCCTGTAAGTATTACGATATTTACAAGTTTTAAATCTTCGTTTTTTCGAGTGAAAAGCTGAGTTCAGTTCTGATGGTGATATGTACGAATAAGTGGCATTATAGGCTTAGGGTAAGGGTAATTTCAAATCTCAAAGACTGCTATTTTCCCGACACGTAAAAACTTGAATCGGAGTATCTGTGGGGCAAAACGGACGGGGCAAAATGGACCAATGGTGTAAAATGGTCTAATGGTCTGGTTTACCCCAATCACTGAGGATAATTTGTTATGTAGTTTGTTATTGTAGTAAGGTCACAGAAACAGCAAGAAAACAGGGCAGGAGCGAGTCCAGGGTGGGCGGCAGTTTTGTTCCAAAACGAAAGCAGGCTAAAATTTTAACTGATTTAAAAGATGTTGATGCTTTAACGAAAACATGATGTTTTTTCGCCATATTACCGAGGCGCCCAGAGATGTGGATTTATATATCTTTGGGGGTGCTCAAGCAAAGTACAATGACAACAGGTCATACTGTTCGTTTTGCCCCTTTCTGAAAGCTATTTTGCCCCAGGGTTGGGGCAAAACGGACAAAAAACATTAGCTGATATATTTTACTGCCATGTTTTCCACATTAATTTTTCAAGTTGATACTCTTACATTAGTTACACAATTCATTAGGCTATGCCAGGGTGTATAGTTTAAAATTTTCGGCCCGCCATTGAGCTTACTATGTTAGAAAAACACTTAGGGTGTCCGTTTTGCCCCGGTCTCCCCACGGGGTTTTCCGACATGCCTTACAACTTGGCTATCTCTCACACATCACCCTCACACATCATAGAGGTGTGTTGTCCTCTAAACCTTGAGCTTTCCGATTTGAAATATTTAGCGATTTGTAAACACAATTTGTATCAGGATTTTTTAATTCCGCTTTTCTGCCATGTATTAAACTGCTGACGAAGGCCGGAAATACAGGTCGAAAGCTCCTTCAATTTGTTTAAACTCGAGTGGAGAAAGTCCTAACAACGAACGAATTATTTACGACTCCGCTATGTCATTGGCTATCTCAGTTAAAATCACGTTATAAAGGTGCCACATTCCCCTTAAATCCTTTGCCTTCATTTCAATCTCCATCCACTCTGCAATACTGAAGGTAAAATTCAACCCCACAAAACTGATACACTTCGATCGTGGACAGAGGCGCAGCCAGGGGGCACGTGCCCCCCATCGGTGCCGGAGTGCCCTTTGATCGCTAGGGGTGTACCCCGTTTGTGCTGTGCCGCTCGAAATTTATTGCCCAACGCCGTCGAACCTAGATGCAATTAAATCACATATAGCGATTAAAGCTATTTTTACAATTTGGTACCTTTTTTGGTCAGCTAAGACATTCTGTCGCCTTTCCAAGCACCCACGGAGAGTATGGGTACGTAATCCATGACCAGCTAATGCCTCATCGTCGCCAATAATCGTACCAGCGGAGCTAATCTGGTGCCCCTTGATCCCATCTGGTGCCCACTGAGCTGGTCTTGGCCACTTGAGCTGATCACGTGCCCTCTAAGCTGATCTGGTGCCCGTTGAGTCAATCTGGTGCCCCTTGAGCAAATAATTGTGCCTTTTGAATCTAGCTGATGCTCTCTTAGTCTGATGCCTCCGAGCTCGCCTGGTGCCCTATTAGCTGTTTTAGTGCCCCTTGAACTGATCTGAGCCCCCTGAGCTGATCACATGCCTCGCAGAGTTGATCTACTGTCTCCTGAGCCAATATGGTGCCTCTTGAGCTTCTCAGGTGCTCCCTGAGCTGGTTATTGATGTCTTCTAAGATGATTGGTGTGGTTGGTGCACCCTGAGCTGATTTTGTGTTCTCTGAGCTGATATATGCCCCTGTTTTTGTTTGGGGGCTAGGAGCTGATCTGGGCTCCCGGGCTGATCAATCTGGCTCCCCCTGAACAAATATGTTTCCCCATGTGCTAAACTAATGCCCCCTAAGTCTAACTGGTGCCTCCTTAGCCAAAATGTTGCCACCTGAGCCCATCTCATGCCCTCTGAGCTTGCCTAGTGCCCCTGAGCTAGTTTGGTGCCCCATAAGCCAATATAGTGCCCTTTAAGCTGATTTGGGCTTCCTGAGTTGATTAAGTAATTTCCTCAGCAGCTCTGGGCCCTTGTGCCCACTGAGGCTGATGAGGGTCCCTGAGCTGGTATGGGGCTCCTGGGCTGATTAAATGCCTCCTGACTTGGTCTAATACCTCCAAGATGATCTGTGCCCCTGAGCTAATCGGGGACCACTGAGCTGATCACTTACCCTCTCTGAGCTAATATGGTGTTCCCTGAGCTGATTTAGACCCCTGCTCTGGTCTGGGGACTAGTAGCTTATCTGGGCCCTCAAGCTGATCGATCTGGTGCCCCCTGAACAGGTATATTGTTCCTGAGCTAAACTAATGCCTCCTGAGTTGATCTGGTGCCTAATGTTTCATCATTGTGCCTCCTGAGCCCATCTGATGCCCTATGAGCTAGTCTGGTGCCCCCTGAGCTAATATGATGCAAGGCCCTATGAGCCTATCTGCGGCCCATTGAGCTAGTCTGATGACCCCCCCATCTTTGGGGCCACTGAGCTAGTCTAGTCCCGGGCCAAGCATGAGCTGCTCGGGGGGGGAGGCTCTGATCAACACTAGGGGCCCCCTGAGTTGGTCTTGAATAGACGGAGAATAAGAACTTAACTCTTGCCCCGGTGGCGGCTACGAGCCACCTTCGCCCTGGTAGGGGGGCTAAAAAAGACCCCCACGATCTCAAAAACTAAGAGAGCTAGAAAACAGCGCAAAACGGCAATCGAAAGCTCTTCGAAAATGATATCGAAAATACTTCGGTCATTTTTCTTGTCAGGTCAATATCAAGGTTACCAGAGGTCAAAATAGGTCAAAATCCCTAATATGAGGTGTACTAAGAAAACCTCACATATCTCAGAAACTATGATAGCTAGAAAGACTCTTCTAACACCTTCGAAAGCTCTTGAGATGCGCTTTCATTACAGTGGCATTCATTTTCGTGTCAGGTCAGGGAGCCTAGGGAGCTACAGGTCACTAAATATTGGGCATATTCTTGGGAATGTCCATAGCCACCCATGCATAAGGGCGTTTACTTTTTCGCTAATAGCTTCCAAACCAAACAAGATACAGCCATAGTTTATGCACCATTACAATCCTCTCGTCAATACAAATCGAATGATATATGATATTGCTATGCCAGGTCAAATTTAAGAATTTGACCTGACCCAGGTCAACGGTCTGACCCAACTTGACCTGGTATAGTCATGATGTATATCATTTGATTTCCAGTGACTATACAAACACTTTGGTGACAAAATAAAAGCTCTATCTTAGTTTATTCAAAATTTATAGAGAAAAACACCAAAAAATGCTTATTTGACCTAAGGTGACCTTTCAAAGGTCACAAGTCAAATTTTTGGCATCAGCTTCAGAAATGGGCTAAGAGCAAGTCACAACCGATGTTTGAAGTTAATTCCATCCATACTTACTGAGAAAAGCCCATTTCGTGATTTTCCCCATGTATTTACAACGGGGAGGTCATGCTCTGCACATGACCTTAGGTCACCAATATAAAAAAATCCTGGAACAAATGTTGTAGCTCCTGGTGGGCCCAATATGTGGTATGAGTTTCAACTTGATCGATTAACCCTTCTTTTAGTTATGCGGTCCTAAGTATTTTTTTAGGTGAGGTCACTTCACCTGACCTGGTGACCTGACCTGATATGACCTTGAGCCAAAATTTTCAAGAAAGATGTAAAAATGATGAAGGAGCAGCTAGATCAAGTTTGGCAGCTGCGCGCCGCCGTTTTTTGGTCACTCCGGAAAAACCCGAGGGGGTCTAAAAAGACCCCCCACCCGGGCGAAGGTTAAGGCCCACTCCCATCACTTCGGGGTTCACGGAGCTAGTCTAATCCCAGGAGGCACACCTGGGGAATGAGGGGCAGCTACTCTGGAGATCTCTGATCCACACTAGGGAGCCCCTGAGCTAGTCCTGAATAGATGGGGAATAAGGACACAGTGCAAACTCCCCTTGTAAAATGGAGCTAACGAGGAATGAGCCATCATCGCTAAAACGGCTTGTGATGCCTAGGCACCCCGGGTTAAATGAATTGCTCATTTTACTGGTGGATTGTGGGCACGGATGATAAAAAGGCATGTGCCCCTGAGCTCAGAGCACAGTCCCCTGAACCAGGATTTATACTAATTAATTTAAATGAATGAAGAACTAGTTTTTCACTATTTTCAGCCCTGTCACATCATGCCCATCCAAACTACCAGCCTGTTAAATTTTTCCTTACTCCAACTGGGACCGATCCATGAAAATATGGAACTTTTAAACGCGTTAAAAAAGTATCTCGCTAATTATTCCGGCAACAAATATTGTATCCATCCAATATCACAATACCACACCTCCTCCCACGGCCCTTGTGGGAGCCGGGGAACTTAATCCGCGTTTAACCAGAGCTCACTCGTCACGAAAAAAACAGTGAGCATAACAAATGAATTTTCGACTCCAATATGTCTTATCTTGCACATAGTGACAGATATCACAGGCTCCACTGATTTCTCTGATGTCAAGAACTTGCATGAGTTGGCTGATTTGTCCTTAAATGTATCCCAAAACGTTGTGTTCTGGCTATTTTCATGAGATTTCGGTGACACTTTTCTTTTTTTGTTTTTTTATTTCAGTTTTCCTTCTCCGTCATTGCTTGATTTGCATTTTTCTTGGACCAGAGGTACCCAAAAGTTGATATTGACTAAGATATAGTTAGTATGCTTAGGTTACGTTAAAATTGCCCTTTCTCTCTCGGGGTGCCCCTGAAAGGTGGTGTGCCCCCCATACCAAAGCTCTGGCTGCGCCCCTGATCGTGGAAAAATTTAAAGCTCAGATTGGATTATTTTAAGAAATGTATGTAGCTTTGGGATGTCGCCTAAAAAGCAAACGCGTTTGACAAAAGCTTTAGAATACCTGGCCAACATTAAAATAGAATGTTTTCTGTGCTATAAAAGGCGCAAAAAGCGATGAATAACAAATTTGGTGCAATGAAGGGGTGCCGCCCCACAAAGCTGCCACCCCTTTGGGGTGCCGCCCCCACCGGCTGAGCACCCCCAAAGATTTTGGGAAAATTACACCCTTGGTGCCGTGCATTAATAACATAAGCCGTGGAAGAACTGAAAGAACAGGAACCAGCAGCAAGAGAAAAACATGTACAAGTGATAACTAGCAATCGACCAGTGTGTGCGTACCGAGAACGATTAAGAGCCTAAAAGCGACCCAGGACATTAACGATTCCCAAACGACATGTCACGACATCAGCGCAAACCCAGTCACCAGCCGACGAAACAAGAAATGCGACACTCCCAGATGTGACAGCCAACAGCACAAGAACGAAACGAGAGACCAGCCGAAAAATAACGAGAATTATTCATAATCACCGTCATCGTCACGCCTTGTTTGTTGTTTTCCATGTTTTTTTACACCGGATCCCTTCATCAAGTCCCACTACCTCACCCCATTGGTTGAGCGCGGCGCCTGTGGCGACCCTCCCCGTGGGTAATCCTTGTCCTTCCCCATCAACCATCCTATCCTTATCCTTATCACACAGTGTGTTTTTGCGTAAGTTGTCATTTATGTCCCTCATCTTCATTACGACCGGCTTCAGAATAGCCACATGAATAGTGGAGATGCCGTGTAAGTCAAATAAATAAATAATAATAATAAATGAAATCAAACCCAAACTCTCTCCCTGGTGCACTAACAACCAAAACACCAGGCAAAAGGAAGCACTCCTTTCTCGCTTACGCTGTGGACACACTCGATTAACCCACAGCTATCTCTTCGACAATGACCCTCCTCCGAACTGTGAAGGATGTGGCGCAAGGCTCTCAGTTAAACATATGCTACTCGAATGTCCCACCGAAGCCCCAAGAAGGATACGCATCGCCAACTACCTGGCGGCGAATAATCTGACCCCTAGTCTCCAAAATCTGCTCGGAAACGACCGTCCAGACCTCATCGAACTGGTTCTGAACTTCATATGTGAATCAACATGGGCACATAAACGTGAACCGATGAAACAGTACATGTGCACCACCGCCATTTACTTCTCGTTAGGATTATTAAAGATAATCCTGGTTATGAATACCTCCGAAACAGCGTCTTGCCATCGTATGCGTTATGTTATCTCCCTCACTAAAAGCGCCTTTCTCTACATAATTGCGACCCCCTTTCCCCCTTCGTGGGTTATGGATCTCTCTACACCAAATGAAAGATGACAGCGGTGCATTCCCACAAAATATCACCGCAAAAATATTGTTTTTTTATTTAAGAAGGGTTTTTCATCTCAACCATGTAACTTGGAGTTTCCGAGCGTACACCTATGAGGTTTTCCCTTCCAGCATGGCTTTATTTTTTTCTAAAACAGTGGCCGCTGGTTTTTGGCCGCCAGCTTTGCGGGCGAATTTCTTTCGGACCCTTCGCCCTTAAAGTTAACTTTCAGACTCGCAGCGCTAAGGAAGAGATTATTTCTCTGCGAAATTGACCTCTCCCAGCTCTGCGTCTCTGAATTCGTGTGGGTCGCGTTTGCATCGCCGGTCACACAGCCGGCTTCGCCGTCCACATGTCCTGGATGCATTAGATATTGTTGTCCTGTCCACTCCGCATTCCGGACATGTGGTCGGGGTGCGCTGGTTGTCGGCGATGGAAACGCGGCCCCAGCCCTGGGCTGATCGCAGGAAGGCCACAAAAAATATTTTTAATGGTATAAAGGTTTAAGTTCCCTTTGCCTAGCACAAACAAGAGGCGATTATGGCGCTGATATTGCTTTTCTGGAGGAGAGGTTAGAGGTCCTGCTGACAAAACTGTGCTGACAGCTGAAACAGGGCTACAGCCGAATGCCAGTTTGTCCCACGTATTTCCAATGGGGATATCATGGTCCGTCCTTGACCTTAGGTTGTCGATATAAAAAATCCCGGAATACATGTTATAACACTCATAGGCGGATCCAGGATTGCCGATCGGGGGGAGGCACCTTCCTGGCGGGGGGTGCCATCCGGCCCGGGGGCGCCACTTTTCACCGGGAAACCTATATGGGCGCAAAATCGTATCGGTGGGCGCCAATTCTATTTCGCATCCAGGAGGGGGTGGGAAGTGACACTTCAGGGGGGTGCCATCGACCTTTCAGGGGGCGCCGTGACCATTTCTGGGGACGCCGAGAGGGTCGATCGGGGAGGGGGCATGTGCCCCCTTTGTCCCCTGGATCCGCCTATGGTAGCACACGGTGGGCCCATCATTTTGTATAAGTTTCAATGCGATAGATTGACACATTTTTACTTATGCCACCTTAAACATTTTTTTAGGTGAGGTCATTTGACCTGCACTGGTGACCTGACCTGAGATGACCAAATCTTAAAATTTTGTGTAAATTTGCGGAATTTATCAAGGATAAGGTGTTCCAAGAATGGCGGCGCTTCGCGCCGCCGTTAGTCGTGCCGCCGGAAAACCCGAGGGGGAGGGGTGTTCGAACACCCCCAACCGGGGCGAGGGTTAACAAGCCCAATGATTGATTTGTTTTGGACACCACGTTATCGATAGGGTGCTCCAGAAAAAAATTGACTAGGCACCACTTGGACTTTACATACCATAGTTTCAGATTTCGTTCCGACTTCAAACATTAGGTTATCAGTGGCGTAGAATTCAGTTTTGAGAACATTTCATTTCTCCAAATACGGGGTTGAGAGTTACAGCTTGCAGAAAATCGTCTAAGTCCGTGTTTGTGACAAAACATGCAGGCATACAATCATGATTTTTATGTGGCCCCTAGTTATTGAGGCTCATTTCGACTATCCCTTGCCCCGGTGGCAGGTACGAGCCACCTTCGCCCTGGTGGGGGTTCAAAAAAACCCACGATCTCAAAAACTAAGCGAGCTAGAAAAAGCGCAAAACGGTAATCGAAAGTTCTTCAAAATAATATCGAAAATATTTCGGCCATTTTTCTCGTCATGTCAATAGTAAGGCCACCAGAGGTCAAAATAGGTCGAAATCGCTAATATGAGATGTACCTCATATATTTAAAAAACTAAGATAGCTAGAAACATTTTTGAACGCCATTCGAAAGCTCTTGAGTTTCTGTTTCTTTGCAGTGGCAATTATTTTTGCGTTAGGTCAAAGCCTAGGGAGCTGCAGGTCGCTTAACATTGGGAATGTTCTTGGGAATGTCCATAGCCACCCATGCATAAGGGTGTTTCCTTGTTCGCTAATAACTTCCAAACCAAGCAAGATATAGCCATAGTTGATGCATCATTGTAATTCTCTCATCAATACAAATCGAATGATATATGATATTGCTGTGCCAGGTCCAATTTAAAATTTAACCTGACCCAGGTCAACGGTTTGACCCAACTTGACCTAGCATAGTCATGATGTATTTCATTTGATTTTCACTCACCATTCAAACACCTTGGTAACAAAATACAAGTTATATCTTTGTTTATTCAAAATTTATAGAGTAAAACACCGAAAAATGCTTAATTGACCTTAGGTGACCTTTCAAAGGTCACAGGTAAAAATTGCTGGTATTAACTTCAGAAATGGGCTAAGAGCAAGTCGTTACCGACTTTCGAAGTTGATTCCATCCATGTTTACTGAGAAAAGTTCATTTCGTGATTTTCCCATGCATTTGCAATAGGGAGTTTAGTTATACAGTCCTAAGCATTTTTTGAGGTGAGGTCACTTCACCTGGCCTGGTGACCTGACCTGATATGACATTGAGTTAAAATTTACATGAAAAATGTAAAAAATGATAAAGAAACAGCTAGACTAAGTTTGGCAGCGCTGCGTGTCGCCGTTTTTTATCACTTTGGAAAAACCCGAGAGGGGTCCAAAAAGACCCCCACCCGGGCGAAGTTTAAGATAGCATTTAACATTCTATCATCAAACTTAAGCATTTAGTTTTCCAAAAATATTTAATTAAGTTTTTGGAACTTTTCACTCTCTTTCTTTTCTGGGTAGGCCGTTGTTCCCTCTCTTCGTTCGCAACGGCACCTTGATCAAACCTGCACCGAGGGCTGAAGCTGACTGAAAAGTAGTCAATCATTTGAAAATGTCTAGTGATTAGATTATATAGGGTCCGGGGTGGCCTAGTGGCTTCGTTGCCAGTCTTCGGATTGGATGGCATGGATTAACGTGGGTTCAATCCCCACGGCGAGGAACTGCCTTCCGTGTCCGATCTGACCCATTGGAGAGGATCCTTAACACGCGCATTGACGGGGGCGGGTACCCGCCCCCCTCGAGTTTTTCGGAGATAGTAGGAAAACGGTGGCGCGTAGCGCCACCGTACTTGGTATACCTTTTCTCTCATCATTTTTACAACTTCTGTGAAAATTTTAAGGTTAGGTCATCTCAGGTCAGGTCACCAGTACAGGTCAAGTGACCCTACCTCAAAAAAAGTTTAAGATAGCATAAGTCGGAGCAGGGTGAATTTATCCGATTGAAACTCATAGCACATAGTGGCCCCACCGAATTCTCTCAAATATTTTCCGGTATTTTTTATATCGATGACCCAAGGTCAGGTACGAGGCATGACTCTCCATTGGAAATACGTGGGAAAAATTGTTTTTACGGAATAACTCAGTAACGGATGGTGATAGAGCATTTATTTTAGCTGCATTAGACTCGCATGGGCTTTGCGGTTCTAATGATATGCATTTTATATAATTTGACCCTTGCCTGACCTCAGGTCAGGTCAAATCCTTGATTTGACCTAGCAATGTCAAATTATATATCATTCGATTCGGCTTGCTAAGAGGATTCATAGAGTTCAAGTCGTTTTGCTCTATCTTTACTTGTTCAGATGTAATGGCCGAAAAACTGAATTTACATGTTATCCCTATGACGGGCATGTTTTGACCTCTCGTGACCTTAAATGTGACCTGACAAAAAATGGTTCAAATATTTTCGATGGAGAAGTGGACGGGCAGCCCAACGCCGTTTACCGTTTTTCTCTAACTACCGTGGTTCTCGAGATCTTAGGGGGCGGGTACCCGCCCCCTGTCAATGCGAAGGTGGCTCAGACCCCCGTCAATGCGCGTGTTAAGCACCACGCCAATATTCTCTGTAATTGGGCAAGTGTGCCTGTTGGGAGTGGCCTTAATAATAAAAGGAACAAAAATATAATTCTAGACTAATCCTGTGAGGGCCATGGCACTGCAAGAAACCACCAACTGGTCTCTTCTGTAAGCCGCCACCAGGCCGCCAATCGGCTTGCGTCTAAGCCCAGCAACGTCCACAGTGCAGTCAAGTTCCAAGAGGTACAGCTCGACCCAGTTGCGGATCTAGGCGAAACGTTTGGAAGGGGGCAACCAAGGGCAAATTCGTAAAACACCTTTTGAATAAAATCCGCCGGCTTAACTAGGTAACCGGCTAAAACTAGAAACCGGCTAAAACTAAGTAACATTTGACCGTTTTCGAAGGGCCACACTGCCGCACCAACTGCCTTCTTACGTGACGCTCCTGGGCTAATCCCTGGTTGGCAAGGCCATCATCATATGTCTGAATGCTGACGTGGCCCAACTGAGGGTCCCCAGCGTCGATGATTTTGATAGCTCAAGGCACTCTGGTCTCCACCGTCGGCGCTGTTGGTTGAGTGTGGACCGTGCGCACCAATACCGAACAGGGTGATCTTGTGCGATGACTGCACTTCACATTTCACAATCAGTGTAGTGAAAAGTAAATTAGACAACTATTCACCTGTATTCGGAATCTGGTTTCTGCATCTGCAGCAATGCTGACGCTTCTGCTTTCCTTTATCGCGCGGGTTCTGGCGTCGCTGCTCGGATGGATCTTCTCGCCACTACCACTGGCCATTATAGCTGCCGGCCTCGGCATTGCCTACTACTTCATGACAAAGGACTACGACTACTGGCCTTCCAGAGGAGTACCGGGCCCGAAAGCACAGTTCCCCTGGGGGGACGGAGTTCGGACATCCTATCACTATGCCTATCAGGAAGTTCATAGATTGGTTGTACTTTGAGCAGGGCGGCAAGAAGTACTGCGGGTTCATGCAGCTGCACAAGCCAGTGTTGGTTGTCGGCGACCTCGACCTGATCCGGTGTATCACCATCAAAGATTTCGAGCACTTCACGGATCGGAGAAATCCGGCACTCACCTCTACGCTAAACAGGTCGTTGCCCCTTCTGCGTGGCCAAGAGTGGAAGCACATGCGCTCGACAATATCTCCCACGTTCTCTTCAAGCAAGATGCGTGGTATGCATCAACTGACCACTAACAACGCAGAGAATCTGTCCAAGTATATGCTGCAGCAGATGACCAAAGGGGAGGTTGATCTCATGGACGCGTTCGGCCGCTTCACCATGGATAATATCGCCTTGTGTGCCTTCGGTGTGAACTGCAACTCTTTCACAGATCCCAACACTGAATTCGCACAAAACGCGGGAGAACTGTTTAAGCCACTATCTGCCGTTCAAGCCGCGCGGGTGTTCCTCGCGCTGACGGTGGGCCAGTGGGTAGCCAAATTGCTTCCAGATCCCATTGCTGCGGCCACTGAGTTCTTTGCTAAAGTCGTCAGCCAAACGAGGAAGCAACGTGAGGCCACCGGATACAAGAAAAAGATTTCCTTCAGCTTCTGCTGGATACAAAGGATAAAGATGGCAACAGATTACTAACTGATAAGATTATTACAATGCAATGTGTCCTGTTTCTGATTGCAGGGTTTAAAACAACGTCCGTTCTCTTGACCTTCGCCGCCTACAGCCTGACGACAGAGCCGGAGTGGCAGCGCCGCGTCCACGAAGAACTCGACCAGGTCCTTGAGAAACACAACGGTGAGCTGACGTTCGAGGCGGTCAGCGAAATGACTCTCCTGAATAACTTCCTGTCGGAAACCTCGCGTCTATACCCACTGGGGTTCTTTCTAGAGCGCGAGTGTACCAAGGATTACATTCTTCCAGGCACTGACATCAAGATTCCGAAAGGATTCACCGTCAAAATGCCCGTATTTTCAGTGCACAGGGATCCGGATATATACCCAGAGCCGCTGAAGTTCGATCCAGATCGCTTCCTGTCCTCGGCGAAGGAAGCGCGCCATCCTTGTGCCTACATGGCCTTCGGAAGCGGCCCTCGCAATTGCATCGCCATGAGGTTCGCACTCCTCGAGGCGAAAGTGGCACTAGCTGTAATACTGCAGAAGAACCGGTTTGAGCCGAGCCCGAATACGCCACTGCCACCAATGCCTCTCGCAGACGAAGGAATCTTTCTGTTCCCGAAGAAAGGATGTACCTACGCACGGCTTGTTCCTCGCACTTGAACGAATTATCTAGAAAGGAATTTTTTGGACGGTAGAAAGTTGTAGGCTCCCGGTGCCAACAACGGAGCTGTGCAGAAGCCGATTAGCTTCAAGTGCACGCACGCCACTTGGATTCCTAGAAGCCTCCGGTACCACGTCGTGGGTCACCTGCCTGGTGTCCTAAGCTCCCGCCGTCGCTGTCAGCGGGAGAGCTGCAAACGGAGGTCTTCCAAGAAGTGCGTCAAGTGTGATGTGCCTCTGTGCCTGCCCTGCTTTGCAGCGTATCATCAGAGCGTGTAAGCGGGCCAGCTGGAATATGTTTTGAGGCGAGGAGAGTGATTGGCTGTTCAGGCTGTCTGCTACTCGAAATATATTTCAAGACCTCATAAAGTGTTGCTATCCTTTGCCTAGTTCGCAGCCCAGTAATAGAGTGTCAGCATTCAGCAATGCTTCTTTGTTGCATATTCGTGCAAAACTAGTTTATGGATTTTGACACATGTAGCCTGCAATACACATTACTGCCAGTTGGCTGAATTTGCAATGGCTGGGCAGATATCAATACTGTTCTTGCTATTTAAGGTGGCAATTTAAAGAACAAATAACATGAAATTGTCCCACAGTCACAGTTCTGTAATTAGATTTTGTTCATGGCCGAGAGGGAGGGTAACTGACGGTACCAGCGTTCATAAGTATACAATCACTATGCCGCAACCACTCGAAACTTTCCTGGTCATGCAGTGTGACCGTCCATGCATATCCTTACAACTACGCCCATTGAGCAAATTAAAACGGTCATAAATCTGACACATGCGCCATTTGGAAACGTGACGCCTGCCCTTCGGCTACGCGGCCGTCCGGTCAGTCGGCGGCTGCGCGTAGGGTCATCGCTGGGGCCGGCGGGCCATTTTTGGACGCATCTATATTTCAAAAACTATAAAGGCCAAGATTTTGACATTTTCAGGATTTCTTATTGCCGTTATCGGAAGACTGCAAAATATTACGGAAAAAATTCCAACGTGAACTTGGTCCGGGCCTTAATGGGTTAAAGGCAATGTGGCACCTTAATAAGGTGATTTTAACTTAGATCGCCAAGTTGTAAAGCATGCCCGAAAACCTGGTGCTTAATATAGGTAATTTGTTTTGAAACTCAAATTTCCGTGGAGAAAAACTGTAAAACCCACGACCCCACTGTGGAGGTTTACTCGTGGTTTCACTCCCGCATCGGATTTCCCCATTTTATTTCATCAGCCAGTATTGAATTTGAGCATTACCCGGCGGGACCGTGCACGGGGAGCGACCTAAGGGTCGAGTACTCTTCCCGTGTCTCACGGTCTAACCCCGCCCCCGTCCTGAAATAGATAAAAGAGACCCGCACACCACGATCCAAGACCGTGGGCGAGACTCGGATCCCATCAAGCCATTGACGTGGCCTGGCCCCCGGAAGCCGAACGAACCCTTTAAAGGAAAGGTGACTCTGCCACCGTCACTCAATCCAGGACTCACCCGGCCCCGAGTTATTACGCTCGTCAGCGCCTGCAGCCACGAACTGAGTACGGACCACCGATCCCGGCATTCCTCGCATTACGTGAGCCCGGTCTGCGACGCTAGATCCCGTCGGATTCTGGTACTAGTAAAGATATGACACGCATACTTTCCTTTGAGCTTTCGCCCGAGGCTACCGCGCTGGCCAGTCACGGTATAACGACGAAGCGCTCCACTCGCAGCCCTCGTCAGGGTCGACTCGACGGTCGTAAAAGAAACGTGAAATCTAAGTAATGACCAGCGTGCAGCCGGGATACCACGAGGCGCAAGAGGATTAGAGGTCCCGTCAAACCTACAACCGGTCCCGGCATCAGACAAGAGGTGATCACGGCCCCCTTTTTAGCGTCTGCCACACGCCAAACGGTTTGACGGCCCTGGACCACGTTTAGGCACAGTTCTGTGTGAAATGATGTCTCTCCCCTGCCCCTTTATTTCCGCCAGGCACACAGGTGGCCGCCAAGGGAAGGTGGCTCCCTCAGGGGCTAGAATTGAGTATGCGTCATGCCCAAAGAATGACCCCCAGCTAACGTTATGGACCTTTCAGAAATTCCCTTCAAGGTCTGCTCAAAAACGAACTAGTTCAGCAACGTTTCATTCCGATAACTCGCTTAACCTTACCAAACAGTGTCGTACAAACTCATCTCTTATATTTTCATTAAATTTAGTCACGAAATCAAACAGTGTCGTACAAACTCAGCCCTTACATTTTCATAAAATTTAGTCACGAAATAACGATCACCAATGACAATAATATTTGCGGAGATGCAAGCGCACAGGCTAAGCATTAATAATTTGGCCATTCTCAAAAATACTTCATACCTGCCTCCGTACTCTCTCACGCATCCACACCCACACCCACACACACACACACACACACACACACGGCCACGCGCACGGCGCGACCTACCTCGGGGAAGCGACGGGCAGGAGAGAGCCCCGTTCTAACCTACACACGGCTTATGTAGCCTTAGCGGGGCTCCCTCTGCTACCGCGTCGTTTTGCCGCTAGTCGGCCACGCAGCCCACACCCACCGAGCGAGGCTAAATCCCTAACAGACAAATAGTAAAATGATTCGCACAAACATAATAACTTTACAAAACTAAAAGCCTACCTGAAATGTATCCCAAATGTTCCCCAGCCAGGCGACCACAGTTGTCAGTTGTTGGTGTGACGACAGCGCTGACGTCACGGTGGGTAATCAGCCACTTAAAGTCATTGAAGCCTGTTGAATATGGTAGTAGTTTCCAGATAATGACGTCATCCACAGGCAGTTTTATTTGTCACACTAAAGGAACATTTTAAAAATCGAAATATTGAGCTTATTGTAAATTTGTCGGGGAAATCATGGACGTTTTCAGGATTTTCGGCTAAAAATACCCCTAGTTACACTAAATTCCAGGATTAGACCAAGGTGCCACATTCCCTTTAAAATATAATGTCCCTGTGCTATAAAAGGCAAAAAAGCGAAACAGATTTGGAACAATGAGGGGATGCCGCCCCCGGAACGCCGCTGCCCCTATGGGGTACCGCCCCCCCCAAACCGGCTGAGCATCCCCCATAGATTTCAGGAAAATTACACCCTTGATCGCAGGGGCCCTTTTCGACCGGTCCCCCAGCGAAATCCCGGTTACGTCCCCGGAATAACGTGGTTTTATTCCCCACGGCTGGAAACCGCCTTCCATGTCCGATCTGACCCCGTGGTGATGATCCTTTTACACCCACGTCAATATTCTCTGTAATTGGGCAAGTGTGCCTCTCGGTAGTGGCCCCGATAAAATAAAACAAATAAAATAAGAAGGGAGGGTCCGCCGACCCCCCTCCTCTCCCCTTGGCTACGCCACTGGAATCGGCGTGTGGCGTGGAAAGCCTCAAAACAACGTCTTGAGCGATTTAAAATCGGAAATGCGACTACTCTTTTGTTTTTCTCCTCACGCGCGGCGGCACTTGAATGGGCGGTGCCAGCTACAAATTATAAGGAGCATGGTGCGGGATTAGGCCGCAGCACAGCACGAATATCCGTTGCTTTCTCATGGGCACAATTATTATATTTCTAAAACACAAAGCCCAGTGTTGTCTGATGACTCCATTCATTTAAACGCGTGCTTGGCATCCAATGAAGAAAGCAGCAAAGCTGAAGGATACATTCAGATAAGCAGCCTGCCCGCGCAGCCCCGCCGTTTTTCCGCTATCCTTGAAAAACCTTATGGAGACCATCGGTGTTCCTTTTGGACGGGCGAGGGTTAAGCACAAGCTACGTTTCCCAGATATTGGCAATGATTTCGCTTCCCTTGTAAACTAGTTTGAATAGATGCACAGCTACCACATGTTACCTTTTTGAACCTGCTTTACTACGTATAGCAGTTATGAACAGTTCTGATATACATATGTACAGCCTCAACAAATTCAGGAAGACATTACAGCATGCACCGTGCATTTTCGATAAGAAGTCCAGCAGTGAACTTTTTCTTTTTCTTTCTGGAAGACATGATCAAGGAAAAAACGACGAGTGTAGCTGCACTCGATGTCATTGCTTCTGAGACAACGGCGACACGGCATTAAACATTTTGAAGAACGTGTTTTTTCGGCTTTGGTCGCAAGTGGCAGTTACCAAATTTCCATGGTTATTCTGCCGTCTAGATATGACCTCATGCGGCATTGGCGGACGCAGGGGGGGCATTCCGGCCATGACCCACTAATAGGTCTGTGGAGCACCCAAATTGCACGTCCCACCCCCCCCCCGAGGAGCGGTTTACGAGGTGACCTCCCCCATTGGAAAAACATGGCAAAATATGTGTTATGCTGTAAAAGTCACAGCTATGATTGCAAAGGCTCGGATATCTCAGAAAAAATATTCGTGGTTACCCTTCCACGGATTGCATGGACAATATTTGCCCTTTAACTATCGCCCCACTGGGGTCAAGGATGGCCCCCTTAGGTTTTTTCCGAATAACAGAAAAACTGTGAGGCGCAGCACCGTGGTTGAGAAGTTTACTTCTCAACCCATCATTTTTTCACAATCCCTGGATTTTTTAACCCCGAATCACACTAGGTCAGGTCACCAGGTAAGGTCAACCAAGGTCACCTCACTTTAAATTTTGAGCTCCACCGCAGCTGCATTTTGCCGATCAATTTGAAAATTGCTTCACTTGATGACCCCTCCAGGCTCTAAAAAAATTTAATCCAGGATATTACGAATTTGCGACCTGAGTTCAGGTCACGAGGTGACCTCTCCCATAGAAAAACATGGGGAAAAGCTTCCTTATGGTCTAAAAGTCACAAAGAATGATTGAAAATGCTCAGATTGATCAGAAAAGCATTCTTGATCACCCTCTCACGGATTCCAGGGGCAATATTTTCCCTTGACATATGTGAGGTATCACAGATCACCAAGGGTCAAAAACAATACTTTACTATAAATTTTGACCTAATTAAGCTGGAGCGCTGAATCAAACGCAATCGTATATGTCTCGTCATTGGCTTTCATTTGATATACGGAAAGGTCACTTTGTGACCTTTCGTGACCTTAGGTCACGTTAGGTCACGAGGAGCCCTCTGGAGGTCAAACCACTGGCGGGGGTCAACATATTTCACATGGCGGAGAAAGCCCTGGAATTTTGCTATCAAATGTATGTACCTTACCAGATCTCAATAACTCTAATGGCATGGAAGTTCTGCCCAAGTTTCTTAACATGCGCCCCGCTGTGGTCCCTAGCATGACGCGCCCCGCTGGGGGGGCGTTTTTCGCCCCCCCTACGTATCTCATTTCTCACGAAAGCTGGCGAAAAATTACGGCCGGCGTTCGAAAGCCCTTGACAAGACGAACATATTTTATAAAAAATTATGTCAGGTCAATATTGAGGTCAGCATAGGTCAAAGAAGGTTCCATAGGCTTACAACAGAGCAGTGTACGTTTCTCTCTCTAGATCTGTACTCAGTGGAGCTACAGCAAATCTTTATGCATCATTCGATTCCTCTAATCTCAGCAAATTGAATGATGTATAATATGACCTTGCTAGGTCAAATAGTGAAAATGACCTGACCTCGAGCTAGGTCAGGGTCACAGAGTGACCTGGTATGGTAATGCTGCATATCAATCGACTCCCTGTGACAATATAAGCACAATTCAAGCAAAATGGAAGCTTTATCTCAATTCAGTCAGAAGAAATTGGCAAAACAATCACTCTATGTTCCTATGACCTGACATGACCTTTGAGAGGTCAGATGCTGAAAAACTCATGTTTATGGCCAAGATCGTGGTAAGGATATACGGTTTGAGGATTTTCAGCTTTATCTATCCAGTATTAACTGAAAACAAGCCCATTCTATTTTTCACCATAGACTTAAAATGGGGTGACCAAAAAATTGATCCCACCTTAGGTCAACAATATCGAAATTCCAAGATAGCAGATTTGTAGACCCTAATGATCTCATCATATTGTGAAAGTTTCAAACTGATCGGTTTGCTGATGTTACCTAGGCGCCGCTTCGCACTCGTGATTTTAGGTTTTGATGTAGGGTCACTTGACCTTGAATAGCTCCTTGACCTGACATGACCTTACCTAAAGAACTTGGTCAGGTGTGTAAAATTGATCAGGGATAAGGTACCGTGAGTTTTGTTGTTCTGCGTCTCTTCGTTTTTGCGTTATCTGGGGAAAACCAGGAGGTGGGGGCGAAATTCTCCCCCTCCCCAGCGGGGCGCGTGTTAAGCATTGCTTATTTTAGTGCAAATAGCCTATCGTGACCCAACTCGACTTCTGAAAGTCAAACCATTGACCTGAACGTTCTAACATTTTCGGTAAAATCATGCTGAAATTCACGAGCCATCCAATGCACTTCGAAGATTTCCACTAACCCCCATATTTTCGGAATTAGAGGGGCCATCGATGGCCCCCGGTGTGGCGAAGGTGGCACCGGACCCCTGCTTGGGCACGGGTTAATTTATTGGAGGTCATCAAAGGTCACCAGGGGTAAAAAGCAGTATATTGACGATAACTTCTGACCCTAATCAGGCTGGGGCGTCGAATTAAACTTCATCGTGTTTGTCCCGTTACTGGCTTTCATTTGATATTAGCAAGACCACTTTGTCACTTCTCTCAAGTCGGGAGGTCATTATGTTCCACTTAGCGGAGAAAGCCGTGGAATATTCTTATAAACTTTACTTTGCCTCGATAGATCTAATGGCATGAGAGCTATGCTCATTTGGCGTAATCGTTACATTTTTTTAGTGAAAGTGGCCCGACCCAACATAGATTAACTTCTGGAGGTCGAACCATTAACCTGAGTAAAACATATGGAGTAAACCCATACTAAATTAACATGGGCTTCCCAAGCCACCTACAGATTTGCTTCAACCCCAATATTTTTGGAGGTGGAGAGGGGCGATTGATGCCCACCGGTGGGGTAAAGGTGGCACCGGATCCCCATTGGGGCGCGGGTTAAAAAGACCCCCGATGGCAGCAGCCCTACCCCCGGTTAGGCGGAAGTGGCACCTGATGCCCGAGTTGGAAGGGAAATGCAAATCAGGAAAACAATCTTTACCAGGGGCGGATCCGGGGGGCCGCGGGGGCCGCGGCCCCCCCTCGCCGGTAAGGCGCCCCCTCGGCACTAAGGCGCCCCCCGGGGCCGCCTCCATTTGCTCCACATTTGCATGCCAAACGGAAATACTGGCGCCCCCTGGTAATTCCACTGCATGCAAATACCACATTTTGACAAACTGCCCTGCATCACTGGCGCCCCCATGGTGCATCATTGGTGCCCTTATTTCACTCCGCCGACGCCCCCAAGCCTCTTCCACCTCTTGAAATCCCGCTATATATTACCGACGCCCCACTCTTCCCTACGGGCGCCCCTATCTTCTAGAAATCCGCTCTATATTACTGGGGCCTCCATGGTGCAGCATTGATGCCTCGTTTTTGCTCCAGCGGCGCCCCCACGCGTCACTGTGGGCGCCTCATCTTTTGGAACCCCGCATGTACCACCGGCGCCCCTATTGGGCATCATTGGTGCATTCGTTTCACTCCACCGGCGCCCCCAAGCCTCATCGTGGGCTCTCCCACTTCTTGGTACCCCACTATAAACTATTGGCGCCCCAATCCTCACCAAGGGCGCCCCCACCTTCGGAAAATCCGGTCTATACCACTGGCGCCTCCATGGTGCAGCATTGATGTATCGTTTTTGCTCCAACGGCGCCCCCACGTGTCACTGTGGGCGCCCCAACTTTTGGAACCCTCATGTACCGCCGGCGCCTCCATTGGGCATCATTGGTGTCTTCTGTGTACTTCACCGGCGCCTCACGCTTCACCGTGGGCGCCTCTGCTTTTTAGAGCCGCTCTTTACCATTGGCGCCCCCGTGGTACAATATTGGTGCCTTTTTGCCCAAATGGCGCCCCGTGCCTCAATGAGGGGGACTTCACCCTTTACCAGCCAGTTTTATACCAGTGAAGCCCCCACTCTCTCTCCCCACTCCCCACTACGGGCGCCCCCACCTTCTAACAATCCGCTCTATACCAGTGGCGCCTCCATGGTGCAGCATTGATGTCTCGTTTTAGCTCCAACGCCGCCCCCACGCGTCATTGTGGGCGCCCCATCTTTTGGAACCCCGAATGTACCACTGGTGCCCCCATTGGGCATCAATGGTGCCTTCGTTTCACTCCAACGGCGCCCCCAAGCCTCTTCCACCTCTTGACATTCCGCTATATACTACCGGCACCCTACTCTTCACTACGGGCGCCCACATCTTCTAAAAATCCGTTCTATATCACTGGCGCCTCCAAGGTGCAGCATTGATGTCTTCTGTGCACTCCACCGGCGCCCCCACGCTTCACCATGGGCGCCTCTGTTTTTTAGAGCCGCTCTTTACCATTGGCGCCCCCGTGGTACATCATTGGTGCCTTTTTGCTCAAATGGCGCCGCCATGCCTCTTTGAGGGGGCATTCACCCTTTACCAGCCCGTTTTATACCAGTGGAGCCCCCACTCTGTCTCCCCGCTACGTACTACTGGATCCCCACTCCCCACTACGGGCGCCCCCACCTTCTAACAATCCGCTCTATATCACTGGCGCCTCCATGGTGCAGCATTGATGTCTCGTTTTTTGCTCCAACGCCGCCCCCCCGCGTCACTGTAAGCACCCCATCTTTTGAAACCCCGCATGTACCACCGGCGCCCCTATGGTGCATCATTGGTGCCTTCGTGTCACTCCACTGGTGCCCCCAAGCCTCTTCCAACTCTTGACATCCCGCTATATACTACCGGCGCCCCACTCTTCACAACGGGCGCCCACATCTTCTAGAAATCCGCTCTATATCACTGGCGCCTCAATGGTGCAGCATTGATGTCTCGTTTTTGCTCCAGCGGCGCCCCCACGCATCACTTTGGGCGCCCCCATCTTTTGGAACCACGCATGTATCACCGGCGCCCCCATTGGGCAGCATTGGTGCCTTCGTTTCACTCCACCGGCGCCCCCAAGCCTCATCGTGGGCTCTCCCACTTCTTGGCATCCCGCTATAAACTATTGGCGCCCCAATCCTCACCACGGGCGCCCCCACCTTCGGAAAATCCGCTCTATACCACTGCCGCCTCCATGGTGCAGCATTGATGTCTCGTTTTTGCTCCAACGGCGCCCCCACGCGTTACTGTGGGCGCCCTACCTTCTTGAACCCTCATGTACCACCGGTGCCCCATTGGGCATCATTGGTGTCTTCTGTGTACTTCACCGGCGCCCCACGCTTCACCGTGGGCGCCTTTGCTAATTAGAGCCGATCTTCACCATTGGCGCCCCCGTGGTACATCATTGGTGCCTTTTTGCTCAAATGGCGCCCCCATGCCTCACTGAGGGGATCTTCACCTTTTACCAGCCCGTTTTATACCAGTGAGCCCCCACTCTCTCTCCCCGCTATGTACTACTGGATCCCCACTCCCCACTACGGTCGCCCCCACTTTCTAACAATCCGCTCTATGTCACTGGCGCCCCCATGGTGCATCATTGGTGCTTTCGTTTCACTCCACCGGCGCCCCCAAACCTCATCGTAGGCTCTCCCACTTCTTGGCATCCCGCTATAAACTATTGGCGCTCCAATCCTCGCTACGGGCGCCCCCACCTTCGGAAAATCCGCTCTATACCACTGGCGCCTCCATGGTGCAGCATTGATGTCTCGTTTTTACTTCAACGGCGCCACCACGCGTCACTGTGGGCGCCCCATGTGCTGAAACCCTGCATGTACCACCTGCATCCCCATTGGGCATCATTGGTGTCTTCTGTGCACTCCACCGGCGCGGCGCCCCCACGCTTCACTGTGGGCACCCCCTGCTTTTTGGACCCGCTCTTTACCTCTGGTGCCCCCATGGTGCATAATTGGTGCGTTTCTTTTTTAATATCAAACGGCGCCCCCATGCCCCATTGAGGGGGTCTTCACCTTTCAACAGCCCCTCCTATACCACCCGAGCCCCACTCTTATGATGCATTATTGTTGTCTGTTTTTAGCTTTATGGGCGCCTTCCCCCCCCGCCTCTTTCCACCATCTTTTGACACACCGTTCTGTATCACTGGCTTTGAGTGTTAACAATTGCCCCGAGTTCTTTTAATGTATGCTTTGGGTATCGATTGGTGTCATTTTGCTCCGTTACCACGCAGGATCCCCCAATGATCCAAGGCATTTGTGATGCCTTTTTCAAATGGCATCACAAATACGCAAAATTAGCATCACAAAGATCCATGATACCAAAGGCTGATCCACAAATGGAAGTCTGACCGCCCCCGGAGACTTCGCTTCCCTCTTATCGAAATCCTGGATCGTCCATGTACCCAGCCCTCTCGGTTGTTGATCAGTGATAGATAAGCTCGGTCAGTGTTGATCAGGTGCAATCTCTAACATCATCACCTTGGATAGGTTGAGTTTGCGGCCGGTTGATAGAGCTGGAAAATGCCTAGGTGATCGGGGAAGGAGAGTTTATTCGGTGATGGAACTATAGTAGGGAGGAACAGAAACGTAGTAAAGGGGTGGGGCGGCTAGCACAGTCGCATGAGAGGCACCCGAAGGGAAAAGATCGCGCGAAGGGCAGCCGGGCTACGCCAATCTATGACCAACCGTAAACCTCGGGGACCAGCATGACTTGCTGTTACAAGCGTGACCCTCTGCGGCAAGCGACACCCTATATGTGACCGTCAGGGTCCCCAATGGGCAGAAGAACACTCTTTAATCAGGTGGGTCACCTGTTTTCAACAGGGCCCTCTGTGACAAGCATGACCAGTACATCATTCCGTGGTCGGCAGGGCCCATTGCAGTCAGAAGAGCCTTCTGTCTGCCACCGAGAAACCGAGAATGCCCTCTGTGCCAGCGGGGGATGCTGTGACAAGTAGAGCCCTCTACGGTCAGCAGGTCCTTTGGGACCAGGAGTCTCCTCGTTATCAATAGGGCAATCTTAGGTCAACAGGGATCTCTGTAACTAACAGATCTTTCGGTCGCAGTCAGGGCCATGTCTTGCCAGCATGCTTTTTTGTCGGACAGGGCGATACCCCGGTGACCATAAGAGGACTCTGTATCGTAAATATATATATTTGGAACTGAACGCACAGTCTATAAAAAGGGCACTCCGGGACCAACAGGTCTTTCCGTGCCCAGTAAGGCCTGCCATATTCTTGAGGAAGGTCATAAGGTGACCTGAGGTCTAATCGGGAAGTCGCTGAGCCCCCTGCATCCAGGCGGGTAACCATCCATGACGGTCTCTGACTGCTGTGAGTGGGACTGGTGGGACCCTTAAATCCATTAGGATCTAAATCTGCCAGTTAGCGAACCCCTGGAGAAAGCCGGAAAGTGTACAAGTGTACACTGTGAACGACTTCGAGTTCACTTTGGTCAGTCGAGGGTCCTATGTGGCTGCCATAGCACAGCGAAGACAGGCCAACGGCCAAAATCTGGTTATAGCTAGTTATAGTTCCTGCAAAAATTCAGGTGGATGCCGTTGAGGGAGACACAAACACATTTTTCCGAGTTGATCGCTGATGTGGAGTATCCCTAAACTGGGCCTTTGCTTGGGGCCGTATTCTGATGCCGAGAGTACATAAGAATGGGCGCACGCACGTCGATATTTTATTCTGATTTCCAGCCTGCACCCACACTGCGCAGGTGGGGTCAAATCAGCATTGTGATCGTAGTGCGCACATTAGATCAGTATGCTGATATTCTGCGTAGACTAGGTCGGTACTGGTCCCTGTGCATCCCGGGTACGCTTGTCCTACGTCGAGCGTGGCTACGCACGGAAGAAGGTCAAAATACCACATTGGAATACGGCAAGTTGCTTGTCTCAGTCAAGTCTTAGGAGGGCATTATATTAGAATATAGCCTTAGAAAGGTTTACAATAACTGGGGTCTTGAAGTAAGGAAAGGTCGATGAACTTAAGTAATAGATCCTTCGTGGCTGGCTAGCTCAGATTGAAGGGATCTGGGATCACTGCTCTGACCTAGTGGTTTATTAGACCCTTATGGCTAGTTAAGGCCCTGTGTGCTAATCATCATCATATAAGCAAAATCAGTAGTCCATGTAACCATCGTGGGGCTTCCCAAAGTGTATCGGGATTTGATCTGACATGTCCTGTAGAAACCTAATCCCCAATGACAAACATAGGCTCATTGAACGAGACGGGCCTATTCTAAACATTCGTCGGTCTTCTTCAAACTGTTTAAGGCTTCTGAAGATAATTTTGATCACTGATTGGGGAGAAAATAGTCCCCATGCAGTCTCCCCGGGCCCCAAAGTGTCTTTACTAACCGTGGGTTCCAGTGCACAATAAAATAAACGCCAAAGAGATACATTCACTTTTTACCACTCTTGAGATGTATTTTAGATCCATTCAAAGCCATGATCTTTCCTCATTTTTTAAAGAGAATATGAAACTAATTACCTCTTTGACCCTCCGGTTTTTCGGGCGGCAAGAAAAAACGGCGACGCGAAGCACCGGCACTTGGCACCACTTATTCTTGATCGATTCCGCAAGAATCGCCCAAAAATTTTGGCTTGGGTCATCTCAGGTCAGGTCATCAGTGCAGGTTAAGTGACCTTACCTCAAAAAATGTTGAAGGTGGCATAAGTAGGAAATGGGTGAATCTATCGGATTGAAACTTATAGCACATAATGGCCCCACCGAGTTCTCCAAGAAGTTCCGGGATTTTTCATATCGATGACATAAGGTCAAATACGGACCATGACCTCTCCATTGGAAATACAGAGGAAAACAGAAAATGGTTTGTATTTGTGTAGATAAAGGTAATAATACCTTCATATTCTCCAAATCGAAGTATCTTAGGTCCCTTTTTAGGTTCATGTTGCAATTTTTGACCTGTGACCTCTGAGAGATCATCCGAAGCTGCTTAAGCAGTTTTGAGACTTAGGTCAATAACTTTGCATGAAATGATGATACAACTTTTATGTTTATACCATTGCGTTTAGATTGCTATTGCCAGTCGATTGATAGGCATATGGACTATGCTAAGTCAAAAAGTGACCTTGACCTGACCTGAAGTCAGGTGATTTGTGTTTTAACCTAGTATGCTCATATTATACATCATTCGATTCCCCGTGACGAGAGAGAGAGCGAACAGTGTCTACAAAATTATTATGACTCAACGCTGTCAGACGCTAGAGTTTGCTCAAAATACCAACTTCTTTGACCTGCCATGACCTCAATGTTGATCTGACCCAAAAAGTGACTAATACAGTGTCTTCCTGAATTTGTATGAGCTATCCACCAGGGTTCGCGTTCTTTCGCTATCCTGCATAGAGGACGAGTTCGAGAGGGGGTGTTCAAACACCCCCACCAGGGCGAAGGTGACTCGGAGGCCCACCGGGGCGCAGGTTAACTGATTCAGTTCACAAAAATGTTTTAAATGGGTAAAGAACATAAAATTTGGCGCCCCCAGCCGGCCTAAAAATGGCGCCCCCTGGCCATGAAGGTGGCGCCCCCCAGCGCTGCGGCCCCCTAGCGAAAATTCCTGGATCCGCCCCTGATCTTTACAATTGCATTTTTTGAGCATATCGTTGGGAATTCTACTGCGATGGAACTCCCCTGGAGCTATAGAAGGGCATGTAATCTCTAACAGCAGCACATTGATGGGGGATACCGGTTCTCCGATGGGAAAAGCGGAGCACTCGGAAGAGTCGCACCTTTTTGTACCTGATTCGTTTGCGAACATCAGCGAGAACAAACATTTGTACTTACAAACGCAAGCGAGTACAAACATGTGTGCATACCAATATTTCCGCTTTTGGACATAAGTTTTTGCGGTACTCAGTTCAACGAAACCTTTCAATAAGTTTATCGTCATTTCATGGAATGTTAAAAAATTATTAGTTGGTACATTTCTAGTACCAGTTGATGCAATGTAGTTTGCCTATCTCCTCGAATTGGGGGCGCAGCAGCAGCGTAGCTGGCTGCCACGCAGCCGGCCCGGGTTCAAGGCCCGGCAACTTCCCTGAACAAGGAGCAAGCTGGCCCCCGAGAAAACCTTCCAACAGGGTAAGAGTTGGAGACGCCATATGACCCTGGCAGTTGGTGTGGCGATAACAGGGGCGCAGCCAGACCTTTGGTATGGGAGCACACCACTTTTGAGGGGCATCCCGGGAGAAAAAGGGCACTTTTTTAACGTAATCTAAAAAAGTTACTATATCTTAATTTATATCAACTTTTGGGTACTTTTGGCTGAAGAAAAATGTCAATGGGGCATTGACGGAGAAGGAAAAAATGATTAAAACCGGAAAGAAGTGTCACCGAAATATCATGAAAGTAGCCAAAAGACGACTGTTTCGGATACATTCAAGCCAACTCATGCAAGTACTTAACATCAGAGAAATCAGTATAACCTGTGATATATGTCGCTATGTGCAAAGTAAGACATTGGAGTCGAAACATGATTTGTTATGCCCTCTGGTTTTGCCCTGACGAGTGAGCCCTGGTTGAACGCGGGTTAAGTTCCCCAGTCCCCACAATGGCCGTGGGAGGAGTGGCCTAGTAACATTGGAAGAATACAATTTTGCTGCCAGAATAATTTTGGAGATACCTTTTTAACGTATTTATCAAGTTCAATATTTTCAAAGACCGGTCCTAGTTGGAGTAAGGAATAGGCGAACAGGCCGGTGGTTTGGTTGGAAATGGTGTGACAGGGCTGAAAATTGTGAAAACTAGTTCTTCATTTAAATCAATTAGTAGAAATCCTGATTTAGGAGACTGTGTTCTGAGCTCAGGGGCACATGCCTTTTTATCACCCCCTTCCCAGAATAAACCAGTGTAATAAGCAATTTATATAACCAGGGGTGCCTGGGCATCACAAGCCGTTTTAGCGATGGCTCACTCCTCGTTAGCTCCATTTTACAAGAAGAGTTTGATCGTGCTCTTATTCCCCATCTATTCAAGACCAGCTCAGGTGGCTCCCTAGTGTGGACCAAAGCCCTTAGTAGCCTCCCCCACCCCCATCCCCTCAGAAGTGCATCCACGGAATAGACTAGCTCAGTGACCCCCCCCCCCGAGGTGATGGGAGTTGGCCTTGTCTTCGTATTCTCTGTCTATTATAGACCAGCTCAGGGGGCCTCAGATGCAGAACAGAGCCCCCAGAGCAGCTTATGCTTTACCCAGGGACTAGACTAGCTCAGTGACCCCAGAGATGGGGTCATCAGACTAGCTCAATGGGCCTCAGATAGGCTCATAGGGCCTTGAACCAGCACAAGGAGTCCCAGAACAATTTAAGGCGCCAGATCACCTCGGGGGGAGGGGGAGGGGGCTCAGCCCAACTGAATACCCGCCCCGATGGGCCTCCGAGCCACTTTCGCCCTGGTGGGGGTGTTTGAACACCCCCTCCAACTCTGGGAACTATGCGGGATAACGAAAAAATACGAAAGCCGGTGGATAGCTCATACAATTCCATGAAAAACTATGTCGGCCACTTTTTTGCTCATGCCGATATTGAGGTCATGACAGGTCAAAGAAGGTGACATTTTGAGTAGAGTTTTTGGTCTCTAGCGTCTGACGGAGTCGAGTTAGAATAATTTTTAGACATCATTTGCTTCCTCCCGTCACGGCAAATCGAATGATATATAATATGACCATGCTAGGTCAAAACACAAAAATGGCCTGACCTCAGGTCAGGCCAAGGTCACTTTCCGACCTAGCATATTCAATATGCATTTCAATCGACTCGCAATGGCAATCCAAACGTAACGGTATCAAAATAAAAGCTGTATCATAATCCCTGCAAAGTTATTGACCTAAGACTAAAAACTGCTTAAGTAGGGCCCCAGATGACCTCTCAGAAGTCACAGGTCAAAAATTGCAGCATGAACCGGGAAAGCCCAGGATAGTACGATTTGGTGAATATTAAGGTATTCTCAGCTGCTCTGTATCTACACAAATACAACCCATTTTCTGTTTTTTTCATGCTTTTCTAATGGAGTTCACAATCCACACCTGACCCTAGGTCATCGATATGAAAAATCCCGGAATACATTTTGCATCACTCGATGGGCCCATTATGTGGTATAAGTTTCAACCCGATAGATTCACCCATTTCTTACTTATGCCACCTTAAACATTTTTGGAGGTGAGGTCACTTGACCTGCACTGGTGACCCGACCTATGATGACCCAACTTAAAAAAATTTGAAAAAAGTTGCGGAATGAATTAAGGGTAAGGTGTGCAAAGTAGGGCGGTGCTTTGCTCCGCTGTTTTTCGTACTGGCGGAAAAACCCCAGGGGGTGTTCAAAAACCCCCACCGGAGCGAGGGTTAAAGAACTCTCACAAGCTCAGCGTTCAGACCAGCTCAGGATACCCCCATGGCCCATACCAGGTCAGGGCACCCACAGAACACAGAACTGCTCTTGGGCCCCAGATCAGCTCTTGGGCCCCAGATCAGTTCAGGGGCCTCAAGTCAGGCCAAGGGGCAAGATCAAGTCAGTGTGCTAAATCAGCTCAGGGATCCCTAACCAGGCCGGGGCACATTCAGTTTAGGAGCCCTAGAACTGCCCAGGGGACACCAGATCGGCCCACAGGGCACCAGATCAGCTTCGGGGACAAGGAATCAGATCAGTGGTCCCCAACCAACTCGGGACCCAGATCAGCTCGGGGTACCAGATCAAGTCAGGAGGCACTTAATCAGCTCAGGAGCCCCATACCAGCTCAGGGGCTCTTATCAGCCTATGTGGGCCCGGCTCAGTTCAGGGCGCCAGAGTGCTGAAGAAATTACTTCATCAACTCAGGAGGCCCAGATCAGCTAAAAAAGGCACCAGATTGGCTTAGGGGACACCAAACTAGCTCAAGGGGCGCCAGGCTAGCTCAGAGGGCATAAAATGGGCTTATGAGGCTCAATGATGACTCAGGAGACCCCAGATCGACTCAGGGGGTATTATCTTAGCTAAGGGGGCAACATATCTGCTCAGGGGGCACCAGGTCGATCAGTCCGGGGGCCTAGATCAGCTTTTAGTCCCCAGACTAGAGCAGAGGCATATATCAGTTCAGGGAACACAAGGTCAACTCAGGGTGCACCAGATCATCTAAGGAGACATCAATAACCAGCCCAGGAGGCACCTGATCAGCTCAAGAGGTACCATATTGGCTCGGGGGACAGTAGATCAACTCCGGGAGGCATGAGATTAGTTCAGGGGGCCAGATCAGTTTGAAGGGCACTTAAACAGTTAATAGGGCACCAGGCAAGCTCGGAGGCATCAGACTAGCTCAGAGAGCATAATATAGGTTCAGGAGGCCCAATAATTTGCTCAGTGGGCACCAGATTGACTCAAGGGGCACCATATTAGCTTAACACGCGCACTGGAGGGGGCCTCGGAGGCCCCCACCTGTTTTTCCAAGGTGGCCGGAGAACCGCGCGTAGCCGCGAAACGATACTTGGTCATATTTAACAGAATTTAATAGCGCGTCGATTGGTGAAAACTTTTTGAAAATCGGTCCGAAAATTTTTTGACTTATAGGCTTTCAAAGTCAGACCTGCATTTTGAGATCGCCGTAAATGCGCCGTCGGACCAGTTAGCTTGCCTTGGAGACCGAGTGGTGACGTCATAACTCCATATAACCGGGATTATATGTCAAGGTCACTTCACATGAAAGTCAAAGTCAAGGTCAAAGGTCACAGGTCAAGGTCATATCTGCACTTTCAAGGTCACTGACCACTGTGCGTCCGGCTGAATGACGTTACCTGGTCTGACATATATTATGCTATGACGTCATCGATAGGGTACCCCAACACAAAGGTCAAGGTTAAAGGTCAAGGTCAAAGGTCATTTGCAAAGGTCAATCCTCATTTCCCGCCAAAAAGAGGCTATAGTGTTAGTCGAAGTGCACATTATAAGTAGTATACTATATTGCGACCTTAAAGGTCAATGACCTTGAATGACCTTGACCCAAAAGTTGTGGGGAAGCCTCTTTGAGACCTCTTCTCTATGAACCTTATCCGCCTTTAGCTTATTCCCGCCATTTTCCCGCAGAATCACAGCATTTACCAATCGATCCCCATCATGGCCAATATTTGACCTTTAAGACCTCGTTTGACCTTGAAGATATTGACCTAGGTCAATGAAAATTGGTCATCATGTAAATCACCATAGCCCCCACCCACCTGCCAAGTGGCGTTTTTCTACACCTCTTAGTTTCCGAGATCTTACGGGGGCCTACCAGGCCCCCTCCAGTGCGCGTTAGTGCCAGACCCCCTCCAGTGCGGGTGTTAAAGGGCACGTGATCAGCTCAAGGGGCCAAAACCAGCTCAGTGGGCACCAGATGAGCTCAAGGGGCACCAGATTATCTCCGCCCGTACGATTACGATCAAGAGCGACGATGAGGCAATAGCTGGAAACGGATTACGTACCCATACTCTTCCTGGGTGCTTGGAAAGGCGACAGAATACCCTAGCTGACCAAAAAAGGCATTAAACTGTCAAACCATAGCTTTTATAGCTAAATGCCATCTAGTTGCATCAAGGTTCAACGGCGTAGGGCACTAAATTTCAAGCGGCACGGCCCAAAAGGGGTACACAGCCTAGCGATAAAAGGCCACCCCGGCACCGATGGGGGCACGTGCCCCTTGTGCCCACTCCCCCTGGCTGCGTCTCTGGTCGATAAGCCCCGGAATTATTATCTCCTCGAATAAAGGTTTTATGTATGGCTCCAAGAACCCTATATATACTTTTTTGTAAATATTGATATCTATCCATATCACAATACAATCAATATTGATGTCGCTAGCGCCGCTCTCCATACAGGAGTGCAAACTGTTTTCAATGGTAAGAATTGTCTCCACAATAAGTGCCGGAATCCTTGCCCCCCCTAAACTTTCCGGCTAGATCCGCCCCTGAGCGGCGGTGGATTCAGTTCGTCAGTTACATTCAGTCAAAATTCAGTTACAGGGTGAATGGAACAAAATTCATTTCAGCTTGGCCACCCTGTTAACTTTCTATCCCTCAGTGCACTCCGTAGACTTTCGTGCCTTTTGGTCATCTAGCGGCACAGTTGTATACCAAAGGTTACAAGAGACGTCGCAAGAACTGTGGCTGATTTCATTTGTGGATAGTTTAATCTGTGTGTGGTTTGTTCATTCGGGTGGATGTTGTGCATCAGCTGTGGGCGCTTTTAAGTGTGGGCGATTTCAAATGTGGTCATATTTATCTCTCCTTAACAGGGCATTTTGTGGCCTATTTGAGCTGTGGGCAAAATAATGTGTGGGCAATTTAAGCAGTGGGCGATTTTGGTGCGGACGATTTTGACTGTGGGCGATTTTAGCCGTGGTCAAATTAAGCTGTGGTCGTTTCGTTTGTGGGCAATTTGAGGTCTCCCCTCTCCAGCGCAAGGCCTTTGAGAGGAGGTACAGTCATTAGGGCATATGACCGATTTCGATGACGTCATTAGTGAACTCACTGAAAAGTTCCACTTGAAGACAATAGAAATTGGCTGTTTTTACTCCTCATTTAGAGGTCTATATACCCAATTTACAGTAACAGCTTATACATCATAAGAAAGCTTATTGAATTTTCTATTGAGCGTTTATCTACCAATTAGTCGTCAAATGCCTCCTTAGCCCCCTAAAAGTAGGATCAAAAACTTGCCTCCAGGAAGGTTAACTTCGGCCGTATACCTTGCGGTCGCGATAGTGTAGTGCATAACACGGCTGTCTTTCACGCGGTAGAGTAGAGTTCGAATCTCACTAGGGACATAAATCTGTTTGTTTGTTCTTGCCCATTTCGATGTATTCTTCAGTATCAAAAGAGTTTTATTGATAATAATATCCTAACACAGGCTTAATAAAAACTATTTTTTTAGGATAGGCAATGGCAGATCTAGGACGTTATTTGGGGAGGGCTATGGGCGAGGTGGGAGCGGATTTTTCTTTTGCATCGCAGACCTAGTGTAAACTTTTTGTACGGGGCAACACTTTTCACTCGAAAGGCGGATGATCATTTCATCCCTGGGGAGGGAGGGGGGGCAAAACAGTATCCAGCCCGACGGTGTGGGCGGGGGAGGGGGGTCAACAGAGCCTTAATTACTGAAAACATGTTTTTTTAATCTATGGGCAAAGGGGAAACAGCAGGTTGGAGGGGGAAAATATATATTTCCCCTCCCCTGGATCCGCCCCTGAGTGGGAACGGTGAATGATTTGCTTTGCAGACCTAGTGTAACCTATTTTCGAGGGGCGGCACGTTACGTTTGGGAGGGGGTGGGGGGGCAGGCTGCCTCCCTAAGGTGCGCTACTGGCGAAAGGGTTGAAACCTCCCCAGCTGTTACTGACCTACTGACCGAGGGGATTCGCCCCCTCTCCCGCCCCAGCTAACTCAGCTTCTTTAAAAAGGAAAAATTGAATAACGTTGCATTTTATTAAACACTGGGTGGTCAGTAGACTCTCTGGCTGCACTGGCCCTTCAGCTGAGGGGAAGTCAAAGTCAAGTTCAATGATATTTACTGCAAAGCTTATCAATATGCGCTTACAGGCGTTTGCAATTAGCTGGTTGTACTTCGCCTTTTCCCAATCGCGATTTTAAATGTGAAAAGGCATAGGAAAGTAAACTGAATTACTACGCCACCCCTTCCCTTCCCGAAGTGTCCACGTAAGTGAGGTAAATTAACGCAGTAGAGTTGAATGAGTTTGCTGAGCTCAACTCATCAGTATGCAAGCAGGCTGTGATAACGCGTGATTGGATGAAAATACGGTTCCTAGGAAAAGGCAAGGGGGATGGAGTTTTCAAAGGTAAAGTAAGTGGCGTAGCCAGAAAGGGCGCTATGAGGTCTGTCCTGCAAAACGATTGCTTATCGCCTTAATCGAATACTGGCTACGCCACTGAGCAGAGAGTGGCATGCACACTCCATCCCGGTTGCATCAAGTACCAGTGAGGGATTCGAACCCACGTGAGCAATGCCATACTCTCTAGGAAAGAAGAGGCATGTGAGGAGAAGGCAAATAAATGAAAAGGAATTGGAGGACGAACATACCGTGCATACCGTGCACTGAAAATCATGGTCAGAGAACAAGAGATAGTATTATCAACATCATCCCATTTTTTCATTTCCTTTTTACGTAACAAATGGTCAACAGAAACAAAAATAACAAAAAGACTGCGAAAAAAATCAGCATGGCAAAACGGAACTATAAAACTAGATAGACAAAATTTCAGAAGCAAGAAGCACAAATAATCAATCAACGCAAAACAAATGAACGTAAATGTTATTGGATGAGAACAATTTAGTTGTTGCTAAACGGTATAGTAAACAAAAACAAATCATCAAAGAAGGAAACAAAATAAAAGAAAATACAAAGCAAAAACAACACTTTTCACCCAAAAGGCGGATGATCATCGCATCCGAAACGGTAATCCCATCCACCAGTAATCCCATCGTACAGTCTCCAGCTCCAACAGTGTCCAGCTATGAATTTACTATAAGCACCACAACATTCGGTGGGGGACTTAGGCCCCCTGGTCATCCTTGTATACACCACTGGGTACGGCTATATTGATAACCCAAAAAATCTATTATCTTCACACAGAAGGGATGGACAGTGACAATTCAGTGCAATTGTTCTGGGACATACAGAGCATGCAAACTTTTGGTTCTTCCAAATATATTGACCAGAAACAGTTCGGGCAAATTGCTTAATGAAAGAGGAATACAAATTCAGATTCTGAATAAAGATTACAATCCAGAGCATGATGAAACAAAGGTTCAGTACATCTGGATGAGTGATATTTTCTTCATAAAATATATGTGTTAAACAATTAATAATTCACATCTCATTTGAGGCTGATAGGTAGGCAGAATCATCAATTATGCTTCTGCATGAGTGATCAGCATCTCAGATTCTTGGCTGAGATGTTCAAACTAAGACAAAATAGCTCAGATGTTTTCCTGTGTGCACAGTCTCTCCGGCCTGCCACCTAGCGGGAAGACTAGCCTACTATGCATGCATAGTGGAAGCAATCTGAGCTATTTGGTCTCAGTTAGAACATCCTAGCTCAGAATCTGAGTTGCCAATAACCCCCCTTGCTGTACATGCACCAAAAGTCTGCATCCCCTCTACAAAATTCCAACACTGGACCTTATTTAATTTAGACAGTTCGAATATTCTGTATTCCCATCCCCCCTTCTGATTCCAACTTTTGGGAGCCCCTGCATTAATACATCAGAGGTAGTATTGATACCAGTTAACCACACCAGCTTTAACCCGCGCCCCACCGGGGGTCCGGCGCCACCTTCGCCCCACCGGGGGGCCATCGATGGCCCCCTCTAACTCCGAAAATATGGGCGTTAGCGCAAATCTGCAAAGTGCAATAGAAAGCTCGCGTGAATTCAGTAAGAAACTACTTCGCATGTTTTAGTGCTCAGGTCAATGGTTTGACCTCCAGAGGTCAAATTAGGTCGAGATCGGCTATTTTCACTCAAATATGCAATGATTAAGCAAACTGGGCATAACTCTTATGTCATTAGAGCTATTGAGGCCTGGTAAAGTACATTTGATAGCAAATTGCCAGTACTTTTTCCGCTATGTGGAACGTAAAGACCTCCCGCCAGTGGTTTGACCGCCAGAGGTGACCTCGTGACCTAATATGACCTGAGGTCACGAAAGGACAAAAAGTAACCTTGCCGTATACCAAATGAAAGCCAGTGACAAGACAAACACGATGGTGTTTGTTTCACCGCTCTAGCCCAATTAGGTCAAAAGTTATTGTCAAAATACTGTTTTTGACCTCTGGTGACCTTGGATGACCTTGGAAAAGTCAAAGGGCAAATATGACCCCTGGGATCCGTGAAAGGGTGTCCAAAAAGGTTGTTCTGAGCAGTTTGAGTATTTGCAATCATTTTTGTGGCTTTTATATCATGAAATAGCTTTTCCCCATGCTTTGTCAATGGGAGAGGCCGCCTCGTGACCTGACCTCAGGGCACAAAATCGAAAAAATCCCGGATATACACCTTGTAGACCCTGGAGGGGTCATGAAGTGTAGGAAGTTTCAAATCGATCGACTTTGAAATGTAGCTCTTACAGAGCTCTAAAGGTGAAGTGAGGTGACCTTGGTTGACCTCGTCTTGTGACCTGACCTTGGGTGACCCGGGGTAAAAAATTTCAGGGATGATGGGAAAATGATGCAGTGAGAGGTAGAGCCCTCAACCGCGGTGCTGCGCCTCGTCGTTTTTCTGCTATCCCGGAAAAACCTTAGGGGGGCCATCGATGGCCCCCCGGTGGGGCGAGAGTTAAATACCACTAATTGAGTCAAAGTTATTTACTAACCTTTCTGTCAGCACCTGGTCAACCAGCTGGTGGTCTGATCTTCTCTGGTTCTGTGCACACCTCTCAGAAGCAGGCGCACATACACTCCTGAAAAGCAATGGATCAATTTTTATATGCTTTGAATGCAAACAAAAAGCTTGGTCTTTCAAAGCATTTCAGCATTTTTAAAGCTTTTGATGGGGCAGAAATAATTACTTGGGGCAGCTTTTTCCCCTTTTTGGAGTCAGTGAGGAAAACTTGAAAAAGCACTGACCCCAATAGCCACAAAGATACCCCAAAATAAGGCTAAAGAAGCAACTAGTACCATTTCTAAGTGGAGTTTGTAGAGTTCATCACGACAAATTTTGCCCTAGTGAAGAAAAAATCTGTCTAATTGAGGCAGGATTTGAGCGCCCACCACCTCCCTCAACAAGAAGTAAGAACCCAAGCACATTCTGAATACTAGGGAACAAAGTTTCAATGTACATGGAAAATCTTAATAATTTTCCATGTAGTTGAGTTTCTCACCTGGACAAACGAGCTGGAAGGTGCAGGGATGGCAAGACACCTGGCTTTAGACACGGCTTGGCTTTAAATCCCATGGCCATCTTGCACACATATGAGGTGTCCAAGTCAGTTTCCGAAAAGTGCAGGGAGCAAATGCGCGCATATTTCACGTTAAATATATCCTCACTTGCACACCTGTGTCTCCACTCCTCACACTGCTCTATGTCTTTGGTTGGAAACGAAAAATAGGACAAGTTCGCACATTCTGGTTTTCTTGGGTACGAGGAGCACCCAGCAACAGCACAAATAACCATGGTTTAGTTCATAGTATTCCCATCACAATAATCATAAGGCAAAAGAGACACTGGGAAAATAGAATTAAAAGAACAAACACCACATTCTTGATCACACTGGCTCAACTATCTTGTAATCAAATATCTCAACTATCCGGATTGTTTTTCTGGTACTTGAATTGTTGCGCTTCTATTAGGCGCCGCAATAGCCGCAGATGCGCAGATCCCGCGCAGAGGCGTGACGTCAACAGTGATCAAGATGGCGCCGGGTGACACACAGGGAGATAGGCAATGACATACCCCTGTCTCCAGCGGTGTCTTCCAAATTTCCTTCGCATTATGCCGTATGTCGTTTGTAAAGGTATCTTGGGTTGTCAATGCCTATGTGATTCATCTCGAGTAGGTTGGCATGTGCAAATCGTATTAGCGTAATGCCAATAATAGCAGAAGGCTGGAAAGTACCGCTTTGGGTCCCAGTGTTGAACGGAACTTGCTAAAAAAAAGCTCAAAATAGAATGCCGCATGTTCGCCTTCGTACATGTAAGTATATCCTATCAACAATAATCTGCGGCCGCACACTGTTAAATGAAGGAATATAATGGATGGGAGGATAATTCCAAGTTTCTTTACCTGCCCTTAAAAGGGTAAAAGCTGCCCTAAACTGGTTGTTCTTCCCTAAGGCTGCCCGAATGTGCTCGTCAAAACCTGCTATGCCGATTCGGCCATAAACCCCAAAGTGTAGTGATCGCTACCTGTGCCCGCCCCTGCGCGGGGCCAGTGTGCCTGCCCTCGGGCGGGCCAGTGACATCACAGTGGCGGACCGGTGACCGGGACGCGCGGGCGCGGGCAGTCGTAATCTGGGTACTGCCAGTGTGAGACCTCGGCTCTCTATTGTTCAATATGTGATACTAACAATATAGCTATGCCAGTGAAGACTCGCGTTTTCCGGCCGAGACCACATCATGGCGCAGCCGGCTAACTAATTACAATCATTTACGCTTGTGCCAGTAATTCTTTACTTACGAAACTACGCGTCAACATGGCAACTTCTGACGATTCGAAGCGTCTGGTCTCTGCCGCGATCGATCCCCTTGGTAGTGATGACCTGTCGCCCCGCGAACGCCAACCAGCAGTGGTTCAACGGCTTCGCCTACGTGTTGTACCACCGGACCGGCTGGATGTGACGGCGGATCGCGGTGACGCCTTCTACCTCTGGAGGGAAAGATGGGACGACTACGAGGTGACGTCACGACTGCGTGAAGAGGAGTCGCGCATGCAGCTTGCGCAGCTCCGCGCTTGTCTTTCGGATGAAACGCTCCGCGTGTTAAGAAACCTTCCAATGACAGCAGAAGAACGTGGCAGCATCGACGCAATTTTGCGTCACTTGGAGGCATACGCCGTAGGCCAGGTAAACGAAGTCGTTCAAAGGCTTCATTTCAATAGCAGAGTTCAGTCAGAAAATGAGTCTTTTGATGATTTCGTAACGGCTCTGCGTGATTTGTCCCGCACATGTAACTTCTGTGTCACATGTAACGAATCACTAATCGGAGATAGGATCGTTTTTGGCCCGAGGTCTCATGAGACTGTGCAAAAACTCTGCGCTATGCCTGGCTTGTCGCTGCCGAATACCTTATCCGTCTGCAGGGCTCAGGAGGCTGCGCCATGGGACGCAGCACAGATCCGCGGCGCTGTCGCCGCCTCTGCCTGCCGGCTTCACGACGGCCGGGCTCGTGACGTCACCGGCCGTGACGTCAGCCCTCCGCCGGAAGCATCATCTGACTTCTGCCGGGCCTGCCGGGACAGCAGCCGTCACCCAGCCAGAGGCCATCGCAGCCGTGGCGCCGGGCAGCGGTCACCGGTCCGCACAGGGTCGGGACGGTGCAACCGCTGTGGACGGAAACCTCATCGGCGCGCGGAGGACTGCACCGCGCTTGGACAGGAATATTGTCGGTGTCTGAAGAAGAATCACTTTGAGGTGGTGTGCCGGTCGTCACCCGCTCCACGCGTAGCAATGAGGAGCGTCGCAAATGACTACGATGACGCCACCGATGACGACGTCGAACATGCCGCACATGACGGTGGGTTTGCATCCGCGATCGTCGCCGCCACTGGATCCCAGCGGGCCCCAAGGATCGTCGTCAACGCCCGGGCCCTCCCCAGAGGCCGCCGCGTCAACGTCAAGGCACTGCCTGACACCGGTGCCGACATCACTGTCGCCGGCCCAGAGTTCGTCCGACAAATGGGAGATTATATGGAGAATCTGGCCCCGAGGACCACGAATCCACGCGCCGCAGACGGCCGGGTAATCAAATCGGCCGGCATCCTTCCAGTCGTCTTCGCACTGGGAGAAGCCCAAGTGGAAGAAGATGTGCACATCCTCACTGGAGTGGAAGGAGTTCTTCTATCCTGGGACATCACCAAGAGACTCCAGCTCATCCCAGAAGACTACCCGAAGCAGATGCGGAGTGGGGTGAAGCACCACGCTGTGGCCCATGTCCACGACATTGCCACGCCTACACGCAGTCGGGAGGTTTATACACACGTCCCAGCTCGGCCACGGGAAGGGACGTCGACGCCCCCGGCCGAGCCGACAATGAAACGCGTCATTGGAGGCTCCGAGCCCAGTTCAACGGTGTCGTCTTCGGCTACTACACCGCAGCACTCACTATCTACCATCGATGAGCTTTCCAGAGAGTTCCCCAAGGTCTTCGATGGCCACATCCGCACCATGCCGGGAGAGGAGTTCCGCATCGAGCTCCGAGACGACGCACGCCCCTTCTGCGTCACCACCCCGAGAAGAGTCCCGCTGTCTCTTCGCGGCCAACTTAAAGAGGAGCTGGATCGCCTGGAGTCGGAGAACGTCATCCGGCGCGTCACAGAACCGACGGAGTGGTGCGCCGGCATCGTCGTGTCGCCGAAGAAGGACGGAAAAAGCATCCGGCTCTGTGTGGATTTGTCACATTTGAACAAGTTTGTTCGACGCGAGAGATACCAGTCTCCGACGCCACTGGAAGAGGTCTCATCGATCACCGCTTCAGAAGCACGCTGGTTCACCGTCTTCGATGCGCTGAAGGGCTACCATCAATGTCCTCTCGCCCCCGCCAGTCAGCTGCTAACCAGCTTTATCACTCCTTTCGGGAGGTACGCATACCTGCGCGCCCCGTACGGAGTCACCAGCATCAGTGAACACTACAACAGAAGGGTGGACGAAGCCTTCGAAGGACTACAACACTACCGCAAGGTGGTCGATGACGTCATCGTCTTCAGCCGGACCAAGGAGGAGCACATGCTGCACATTCGTCAGTTCCTGACCCGACGCCAGGAGAGAGGCATCTCGCTCAACCTAGCTAAGGTTCAACTGGCCCAGCAGTCGGTGAAGTTTGCTGGGTTCGTCGTCTCTGAGACCGGATACACTCCTGATCCCCAGCTGACCAAGGCGCTCTCACAGTTTCCTAGCCCAACAAACGTGACAGAGATGCGAAGCTTCTTCGGGCTCGTCAACCAGGTGTCTCCATTTGCTGAAGAAGTCGCTGGACTCCTGGGACCGCTACGCCCATTGCTGAGCTCCAAATTCGACTTCACCTGGACTGAAGAGCACCAGCGCGCCTTCGACGCCGCCCGGGCAGCGCTGGCGTCTGTCCCCTCCCCTGGGCTTCTATGATCCCGGCAGACCAACCTCACTCGAGACGGACGCCAGCCGCCTGAAGGGGCTGGGGTTTCTCCTTCGTCAACAGCAGCCGGACGGGACATGGAGAGTGATCCAAGCCGGTTCCAGGTTCCTTACAGACTGCGAGAAGCGCTACGCCGTGATCGAACTGAAACTTCTAGGCGTGGCCTGGGCTGTAAAGAAGTGCCAGCTCTTCCTCTCTGGACTGCACTTCCAGATCGTCACTGACCATCGGCCTCTAATTCCGATCTTGAACAGCAAGACCTTAGCTGAGATCGAGAACCCTCGCCTTCAGCGTCTACGAATGAAGATCAGCTGCGTGGGAACCTTCTCAGCCTCCTGGAGGTCTGGATCCACTCATCAGGGGCCTGACGCCCTGTCTCGGTCACCTTGCCAGCGGCCGGAGGAAGAGGATGAGCTCGGCGAGGACGAACATGCGGCCACCATAGCCTCCATAGTCACTGCGGAAATGTACAAGAGCAAGACAGACATCCGCCTGGAGGAGGTGCGTCGAACAGCAGTTGACGATCCTCAGATGCAGCTTCTAGTGACTACAATCCAGCAGGGATTCCCTGACTCCAAGTCGCTTCTTCCAGAGCCTCTGCGTCCGTATTGGTCCGTCCACGAACGTCTCAGCGTAGACGATGGTTTAGCTGTGTGTGGCTGCCGCCTGGTGATCCCTCATCGCCTCCGGCCTTCAGTATTAGCCGCCCTCCACGACAGCCATCTTGGGAAGGAAAAGACTAAGGCGCGGGCCAGGCAGATCGTCTACTGGCCCGGTATCGACCGGGACATCGACAACTTGGTCAGATCATGTCAACTCTGCCAGAGGGAGCTGCCTGCTCAGCAACGAGAGACCCTTCTGCGCAGGCCCCCAGCAACGAGACCGTTTGAAGAGATTCACCTGGACTTTGCCGACCAGGCTGGTCACAAGTACTTGGTTGTGGTCGACCGGTACTCAGGATGGATCGAGGTGGTCGATCTGGGATCCAGTGCGACTGCCAGGAAGCTGATGGCCGCTCTCCGAGACATCTTCTGTCAAGTCGGAGTGCCAGACACCGTGGTCTCTGATGGGGGACCTCAACTGACTTCATTTGCCTTCCGAGATTTCCTGCAGCATTGGCAGATCCGTCATGAGGTGTCGTCACCGATGTACCCGCAGTCGAACGGCACCGCAGAGGCAGCCGTGAAGACCGCAAAGAAGCTCCTGCGCAGATGCTGGGACCAACAAGCGCGACAGCTGAGTTCAGAGCGATGGACTCGCGCAATCCTTCAATTTCGCAATACGCCGGGGCCCAGCGGCATCTCTCCAGCTCAGCTGGTGTATGGGCGACCGGTGCAGGACGCTCTCCCCGCTCACCGACGAGCCTTCGCCGCACCTTGGCAGCGCAAGGCCGACGAAGCTGAGGTATCCGCAACTACAAGAGACGAACGTGTGGAGAAAGCCTACAATCAACGCGCTAGAGATCTGCCTACCCTACAAGTCGGCAACCAAGTGGCTGTGTGGGATCCACGCACACGCCGCTGGGATCGTCACGGCATCATTGCGGAGCAGCAGCCACACCGTCGATACCTCATCCGTCTCCGGAGCGGCCGAGTCCTGGCCAGAAACCGACGTCACATTCGACGCCGATTTGCCTACGCGTTGCCGGATCACCAGCAAACTACCCTTGAAGCACCAGGCTACATAGATCCGGCTCAGACGGAGGGAAACGATATCGCCTCCGGTCAGCGAGAACGCGGCGAGAACTCATCCGCCGGTGATGGTGCTCATGCAACACCAGCCGAGGTATCCGAGGAGTGTCGGCCACCTCGGCGATCACAACGTACCCGACGCCGACCACGGCGTCTCATCGAGGAGATATCATTGGTCTCTGGTTAGAAGTTTTGGTTTGATTTATGCTTAGCTCATTTGTTTTGTTACGTTCCTCTCCAGTGTTGTTCGATGTCCTGAGGGGGAGATGTAGTGATCGCTACCTGTGCCCGCCCCTGCGCGGGGCCAGTGTGCCTGCCCTCGGGCGGGCCAGTGACATCACAGTGGCGGACCGGTGACCGGGACGCGCGGGCGCGGGCAGTCGTAATCTGGGTACTGCCAGTGTGAGACCTCGGCTCTCTATTGTTCAATATGTGATACTAACAATATAGCAATGCCAGTGAAGACTCGCGTTTTCCGGCCGAGACCACATCACAAAACAATGGGAGGTTCCAAACTCTCCTATGGCCTGTTTTCTAGCCAACTAGTGTTTCATAATTAATCAATTGGGAAATTTCCATCAGTAAACTATTTTGATTGCTTTTGACCATTTGCAAGGTATTTATAATTAATAGTGAAAAATTTATTGCCTGCACCAGACAAATTTGTCCCATTGACTCTGTCAGTCAATACTTTCTGTAGAAAGTATACTGAAGTATACTTGATCTATTCTCACATGCATGGGCTCGGCTTCCCCTAAGCAACCTGCTGGACCTGCACCTGTTTGGGCAACATTTGACACTCCTGGTCTTGGAGAGTTGCCATGCTGGAAATTGTGCCAATCAGACCCAATAACCACTTGACCTGATAATGGGTTACTTGACCCATCTTCGTTCTTAAATGTGGGAACTCTGAAGACCAGTTTAGGGAATATAACACCTTCTTAATATGACATGAACTGAGAAAGTCAAGTCTGCAAAGTATGGCAGCAGGCCAGACAAGTCACACCAGCCATCTAAAATTCTCGCACCACCAACAACCAAAAATTCACACCAATCTTCCATATTCCAGGGAGAAAAACGCACCCATTCCTACCCACAAGATGCAATGCTACCTATCTTATTAGTTAGTTAGTTGAGGACTTTTCATAAGGCCCCTCCTGTATCTTTATAACCATATAGCCATTATTTGTTTGGTTTTCTGTGTCACCTTCCTTGCACCAGTCTCACAAATTCGCACCAGGTTGGTAAAATTTGCACCACTCGCTCCTGTCTCCAAGGGCACTCTCAACAACAAGATCTCGTAAAAAATGCCATACTTAGCACAATAGGAGAAAGTCGTGTGATACAAAATGCCAAGACACCACTTGATCACCATTTCATCTGTTCAAGGTTTTACTGTCTGCAGAAAAATGAAGAAATTTTTTCCTGTTGACCCTGTCCTCCTTGGTCATGTTTACACTTTATGACACAATCTTAGGCAAGTTACCTATGTTACGCTCAACCCTGCTACACATGCTGAGGGAACAAAGTTTTCTTTTTGGTCATCTTTAAAACCCACATGTGAAACATACTATTGATATTGTTGATTGTACATGGGTATATATAACTTGCTTATTGACTGTGTTTAAGCTCAAAATATGTTTAAATGTTTTAAACAAAAGAGAAGAAATGATATATGTTGCTTTGGTTCCTAATGGTAACCTCTTTTAGCTAAACATATTTGCTTGTATTCATATTCATTATTGGCACAAATCAAATTGGGAAATAGCATTGTTAGCTCATGGGCCAATTTGATATCACAATAATTTGGATATTTTTCATTACTAACAGGAAAATTAACTCAAGCAAAATATAACAAAATATTAGTTGTATCAATGCCATATAACCCTGGCAGTTGATGCATAGTTAAACCCCAACAATTGTATTTATTGAAATATCAGTCATATCATTTTTTGCAGATATGGGGCAAATCCATTATTTTTAGCATAGATTGTCCCTGGAAGCACTATAATTTTGAATAGTTTCAAGGTGTCATCTTCTTTTAGAAAAAAGAAACTCAACAGGCCACTAGGAAATAAAATGGGCTGCTGCTGTAGGGGTTTAGCTGTAAGTTGTAAAATTTTGAGAAGCTTCACTTGAAGTATGAAACCAGTGGTTGAATTTCCTTTGAATATTTGTTTCAAACTCACAAAGCTGCTCCTTAAAAATGTGTTTCATACATATTTCCTAAATATGTTTGATACATGCTTATACTTGCCGAACATCGAGCTATTTCGAATTCTTACCTCGACATTGTTCTGGTAAATTTGCTGCAAGTAGCAGGGCCTTTCGTGTATAAGCTCTCACTTTCTGCTTTTGCAGTTCTCCCTCCCGTCACAGGTATTGTACCTGTGTATCTTGTGTGCCACTCTAAACCAGCATGTAACTCAAATGTATCCCTTTGCACAATGAGGTTTTTTGAACAATTAGCAGCGGGGGGCAGGGGGCAGCTGCCCCCTCAACTTTCATGATTCTTAACCATTAACCCTATGGCGTTGACCGGAAAGAAATGACTTGAAAATTCCCGCTGCCCCCCCAACTTTGAACATAGTTCCGACGCTCCTATTAGCAGCTTAGGTGTTCTATTTTCGTATCCTAGAATATGAATCTGTACCCGACCTACTAAAACTTTTGCAGAATCTCCACTTCAGAGGCCGTTTGTATAGCAATTGTCTGAATGTTTATTTGATCATTTTCGGCGGTGGTGAACAGACGTAACCGGCTGGTATCGAAGCCATATTGAAATTTTGACAGCGCCACCTATGATCTCGGTCTGACGAAGGATTCGTAGCGGCTCCTATGAGACCTGCATTGGATGTGCTGTGTACTTTATTGCATAGCTAGTCTTGCCACTCTAGCTTCTGAATCCTAATCTTGACTTAAGCTTTGCAGCAGCCATCCGTTGTTACCGTTATAAGCATACCCTTAGCTTGTCTCTTGTCAGTTTTTCTCACCTGACGCAGAAAGAACGGTGCTCGTATGTGTGCTTTACCGTACACTGAAAACCGGTGGAGAACCCGTAGAGTTCTTGCACTTAACTTGCACCATATCAATAATCGGACAGCAAATTTTAAGACCTGTCAGGGTTCTCAACGAGACTGATAGGGGTTCTCATATCGAGACGTGATGCGCTTCTTTATGTTCTTCGGTGATACGTATTTCATTTCTTTCAGGAGAACTCAAACAGTTCTCAGCTGTCTTAAGAATGTTCTGTGAGTACCCTTTCCGGTTTTTAGAGTTTTCTAGAAGAAGCCGTATCCATCTTTCAAGAAGTAATAGATTCTCGAAATTTTCACGCTTCGTCTACTCTGAGAACGACTACCTTTCTTCTTGAAGACGTGCTAAAATTCTTTCATATGGTGCTTAAAGGAGGAATGCCGCTAGCTTCACGTAAATTATCCGCTTATTCGTAGCACTTAGCAATTAGGTCTAAGGCCGGATGCCAAGTCACATTTTTGATAAGCTCCACTGTTGTGGTGGAGCTAATCAGAAACATGACCTCGTGTTTGAGTCTCAGCCAAATTGTTAAGCACTTAGAAAAAAGCGGATAATTCACACAGAACTGCAGCTGAAAATGGGCATACGTAACCGTGACTTCTCCAAAAGAATGGGATGCCAAAGAAGTGAAACTGGTGTGGTGAGGCATGGAAAATCACGCCAAAGTTAATACAATGCACTGGTGTTCAATCAAATATTTATAGACTTAAAGATTCACTTGGCGATAAAACAACACAATGCGTTTTCTTTATATTGTAACACAAACGGATCAAAATTGTTATGATGTGGCCTGCAAACAGTGAAGGCACATGACGTCAGTAGGGAGGTCGAACGCCTCTATAAAGGGAGCATAACTAATGATCAGGCCCTTATGTCTGCAGATAAAAGAAGATATCTGTTCACAAACGCACAGGGCTTTGCGTGAGGCCCACTCACGTCCAGCATCTCCTCTAAAAGCTGCTGATCTCTGAGGACTAGGCTGACCTCGATTTTCAGCTTTGACGAACCACCAACCCAGCAGTCCCGAGCAGGCTTTTGATGGCCGCCACTTGTTCTGCCTCTGAAAAAGGAAATGAGTCTGCTCAAAACACGCGAAAAATGGACCAAAAACACCCAAACGTTTGAGTTAATGTGGCAGATCCAAGACTTCATTTGAGGGGGGGTGGGGGCTTGGAGCCTGCCCCGCCAGCACCTCGGACAGCATCCAGCTATGCATTTACTATTGGGGTTCGGACATTTCTAAGGGGCAGGCCTCTTGGATCCGCCACTGGTCTGTTCTATTTGAGCATTAAGATGCCGGTTCATAAGCTATATTTTACCAGCTTTATTTTAAAGATATATCAGAGGAATATGAGGGATGCATAGACCGATCTATGGGACAAAGATACTTTTTAAGGACTTTTGCCACCACTTCGCCCAACTGATTATCGATGCCCCCTGAGAGATCAATGACACTTTCTGAAAGGTCAATGGGGGCCCCCATAAATGTCGCTTCCTTCCCGGGAAGCAAGAATAAGCGCTATCGCGATCGGATTTGGCGCCCAACGGATATATTTGTGCCGCCCTGGAATTTGCGTCCCCCAGGTCTGGATGACGCCCTGAACATGTGTCTCTCCCCTGATCGGCAATTCAAGATCTGCCTATGGACGGATGGACAAAACCAACCCTCCCCCTCCTTCCCAAACCTCGCCTCTCACAGGAAGACGTTAAAGTCAACCTAACTGCACATCGCCAGTGGATCCCGTGACCCTTCTTCAAAGCGCAAAGCGTTTTGTTTTTTTGTTGTTCAGAAACACTAAGTTTTTGAATTTTTTCCAGGGCTGGCCCCATCCAAACGTTTTGCCAGGTCTGCCACAAAGTGTCGGTGGTACCACAGTTTTGTACAAAGATGCAAATTTTCCATAGGCCAGTAGCCACATTTAGTTACCATACACGACAGTTGTTACCAATTAACAAAGTGCCGTCACACTTACCTTAACAAAACAGGCGCCAGATGCTCCACTTCTCAACTCCCGGAGCTTCCCACTGCAAATGAACCATCCGCTGTCGCGTCGTTGTGTTGCCATGGCGACGCAGCCCCGCAGCGTCACGCACGCGCACAATCAGCTGAGACCATTCCCGAGAAGTAGTTCGAGAACGCTATCCCTTCTTTGCGTTCTTTACGAAGAAACTAAAATTGATCTATTTGAGTGCCGGTGCTCGCCTGTTCTCTTGCATGAGAACGATCCCAATGGGTTCTCATCCGAAAGATACGTGGGGCTTCTTACACTTTCCCGCCAAAATGCAAAGAACTCAATGAGGTATTGGGATAGAACAGGGAGACACCACTGGCTTCTAATGGGAGAAGTTTGTGGCAAAGTTCTCCTGAGCGGTTTTGAGTGCAGCGTGAAAATTTCGAGAATCTATTACTTTTTGAAAGATGGATTCGGCTTCTTCTAGAAAACTCTAAAAACCGGAAAGGGTACTCACAGAATATTCTTAAGACAGCTGAGAACTGTTTGAATTCTCCTGAAAGAAATGAAACACGTTTCACCGAAGAACATAAAGAAGCGCATCACGTCTCGATATGAGAACTCCTATCAGTCTCGTTGAGAACCCTAACAGGTCTTAAAATTTGTTGTCCGATTACTGATATGGTGCAAGTTAAGTGCAAGAACTCTACGGGTTCTCCACCGGTTTTCAGTGTAACCTCACCTCGGGACACATCGTCTCTGCGTCGAGCGAGCCGTCCGTGGCTCGCTCTGTCCCACCCCGACCTCCGTCACTGTTCGTCGCCCGCCGCACTTAGCATAAATCGTTCCCGTCGGCGCTTGCGTTCGCCCGTCATGCGCGCGTATGAACCCTGATAGTAGCGGTACATTTCCAAATGTCAGTGAACCATATGTGTAACAAATATAACAGAATATCAGTCTTAGTGACTATAACATGCTAAGAAACTTGGCTTAACGGGAGTTTTAGACAGATCTACGACCGACTTTCCAAGCTTTGTATGTTGTGTTGTACCAGCATGCAACTTATCCCTGGTGCGACAGTTTTGGTCATAGGAATTCTGGTTGGCGACAGTCTTGACATTTTTTCATCCCCTGGGGCCAGGCACTCACGTGCCAGACCCTGCAACCAACGTGTCGGCCATCTCACGCAGCAGCAGACACAATGCGTCACCACCCATGTGACCCATTCGTGCCACTCCCCCAGCACTATTTAAACTTGGCCCATCTCTTTTTCAATACATTCTGGCTCCAACCTCCGGTCTTTCAACATCTCAGCACACACATAACAAAATGTAGCTCTTATAGAGCTCAAAAGTTGAAGTGAGGTGACTTTTCTTGACCTCGCCTGGTGACCTGACCTTGGGTGACCCGGGGTAAAACAATTTCGGGGATTGTGGGAAAGGGATAGGGTGAGAGATAGAGCCCTCAACCGCGGCGCTGCGTCTCGTCGTTTTTCTGATATCCCGAAAAAACCTTAGGGAGCCATCGATGGCCCCGGTGGGGTGAGGGTTAATGCCAGGGATATGTGCCAGTATGAAATACCTAATAGTTATCCTGGTCTGTTCTGCAAGATGCGTGCTGTCGACCTCCAGGGTCCTTCCATAGTTCCTGACGCTGCTGCAGTGAGATGCCGATCTTGTAAACCATGTGCTGAAACCCCTGGTTTCAGATTTCGTGTGACTCACCACTCATCGTTAGCGGGAGATGAGCTTCCTCAAAGCAGAAATTGGACACTGCTGACGGCATCTCCCGTCTCGTTGAGCGTTTTGACGGCTGCGTGTCCTTGTTGCACACTGGGCCTTGACAGAAGTGATGTGGAGGTCTGCTCCGGGAATTCTCAACTATGTGTGTTATCTAGTCGTATAACTCATCGTTCACATTATTGAGGGGTTCTCGCGATATTTTGAAAATCTATGGTGTCGGTTCAAATGAAATTAAGGACCCAATTTCTTTTTAGACTCACTTGGAACGGGACCGTCGGTCATTTCCCAGTCTAAGATAGGCCTAATGCGTCTGTTCGCAAGCCTTATCCTGACATTTCACAATGCCCGTTTTGTTATTCGGTTTAATTTTGTTTCATTTTATTAATTGTATGTAGGTATATATGCACGCAGGACTGGATATCTCTCCTCGATCCGTGGAGTTCCGGGTGGGTTTTCGCTGGCACGGCAATACTGGCCCTATCGAAGTCCATGGGAGATCCAAAATCCAGGAGGTCCTGACCCCCAATACTACGGGATTTCCACCCATGTATGCATGGCTTTAATAGTTTTCTTTTTGCACATTTATCTAGGGCAGCATGCAATTCCTTTGTTATTCAATATCGTTGTGCGAAGCAACCACCATGCATGCGGTTTGGGCTATATTCAATAAGGCTCGCCCTAGGTGTCTGCGTCCCCAACAGCTAGTAATCCTCATCTCGCTTTTCGAGTGGGAAACCATCTCCAGCTGTCTTCAACAAACAGAAGACGCCGGGGGTCAAAAGGTCCGTTCACCGCTCAAACGCGGCCGCTCAGCCGCCTAACGACAGGCCCTCGGGCGACGAGATGTGCCGCAGGGCATTGGCAACGGAGCTGCTCTCTAATTGGCTGAAAGGCGAGACACTTTGAGAGCATGTCCTCAGTTTTTAGGCAGTGCTCGGGGAGTGTGGAGTTTTGCTAACGCAAAGTGTAAACAGTCGTGCTTGTATTGAAAAGATTAAGTATAAGACAGGAGTGTTGTGGTAAGCTGCAGTTTGTGATAAAACCGTGTGCCTTGGTGAAGCGGCTCTGGCTGCATCGAGGTCATGGTGAGTTCTTTATTTGTGGGATATTGTGTGTGCGCGTTAAGCCAAGCACTTGTTTAGTTTGTTGCTGCATATTTCTTTTTAGAATAAGGCTGCTTAAACATCAGGGATCGTCAAATTTTACCCGCTTTCAAACGATGTGAATGGAAAGGATTCAGGGAATAGGCGAATCCAGGATTTCCAGCCAAAAAGGCAGGGACGGATCTCGAGAGGCAATGCCGTCACCCCTCAATGCAAAACAGAAGATTTATTGAGAAGGGCCAATCCTATTTCATCCCCTCGCCCCCAAGCAAACTAGTGGTTCATAATTGACCAACTGGGGAGGATGGATCCATGAGTAAAAATCACTTTTAATCGTTTTTGTCTGTTCGCAAGATACTTCTTGCGAGGTGAAAATTAATTCGCTGCACCAGTTATATTCTGCCGGCTGCCTCCACCGCTTAACTTTTTTTGCCACTGATATAGGTGCATTGTAACGTAATGTCTAACACCGTTCACAACGGACTGGAAGCTTGGGGCACCGTATGACCAGTATCATAGCAATCAGTGTGGTGTTGTCGGACGGAAAGAAGCTATCGCAAATTGCATTTTATGCAAAATCAAGAGTGGTGTAAATGAGAGGTGTTAATTCCGTCGAAAAACATCGCATTGCTAGACGTCTGAACTCTGTAAGACTTTTAAAGTTTAAACATTGGGGATTCCATCTCGATGAGACCCCATTTGATAGTGTTCGTGTTCTGTGCTGAAATTAGGATTATGACGTGCCTAGACCTTCTCGACTGTCCCATTTGGGAGAATTACCTGGGTCCTTGGTATTTTATTGAGCGGCGCTTTCCAACGTCTGACAACGTTTCTGACGTTTCTATTTCTGCCTTCACCAATATGATGGCCATGGCCGTATTCCCCTTGTTCGGTCCCCATACAACCACCCACTTGTTACCCCTTTTCCAAACAACAGTGCCCATATCGTAAGATCGGATTCGCTACTACCCGATTAGACTTTTGAAACACACAACCTCGGAAAAATCAACCTCGAAGAAGAACGTCAAAAATTCGTGTCCCTGGTAATGTGGAAGAAATAATGTTGCCTTTCTGGGTTTTATCACTCTCTTCCTTTAGCGATATCCTAAGTCCATCGTCAACCAAGGTAAGCAACAGGGAAACTGGACATGCTTCCTCCACGCCGCTTTTTCAGTCATTTCAGGACTGAGCCTCGTTGTCGTCATTCAAACTTCTAATTTTCAAGCCCTTTATGACCTTGAAGATATAAGCCCAAGTCAATCAAACTACATTATGTGTAGATCACCATACCCTTCACAAACCCCCAAACGTGCGTTTTCCCAGCTATCTGTTTTGTTTTATATCTGGGAGACATAGGGCCCTCCACTGTGCATTGGCGCCAGACCCTCTCCACTGCTATGCGGTTGGTAAGATATATGCAATCTCAAGCGGAATTTGAATTTCCTTGGCGAGAAGCAATCTGCCCACGAGAAACCCTTCCAACCAGCAAAGAGTCGGCGACTCCATATAACCCTGGAAGTTGGTGCATGTGTAAGTCCCAACCATTAGTATTATCCAGCGCAATACTAAGGCACCGAACGCAATACTAACGCACCCAAAGTCGATGTAAAGCAACTCTCATCATGCAAATAATGCCGCCCCCTAAAGTTGTCAACTCCATTGGGTACCACCCGTGGCCAGGGGCGTAGCAAAGGGGGTGCGGCAGGGACAGCCGCCCCCTCCCTGAGGGGCCCGAAGGGCCCCTGAAGATATGGACCGCGCGAAGCGCGGCTCGCCCGCACTATGCTCTGTGGCCAAATTTGAAATTTCATACCAGACAGGGCCCTCTTAAGCCCTCTTCAGCACTCTATTCTGTAACAAGCAGGGTCCTTTTTTACCCATCAGGGCCCTTTTGACACTGTCTCAGGGTTCCTTTTCGGGGCGCTGCCCCCCCTGAGCGAAATCCTGGCTACGCCTCTGCCCGTGGCTATCATTCCTATTTCCTATTTATCCTCAAATGGGGAGGCATATGCGAATCCAGGGTTTTCAATTCGGTGGAGGGGGCACATAGTGGTGAGGCGCAATCTGGACCAGATGGCGTCACTTTTGGTCGGCTATATTTATGTGACGTTCCTTTCCAGCAGATGGGCGCCAAATGCTTTCGAGGGGGCGCCGATACCCACTCATCCTGAGCAAAGCGACGTTTCAGGGCGCCTCGACCTTTCAGAGGCACCGTAACCATTTCAGGGAGTGCTAAGGGTCGATGGAGGGGGGCAGTCGTCCCCACTCGCCGCCCTCTGGACCCACCCGTGGGGGAGGGTTGGGTAACTTTTGTGAGATATAGGGAAGCAGTTTTTTTGCAAACTGTTCTGAACTCTTAGTTCAGTGTAATCTCTTCTCTGTGGTATACATTTTCAGATGTATCCGTTTGGGCAGGTCTCATCAAACCAAATTTTCGTTGAAAAGGCATCAGAATAAGTTGTGTGTTCTTCTACTGCCTTGGGCCGTATCTTCCAACCGGTTTACCACATCTCCGAGGCTAGGAAACTTGTCATTGGACAATCTGGAGACGTTTACAAATACCTACAAATCCATCCATACATGTATTCACACAAAGATGAATGATTCACATACACAGGCATGGGTTAAAAACGGGTGACAGGTAAAAACAAGGAAAACAAACAGTGTATAAAACTCCAGGCAAGCCGATATCGCAGTGACAACATTAACGGTCACCAGAGAAAAAAGTTTAGCCAATCCTCTAAATTCGGGACCCGAAAAACGATGTCATTCATTCTTATTAAGGCTGGGAGAATAGTTTAAGGTGTGATGTGAATAAATGATTTGGGTATGAAAACTTTGAGACCCCGATTACTGATTTCTTGGAAGCTGTGTTTTTGTTATGGCCTTGAATTTTTGGGTATTGTCCCCAGCAAAATTGTTTTTTTTTAATCAGCCTCGAAACCAGTACTAACCACTATATTTTACAGTTTTCCACACCTCCTCCAACCTCAGCTAACTTTCAGCGCCATCATCTATATTGACCTGATCTCTGTTGACCTCACCTGGAATTTGGTTTCGGCGGACCTGTTGGTGATAAACGTGCAGGAAAGCCTAATCTGTGAGTCCTGTAACAGTTCGGGTGGCGTCCTCGTTGGTTTTGGTACCCCCGCCCAGGGTTGGATCCAGTCCAATGGCTGGGGGGGCAACGGGGCCAAAAATGGTGAAAAGCATGTTATTAAGAAAATCGGCAAAATGGGGAAGTTTCGGGGGAAGATGCCTTTTTGTCCTCCTCCTCTCCGGACCCAGCCCCTGCTTTCCCTACTTCTCACGCAGGGTACCTTCTGTGGGAGAAGGTCTGAGGGCAGAGATGTTCTTTGTTGACTTGTGTGGACATGCTGCTCCCAGCTCCTTCCCTACGCGGCGGAGCCCTGCCATTGAGTTCAGTTTGACATGTGACGCATCCATATGCACAGGTGCATATAGAGGCAGCTGGCCTCGATTGTTTGGGCTGCAGCACCGGAGCGGCGGCGAGCCGTGTCCTCTGTTTATTTGGCCTGTTGTCGCCGGGTCAGTAATCGCAGCCGTCACGGCCAACCGTGGGCGCTTGTGACCATTGTCAAGTGGCATCGATAAGCGGCGTGCGAAGCGGACGACACGCATTAATCCCGGTCATCTCTGAGGTGGACGCATGAAAAACGCACACTTGCATGCCCGTGAACACTGCCAGAGCATGATATTTGGACTATAATATAGTCACTTGAGCTTCATGCGTAATATCTTGCGACGCACTGTTTCTACCTTCCATGACAAGCAATGTTTTGTCCTAGTTAGGGACTATTTGCACAAGTCTATGTTGACATGATTTGATTTATGACCTGCTTGTTTCAAGCTCCAGTTGAAAGCCCATATTTACAACATATTTTTTAGGCATCTAAATGCAAACGCAACAAAACCCTTTGAATTTTTTATAAGTGGAGGATGGTACTCGAGCGTGTGAGATATACGTGAGGGTCTTATCACATGATAAACATGGAAGCTCAAAATATCTGGAACCAAAACGAAGCAATGCCTTCAAATGCTTGCATTACTATATTGCATCTTTCTCCGTTTTTACGTATTTTGAATGGTGTAGCGAGAATGACCTGAACCCTAAAACAATTAAAAAGATTTTAGGCCCTTAAAATTCGAAAATTATTAAGTTAAAATAGATTCGAGTTACAGGTGGGCAATACAAATTGCTAGAAGAGCCAGGAACCCCAAAATAATTAGACACTTCAAAGGTGCTTTAAATTCTAAATTAACGAAATAAAAATTTAATGAACGTGAGACTGGACCTGAGTACTAACACTAAGTCATTGTTCTTTTTACGTGCGCTCACCAAAATACAATTTTGACCGAAACTTAACCGGAAACCCTCCCGAATTGGTGAAAGATTAAACATAACTACTTGCAAGGCTTCCCAGTCCAAACCGTAATTAAAGGTGTCAGGACCAAGCACAGTGTCCAAGCGTGAGGTCAATTACGAAGAAAAAGCAATGCAAAATTATTGATACGCTTACCCCAGACACCCGATTAAAATAAATGGCAACGAACTAAGCAGGGTAGGCACATGTTGTAGCCTTGACGTTATGATCCCGTTATATCTTTAGACAAACATTATCATTGCATACACTCATTTTCATTACCTATTTTTACCTTGCACTTTCGGCTTCAAATGACCTGAGTTTGTTCCTATTTTTAAGAGAAGAAAACAATCTTCAACCCGTAACTTCTACCGGCACCGTTTTATTCCCTACCTATGCATTATCTATAGGCACTCTGACACTCGGGGGGGGCCTGCAGCCCTTAACACCTCCCTCCTTATATTCGCCCCCGGTAATGTCTCCCAAAGCCGATATTCGTTTCAGAAATATCTGCACTGCAGTGGGAGCATTCCGAGCGCCGCTGATGTTCCCATCGACGTATCTTATCGTCCTGGGCTGAATATTCCCTCCACTTCGCTGTGGATAAATGTGTGAGAGATGCCGATGTTGATTCAGCCAACACCTCTGATGAGACGGATGAAAAAAACAATCATAATGAGGCGAAAACATATTTTCCGACATCGCCTAGCCACGAGAGCTGATCAAGGCGACTACCTGGATGGTCTGTGGACAGTGTTTGGTCGGGTGGTGCCGTTGACTGGGGGTGAGCCCCCTTCCTGCTCGGTCCGTGCGCGGCGGCCGGCGGCCCGAGTCCGTCGCGGCGTCGCTGGGTCGGCTCGGTACGGCAGAGCCGGCGAGAGGGCGTGCGGTGCCGCCGCCGCTGGCCGGCAGCCGGCGCCCGCCAACAGTCCGCCGGCTGAGCTGGCCCGTGCTGGTACTGTGGCGCTGTCGCGGCAAGAGACGCGAAGTTACTACGGACTGGAGCGCATGGGTGTTGGCACAGACTTACGTATGTCCACGGACGATCCCCTGCAAGGCTGCTGGCGATATCACGCAGACAACTCGGCTGGTCGCTGTCTGCGGCCATCCGTGTTGAGAAGCACTGTCATCTATCCGACTGGCAGCCTGAGTGATACATTCGCTGCTCCAGTGACGTTCATTGGGCTGCTTCGCCATGACTATACCTCAGATACAGCGGACTATGATGGGCCCTAGTCCGGCCGGAAAGCCGCCACCACAGCTGGCAGACATGGGGAAGCCTCCCAGCAGCAGTGCATCGGCCAGGGCATCGGGCGAAACGGTGCGCCAACGCTGCATCAAGTACAATGGTCTCTCCAGCATCGGCGAGACTGCAACAGGGTATTTCCGCGACGCTCCTCTGCAACGGACCATAGTCGACCTCAGCAACTGCAGACTGTCCCGGCGGGGTCTGTGCGGTCTGGAGAGCTGTTTCTGCCAGAAGGAGGTGACAGACGTCTCCAGCAGCGGCTACAGCAACAGCGGCGGCGGAGCGGGCTCTGCCGGCCTCCCGCGTCCCTCCAGTGGCCTGTCACGAAGCAGCTCAGGATACGACTCACTGCGGTCGCGCGGCAGTGCCAGTGGACGCAACAGCCTGAGATACTCGGGCGGCACCGCCACATATGACCTGCTGAAGCCGGGCTCACCCTCCTCAAGGCACGTGGACCCGTGGTGCTCCGACGGCTCTCAGGGCTCAGATATATCTCTGAGCTCCGGCAGCTCTTCGGTGCGTTCCCGGCGACTGCCGCTACCACCTGTAGCGGATCAGCTGTGGCAGCACCAGCACCAGCAACGCCACCACCCACCTCAGACGGAGGTGGCGCCACGCAGGGACCGCTGGTACGCCAGTCCTGTAAAGGAGAGCAGGTGGAGGGACTCGGTTTCCAGCTGGAAGAACAGTGGTCTCTTCTCCTGGCGACGGCCGGGCAGCAGCAGCGGTGCGGACGCCTCCTACAAACCCAGACGCTCCTACCGCCATGAAGACGGCGACGGCACCTGGCCGCGCGCGCCTGCCTCCTCCTCGTGGAAGTCAGCCTCCCAGTACTGGAAGCACTCGTCGCCCTCCTGGGATCCGGTGTCGCCGTGGAAACAGCCGGCGTCACCGCGATCGGCGCGCCTCATCAGTGACCGGTACCGCATCAGTCGGTTCGACCGGTGAGTACCCAGAAGGTGGTGTACCGTCCGAGGGGGCAGCAGTCTCCGAGTTACAGGGGTCGGGTTGCGACTCGGGTCGGAAACTGGATTAAACGGTATGACACGAACTTAAATTTCAAATAGAACTTTAAATCACAAACCCAAACTGCCCCTTTTCTTCCGCATCCTATTTTTTTTGTTCTTTTCTTATGCATTGGTCGACCAGAATGTCGGACACCATTACAAAGAATTTATAGAGAGTTATGCATACTGGGAGAGCTCTCCAATACCAAGCAGTCTACTGCCTGTACGGGGGTCTGGGCTAAAACCCACCGGTCAACTGTAACTTTGTAGAGGAAGTTGTTGTACGTGCAAACCTTGTAGAGGAAGTGATTCACACTCTCTGGACAGCTGTGGGGATATATCGGTCGTGAAACAGTGTCGTTTTCGGTCATTGGCTTTCGTGGCGCCATTTTGATGGCTAAAGCTCCCCTTCAGCCGTATAAAGCGGCGTTACTGAATGGCCATAATTACATGGTGTACTAATCAACCATTGACAGAAATTAGTGGTCTGATGGACTGGTACTTTGGAGTGATCACTCTGTGTGCCCGAGGTCTCATGCTCTATGACTGGGCATGTTCACCCAGTGATTGCTCTGTGACAAATTTGCAAAAATGAAGGTGACAAGCAAAGCTCGTAAATAAGTGCTGGGATATTAGTATACTTAATTCGTTTGGGGCTAGGATGTAGCATGGCCACTCATTTACTTGTAGCCCCACGACGGTAGTGACCAATCGCAGCAAGTCATGTGGCCTATCGAAGCAAATTATGTGATCTATCGAAGCAAGTTATGCTTTATGCTAAGGATTTGCCTTGCTTGTTGTGTATTCAGAGATGGGAATCCCCATTGTTAGTCGAATGTGGTCATTTAAAAAAAGACAGTTCAATTATTTTTCAGATTTTTATGTGCGTCATATCCCATTTAAGCTGGGAGGATGTTATGTGACCCTATGCGGCCCGACCCCACTTAACTAAGGCAAATATGGATTAGGATTATATACTGTTTGAGAATCGGTAGCAATATGCACCATTCATTTGTCGTTTTGTTTTTTTCAGTGGCTTCCTATGATAAAAGAAACGGACCAATGTGCCAATATTCTAAAAAGGGCTTTAATGGACAAAATAGGTATGTAAATGAGGAAACCGCATTTTTCTTCGCCTTCAATCGCTCAAAACAAAAATATCACACATGCTTTTACCACCCAATAGGTTGATCTAACCATGGCGTGTGATTGCGAAGCTCAGCTGTACTGGCTGCTTGCGACGTGTGACGCTGCAAAGCTCATGCCATTGGGTAACATTTTTCACGTGGCATGCGTTGCAAAGTAAAAAACAATTTCTTACTGGTTTTAAATCCGGACATAGTGCCCTTTATGTTGAACTTTAAAGTGTATGGAAGTGTGATATAGAGAGATTTGGGTGAACTGAAATGTGTCTACAGTGGTTTCTCGACACGCTCTACAAAACCGCTAGCTCAGTTCAAAACCCACCATAAAAGTGAGACACTCCCTTCAAATAGATCTTGCATTTTCTAACTAGGGTGTGATTATGCGTATGCAGTTTGCCCTAAGCCTGAAGTTTCCGGTATTAGATCACATCTAGGAAGGTTTGTTTGCCACCCACTTATCCCGGTTGTGAGCTCAATTTTCCACACGATTTCACTTTTTCAATCACTTTTGAGGCTTATCGATGCACGAATTACTAAGCCCGTAAGGTTTCGCCAATCCCTTCTCCGTTGGAAGAATTTCTATGCCGTCAAGTAGTTCCTCGTTCAAGAAATCCACCCGGCCTGGAACCCGCTCCAGCCGCGTGGAATGTGACAGTGCTAACCACTTAACCGCGCTCCCGTGCTTTTGTTTCATGTGTCTATAATATGCATGCAAACCTGTTTTATGGCTGTGGTATACTTTTAATATCAACTATAAGTGATCGCATTTTAAAGAATTGACCTTCAACGGTTCAACTTCCACGTCGCGAAACATTAAATCATTAAAAGCCTTACTTAAGGTCAGGATTAAACTTTCTTCTACTGGGTGAATACTTGGGCGTACATTCCATCTTACTGCTCAAGCGCAAATTTGATTTTGCAGCTCTGCACGACGCTTCTGGCCTAAAAATTTTGGAACTTGCGGAGGTTTGAAGTACCTATCTCTCGGTACATGGAACGCCATAAATATAGGAATAAGAGTGCAGCCTGAGACCATATGTGTGTACATACATATGATCGTAATTCATTTCAGACTGAGTTCAAGCCCTTTTTTAGACCAAGGTACGGGCTCAGGTGATATTTTAGTACGAGAGGAAAGATGATTTCAAGCTCGTGAGTACAAAAATCACCGGCCAGTTTTCTCTTCTTAAGTGTTTTTTTTGTTTTATGTGCGTGCTTTAACACTTTTTACTTTTCTGGATCATTCCATGATATCAAACATGAAGTGCATCTAATAAGACATGATGTACACATTCATTTAATCTAGTATCTCTGTATGAACATGTCACACTGGAAATCAGGTTACAGGTTTAGTAATTTTTAAGCCATATCGGGTTTTACCTGATTGACCTGTTGAACTACGGATATGTTTTATTTAATGTTATGGACTTCATATGAACCACACTGCCGGGGTCCCTAAAGCCCCAAATATGACGATAAAACCTATGAATGATGAAATAAGCAGGAATTCCAAAAGACTATATTTGACAAACAATGTATTGCTTTGCATTCAGTCAGAACTAAGATTAACCGTCGTGAGAATTGATTTGATCATGTAGGATGAATCTCCTCAAATGTTATGATGCCTGTGCGCACTTGCGTTTTATTTACTTGTTCAGAAGCCTCTCGAGAGATATTTATGTCGCGAAATCCATTTTACTTCCCGTGAGGAACATATACGCTGAAACGCTCCAAAAGCAACACCTTGACTGCATCCATGGGAAAACTGAGGGATTTCCAACAGGAGGTGCGTTTCTGCTCTCATCCAACTGTCTCCGACGCGGCTGGCCATTGTTGTTAGACTTGTTGTCATGCCGTCAGCGGAAATGCTAGAGGACTGCGGACTCTTTGTATTATATTTGTCAATGCCTTCTGCGAAGAAATAATCTCTAGTCCGATGTATAATCAAGCCCAATAACACATAGTTTCTGAGGGCCTCACGAAAGGAGCAATCGTCGAGGCAAAGCATTCCGACAGTTTTGTCTTTTTACTTCTCTCGCGACTGGTGTACAATCTGTGTTATTTGGGTGGCCCGCTCCTTCTACTGTGTAAACTGAGCGACTCATTGCTTTTCTTCACACCACGGCGTACCAGGAACCTGTTCAACTCAGTTTGCGACAGTTGGTAACCAACTCAACTCGGCCGGCCTGGCTTGAACTTGGCTAAAGTTGGCGAGCAGAAAAGTTATAGCTTATCTCACTAGAAGCGTATTTTGGAACTTGAAAACTTGTCCGGAATTTTAACCACCTTTTTCAATTTGGATTCGGAAAAAAGCTTCTAATGCTACAAACTTCGACATGTATACACCGACTATGGTGTGGGGATCCAAAGATTGAAACATTTGACTTCAGTTGATAGTTGTGTAACTTTGACAGCACATTAGGGAGCAGATTACAGGGTAACTTGAAGGCAGCGAAGTAGGGAGATGAACATATTGAGCCTGGCCGGTGGAACAAAGCAGCAACAGGTGACATAGACACAGCAGAACCATTGTCATTTTGGCGCCTATGAAATAAATCCTATAGCCTTGACGTCTCTTTGGGTCCAGAAGTGTTGAGCACTGTGCAAGGCCTCGGCAGGGGGCTGATAGCTGTAATCGGAGTTAGAGGTGGGCCGGTACACTCCCGGGGAATTCTGTATATGCTGCAGTCGTGCCAAAGAGGCGCCAGAATTCACCAGTCGCCTACCAAAACTGGACTTTCGAGGCCACTGGAAGGAGGGGTCGTGACCGCTGGGGTGCTGGTGATGACGCTGACGGTGCGAAACAGGACTGGCAGCGTGATGGTGTGCTGGAAGTCATAGCTCCTCACAGTGGTGGATACAAGGGAGGCTAGGGGGCTCAAGCTCCCTCCCCGCGAAATTTCAGAGTAAAGTAGTAGTAGTATGAAGAATGGAAAAACACTATGAAGATGTATATTTTGCACTCCCAGGCCTACAATTTTCAATATTTTGGAAGGTTTTACGAAAAATTAAGTACGAAACAAATTGATAACTCAATCAATTCCTAAAATCGGACTCATGGATTTTGAGGTCTGAAGGGGGGTGAACTTCCTTACAGGAATAAAGCTAATCAGGACTGGACAGGAATAGGGTTAAAGTCTTCGCCTGCCTCCCCTCTTGCAACTAACAACTCCACATTCTGCAGCATGATAGTGCGCTTGAATTTGATGTCAAACAGAAGCCACTAGCCATCCATTCAGACGGATAAAAGGTGGATATGAATCATCCTCGCCCCGTGTTCAGTTTTATCCCGCCTGTATGCAAACCATTCGCGAACTGCATGGAAATCGCGGTGGGTGACATCATATTTTCTAGCGTTGTTTGGCTTTGGTCCATCCTCTATGTGGTTTCTATCTTATGTTGAGGCTGTTTTCGAATCCCAGAATGATGTCACCTAAGCCGTGTTTTCTGGCTGGGACGTAAATTTACAGCCGCCGCATCTCAATATCTTCTTTTGCAGAGCAATGCCGTGAGAGTCCTGTCTCCGATCTCCATATGAACTCCGATCTCTCTCTCTCTCTCTCTCTCTCTCTCTCTCTCTCTCTCTCTCTCTCTCCAATTCTCTTTCTTCTTTTGCAAGTTGAATATCTTGCAAATACTGAGCAGGGGCGTGCGAAATATGCCTTTTTGACCGTTCTTAGATCTTCCAAGACACTTGGCTCTGCTATTTATGTTGAATAAAACTAGTACGTAATGAAAACAAACTCATACAGGTTTTCGATTTCTTTCAGTCAGCTGAAAATCTCAAATTTTATGGCGGATACAGGACCAAAGCTATATGATCAAATAGGTATATGCATTATTCCAATTTTTTGTTTCATAGATTAACAAAAATTGGATACAACGTAATATCTTTCACAGAGATACAAAAACAAAAATACCAAAACAAGCATCAGAGGCGGATGCAGGAAAGCAAAATAGTGGGACAAGATGCATATTACCAACGTTGTACATATGTTCTTCGTTTATTGATACCTTTCATATTACCCAACCTTTATCCGCTCGTGAAAAACTTGGGCTCTGTCAATTTTTTTCTAATGTAAATGAACTAGCACCTGGCATGGTATCTTGGTTACCAACAGATTTGTCTACAAAGAACGCGCCTTATGTGATAATACTTGGTTTGCACATAGATCCTACCTAAATACCGAGCCAAAGCTCAGCGTCCGGCAAAGATAATATCTCACAACTTTTTTAATAAATTTGGTCCAAGTTGCTCCCAGAACGGCTGTTGGAGTCGGAGTCTCACTAAAGTCAGCAAGGGACTTGTCACGGTGACCCCGATCCCACCACCCGAACGATCAACTCCCACAATGAAGGGTTAATTTAGAAGCCAAAGTTTAACCTCCCACAAAGCACAGGGACGGCGACCCCGCTCAGGCCGCCCTCTCAACAGTCAGTTGCCAGTCGACCTGTGTCGAGTAAACTATTGAGCGCTGGAGCGTCTCAGGGGAACCGATCCCAAGCCTGGACATGCACTGCCACTGCATGTTTCTGAGCAGCGGGCCGGAACCCAACGCTCTACCAACGGGGCTGCCGGGGCTACGAATTCCAGGGAATCTGCCTAATTTAGGTTTAGGAAATGTCAGAAAGATTAAAAGGCCTATGGTGGACCGTTTTTGAGATATCTTGGAGAACATGAGGGGTGGACAGATCCCCTGACAGGAAAACGGTGAAGGTCAATTAGATAGCTCGTGAGGTGTACAATACATACCTATGTATGTACATGCATGCATACATTTCGGTGCATCATGTTTTGAAAAGATGATAAATCGACTTAGCGTATGTAGTTTGGAAATGTAACAAGGTATCCCCGCTCAGGACATATGGCAGAACTGGATTGATGTTGATTTATTTTGTTACGCCATTTTTCTTTTTCGATAAGGTGTTTTTGGCAATTTTAGCCCTTGTTAGCTTTGATCCATCCCATTTCAAAATCATTGTTTTGGAATGTAAGCACAAACGTTTCAAAAGTTGGTCCTCTTGACGTGAGGAGTAGATGAATAAATAAATAAATGATATATATATATATATATATATATATATATATATATATAACTTTGAGGTTCCTCTTGCAATGATTCGCCTACCACCTCGTGGAACGAACCTTTAGAAATCCGTTAGGTCTTGAAATTGTGTCAATGGTTTGTGGCGATGGCTGTTTTGCCGCTAAATGGTTTTATAGTTTGCCTATAATGCCTCCACTGTTAGAAAATTCATTTTAGTGTTCCGTTTTGTTTTGACAGAGGCCACTTAGGACTTGGAAATATGAGGCTGACCATCTTTAGAACGTCTATGTACTTTCATTACCCCATCTTTGCATGTTTTGCTCAAATGTTTTCGTATCTACCATTCAAGGGTCCCCAGAGTATTCTGCGGGGAATGTGCTGGGGAGAAATTGGGAAACACGGAAATGCATTCACCATTGTGGGCAAATACAAAAATTATGTTATGATTTTGGTGATCGAAAACTCTAAATTGTAAATTCTAAATTTTAGATTTGATTGTGCTTCTATATATCAATGTTACACAACTTTTATACGTTGAATTATTTTGAGTTGGCACGGTCAACTGGGGGATATTTTCATAATGGAGTCGCTGTTCATGCTCCCGAGACACTGTAGAATATTGACTCAGGCTTTCCCTACGTCGAGAGGACCAGCTTATGGCAGTTTTTTTTACATTCTAGAAATAATGTTTGATGGATCATGCCTGCCACGGGCTAGAAATAGCTAAAACATCCTACCGAACAGCAAAAAGGGGACAAGTAAACCAATATGGAAGTATATTTTGTGAACTATCCTAATAAATGATAGCATATTACAACTCGGAATGATATACGTGTCGAACTCACACATGTGTGAGGTTGATTTCACTTGTTTTCACAACATAATTATTGTGATTATTGGAACTTAACGACGCACCAACTTCGAAAGTTATAGGGCATCGCTAGTTCCATCGCGTTAGGATGGCTTTTGGGGATTATGTTATACTTATACGGAGAACCCGCCAGGCCTTCAATCTGGAACCTGTGGTTCAGCAGGCCGGAGCTCTACTACTGAGCCACCCACTCCCTGTTCTCATAGCATGATGTAGCCTTATTTACATGTATTTTTTTAGAAAAGGGAAACAGCATGCAACGTTAAACGCCATTTGTTCAAGCCAGTCGTGACCATTGTAAGGCGTTCACGGTATGTTGTAATGTAGATAAGGGCGTGACAGTAGCATGCTCGTAACACCATGGTCATTTCGAAGTGTATGCTGTATTTTGCTTCTCTGTTGACGAGGGAACTTTTTATTGCCTACACTCTCAGATACTTTCTTGTGATCTTTCTCTCTTTGACTTCTTATTTCACTTATTAAACGTTGAACTGGCTGAATAGAGTCTATTAACCCGCAAAGTTGGTATGAGGTGCCCTGAGAAAAGCCTTGGTCGTTGACCAACGCCAGGTGAATATAACCCATTGGTCAAGTGGCCAGACTGCGCCAAGCTCGAACTTGGTCCATCAGTCCTTAACAATTGATGACGGCGAAGGAGCCATATCTGCGAAGGAGCCACAGCTGACTGAGTCCCGACGCCTCTCCTGGGCTCGCTTGCTGTAGATGTATGCCGGCAGGCATCCAGGGCCTTCGATCCGTGGTGGAGGATATGGTGCATGGTGGAGTTGTTGAAGCCTCGTACACAGCCGTGTTGTCTCCAGCCCGCGGGTAGCCTCAGTGAAGGTGGGCTGCCGCGCGGCGTGGGTCGAAACCTCAGCTGGCGCAATCGGTCCTTCGGCCCGATGGTGGTCTTCTCCCACACTCGCTGCTCTGAATGGCTTCAGATAGTTCTGAGTTTGAAAACGTGCACCCGCTGCAAGGCGGCGACTGATTTAGAAAAAGAAAGACCCATTTTTTCTATTTTGTACTTATATATTTTTGAAGCTTCCCTGTCGGAAGCGCCCGTTTCGGCCGAGTGTACCATTTAGGCATAGTGAATTTCAGTCCATAAGTATAAATAGCACTATACTGACTGCTATCTGTGACTCGTTGTTAAGTAAAGAGAATGGATGGATCTGTTTTGATACATTTTTTTACAATTTTTCAATATTCTTTGCAGAGCAAAGTGGTGAGATATTTAAATCAGTGCAGAGGAGCGAGCCATCTTATTGAAACGCTTCTATCAATTCAGAAGAAGCATGTACTACGGGATCCATCTAGGACTGCTCTTTCAGTAAAAGGAGGGCAAAAGCAATGAAATATCCGCAAAATACAAGTCAACGAACAACTCTGGCTTTATTTGCGAACTCGCTTATCTTCCTCTCCTCCTCTCTCCGATTCGCTCCTGAACACCCCCGAGTGATTAATACAGCCGGTGGCAGCAGCTGTCAATCTGCCTGACGCGGCCGTATCGCCACAGACCGCCGCTAACCCAGTGGCGACCGGTGTCGAGCCGGGCCTATTGTTTCTGGCGCCAAACGAGCCACACCGTTATCCCGCGCGTCGCATTGTGCCACTCCGCGCCCGTCCTTGACGCCCAGACTATTTACACTGCACCGTCGATCGGCGCCGCCGGCGGCCGCCCGTCGCTTTTTCTGGCGCATTATGCATACATTAGCCTACACGGCGCGGCATGTAGCGGCGCTCTCGCTCAGTGCGTTCATTAGCTGTCGCATGGCGCGGCCATACGTCACTGGGCCGTGTGTTGCAACATGCGTGTCGAGTGTGCGCGCGCCGTGTGTCGGCCCGTGTTACCGCCCACGCAGGGGCAACAGTCGGGAGACGGTCACAGTCCCAGCGTACAGACCAGCCGCACCTGGAAATGTGGCGGACTTGCCTGGGATGGCATAGGCATTTAGAGTGTATTTTCTGGCTGTGGATGGTGGAGCAAAGCTAGATCATGTTTCGACCAGCAATTGTTTCACAGTCGTGAAACATGTTTGTTGAAGAGAAGAGAAAGGAGATAAATTTCTCCGCTCTATACAAAATGTTTGTTTAAGCTTCATTTACATACAAAAATATATATTTGAAAAATTTGGAATACTACGCGGAAGTTTTTGCAGTACAAGATGAATTATCAAACAAAATACAGATTAAAAAAGATAAATGTTGCATATGCAAAAATATAGTCGAAAAGCAGTGAAAATCAAAATAACAAGATGATCTGAGATATTCTAAATGGACCTAAAATATGAGTGTGATTTTACGATTAACGTGCCTTGCGACCCATGTATTTGATTATTTTTCATCTTTATTTTTCTCATCTTTGCGCCTGTACCTAATGTCAGTGTCCGTTCTTAGAAACCATTTTTGCACATTGCAATCGCAGAGACTTCAACTCACATTTGCGAGCCAGCTCCAGGGAAACGGTTACTACCGCTTGTGCAAGACGTTGAGTGCCTCCGCAGACAAGAACGCTTGCTCTCGGGCCACTCTGGCAACGTCTGATGCTCTGGAACGTCAATCAATCGACTGGTTTTACGGGTCTGAGGGGTGTAAACATGGCGCGTGGGCTCTCCTAAGAGCTTCCGGGGTCTTCCACCGGTGGTTGTTTAAAAGCTGTTTGTGGTCACGGCGGAGCGGAAGTCTGGGTCGGCCGTATCGCCTGTTATGTTGCGCACCAAGTGCCACGGCCTGACGTGAGAGTGAATTGTTTCCTGTGAGAAGCACTGCTGAAAATGAAAGTACATGTATACTGTGACAGTCCACCTTGCCTCTGTGAACGACCTCAAAGCAGAACAGGGGACGGAACACCATGATGCCATTGCGTTATCCCTGTTCCATACTGTTACTGCACTTCAATTTATTACTTTTTAATGTCATGAAGACGCATTGAACAGGGGGTGAGGAACAATAAGAAGTTATTTTCATAGTGCTCTCAGTACCTCAGCACAAACCAAGGGTGCATGTGACACACCGTATATTACATATTACAGGGACCCAACATTATGGCATAAGGCAAAAGCGCAAACTATTCTCAATCCAAGCACTCTGTCAAAATAATAAACAAACCTGCCTACTTGCACTCATGACTTTGAACAAAACTTGTACGAGGTAGCTTGACCGTCCTTGAAGTTGCGTCAACAAGGTAGCCGATCGGCAGAACTATTCGTAGCGCGGCTTATATCCCACCACAACGCGCTCGTACCGCGGCTGGAAGCTTTGAACTGACTCTATTTCATATTCCTCCCCATTCTCTTCCTCCTTACTCTCTTCCTCCTCATTTTCTTCTTTGTCATTCTCCTCTTCTTCTCCCAGACCCTCATCCTGAGAGACGTAAGTATAATCGTCATCATCTTCGTCATCGTCGGCCTCCGGTGTCGGGTACTCAGTCGGCACGGGGGTAGGGAAATGGTCACCCTGAGGCTGGAAGCCGTTGACGTCGGCGACGTAGACAACGCTGTAGACGTTGCCGTCGTCGCCGGTGTAGCTGAACTGTCCGTTGACCTCGTAGCTCTCCTCGTCACCGTATCCTTCAGCGGGCCGGCCCGACTCGGAGGCGGAGATCCCGTTCTCGGTCTCGAAGTGTGAGTCGTAGGACTGGTCGTCGCGTAGGTCAAACTCCTGCTTCAGGATCTCGTATTCCTGGAGTTCCTCGTAACCGCGCTCAGGCGCGGCAGCGGCCACGGCCAGAACAGCGGTGAACACCAACAGCTTCATAGCGGTGGTTTGCTGGTGTGGTTGGAGCTGGTTTGTCGGCCAGTGATGCCGTTCACCGTAAGCTGCCGTGTTTTATACCCTTTGTTTTTTGCCTCTGGGCACCATGCATGCGCTCTCTGTCCAGTGTTTCACACTTGGAAGGTTGGTCCAGTCCATGCGCAAGACCTTACAATTATTGGGTCACCTGGACAGGACCGCTATAGGAAGGACGGCTTCCTTGAAGCTGTAACGTACGAAGTTAAAACACAGCTAGAAATGCATTAGCTATGTTCTTTCGACACAAACAGTAGTAAATCCGGCCAATACGATTGCAGTGTTGTCTCGGTTTTACCAAATAACTAAATAACTAAATCGCCGCCGTTTTCTCGCTGTACTTGATTTTCTCCTGCTCGTCCTCTGTCAATTATGGACAAACATATATTTCATCATATCGCTGAACTTTTGTGACGATGCAAAGGTGATAGACTGCGCAACGTCATGATCTGATGAAGAGAATGCATGTGTTGTCTTAAAATATATGTTTTACGAGTCAAATATATATATATATATATATATATATATATATATATATATATATATATATATATATATATATATATATATATATAATATATATATTTCATCGGCTTTAAGCATGGCTCAAGTTTTCACATGTTTGAGCGGTGAAGTTCACCCCGATAGTAGTAGCATGAGAGTAATTAATAAATTGTAAATCTTGCAGAGGATTTACGTGAAGATTCAAACTCACTGGCGGATCCAATGGGAGCCAAAGGGGCCGTGGCTCCCACCAAAGCCTAAGCTATTAAGTTTTTGCCCTCCCCTAAAAGTACGGTTTTTACCTTTGTTTTTTTGTAAAAACACTATATTTTTGCGATTTCGCGATTTTTCTCGATTTAGCCCCCCACATGGTGGTTTGGCCTCCTCCAAAAGTAGCTCCTGAGTCCGTCAGTGCTCAGACTAGCTAGTTGTTGTTGTCTTTTATCAGTGACCCAAAAAAGGTTTTGCGCTAGGGTGTCGAGTGGAAAATTCAGCTCGGAATATATGGCGAGTGAGTGGAAAATTCCCCTCAAAATGTATGGCAAAGTAAAAGTTTTCCGATTTGGGTACTCAGGTGGTAAACTCCCAGAGCCCTTGTTTGAACTGAGGGATGGATATTTTGTTAATTTTTTCAAAAAAATATTTAAATAAATATTTTTGAATCGTCCCCAAGCAGCATTGTTTGACCATTACCATGTGAAAAATTTGGGTTAAGCAGGCAAATATTTACCAACTGAAACCCCCTGATGCAGTCCCCAATTATTTTTTACGGCATTGGTGAGTTGCCACAAAAAAAAACTTTTGGGGGCCTCTGAGACCAACCTTCGGGGGAAAGAACTCTGGGAGCCACCAAGACTAACATTTGTGGGATGAAGACCAACTCTTGGGGAGCTTCCCTAGAACAACTCTTGTGTCCCTCCTCTCCTCTCCCACATGACCAGCTTTAAATAGTCTCTGAGACGAAATATCAGGGCCCCTTGGACCAACTCTGCAGAGGAGGCCTCCGAGACCGGCAGGTGGTGAAAAATAAAGAAGGGATTTTTCATGCAATACCTAGTGCTTACATTTGTTTTCTAAACATACACTGTATAGTTTTTCTGTCCGGGACAACGCCCCTCCTATACCTAGACCAATAGTTATCGGCATTTTGGAGGTCACACCTGACCTCAATCACTGCACCTCGCGTACATCTATGCTAGGGTCCAGTAGAGCCTCGGCTTACACTTAACTAACCCAGACGAAACTACAAACTACAAACTATCATGGCAATAAACTCTTCCAGACTCTTACTAAAAGTTTATTTTCTTTATCTGTCAATTCCCCTGCTCCTCTTCACATATATTCTCACCTTCATATGAATACGCTGCTTTCTATCAATCTAAAATCTCGAAACTACAACCTTCTTTCTGTTGTTTCTTGCTTTCGTCTACATCAGCCAGGTGCGGCGGGTTGCGACCGTTGCGACAGCGTCAGAGCGACTACTACTTTAAATTTCTGATCGCTTGCTGCTTGCCGGTCACGTGAGCTACATAATTTGCATTTAAAAATTGCTCTAAATTAAAGCATTGACGGGGGGGTACCCCCCTTGGGTTTTTCAGACAGAAAAAACGGCGGCGCGTAGGCCGCTGTACTTGTATACCTTTTCCTATATTTTTAAACTTCTGTGAAAATTTTAAGGTTAGTCATTCAGGTAGGTCACGTACAGGTCAAGTGACCCAACTTCAAAAAAGTTTAAGATAGCATAAGTCGGAGCAGGGTGAACTTATCCGATTGAAACTCATATCTCATAATGGCCCTACCGAGTTTTCTAAAATATGTTCCGGTATTTTTGATATCGATGACCTAAGGTCAGTACGACGCATGACCTCTCCATTGAAATAGATGGAAAAATGGTTTTTACGGAATAACTAGTAACGGATGGTGATAGAGCATTTATTTTAGCTGTATTAGACTGCTTGCTTTCGGTTTAATGATATGCATTTTATATAATTTGACCCTGACCTGACCTAGGTCAGGTAAATTTTGATTTGACCTAGCAAGGTCAAATTATATATCATTCGATTCGGCTTGCTAAGAGGATTCATATAGTTAAGTCGTTTTGTCTATTTTACTTGTTCAGATGTAATGCCCGAAAAACTGAATTTTACATGTTATCCTTATGACGGGCATGTTTTGACCTCTCGTGACCTTAAATGTGACCTGACAAAAAATGGTCCAAATGTTTTCGATGGAGAAGTGGATGGGCAGCCCACGCCGTTTACCGTTTTTCGCTACCTACCGTGGTTCTCGAGATTTAGGGCGGGTACCCGCCCCCCCGTCAATGCGAAGGTGGCTCAGACCCTGTCAATGCGCGTGTTAATTTTCTGAACCCTTATAGGCTAGAAAATTATACAACTAAAAGCACACAAAGAGGAAGACTAACAATGATTTGTCAATAACAAATATGCAACCTGCCATTCAAAAAGCCTAAAGATGCCGCTTTTATTTACTAAATGTAAAGACGGCGTTTTGTAAGTCCACGCCGTACACCTAGCCATACAAAAAAGTGCCGATGTTTGAAGGGTAACTGGATGCATTCTTGTTGCCAGAAAAATTCCTTTAATGAAAATGTAGAGTTTCAATGTATTCACATACCAGACACTTCTAGTTCAACTTAAATATTAGCGTATTTATGCCTAGGGTATCGTGAGGTGTCGTGAGTGGATTTGGGTGTCACACGGCGTGGACGCAGCAATGAAGGGATGATACGGATAAAAATGATTTTCTTCGCAATAAATGGTCAATTTTCTACGATACAAGGTCAAAAAAATATGTAAGTTGTAAATAAGAAGTTGTATTAGACCACCGACAGGCACAATTTTCAGTCGCTAGGCGAGTGATTTTTTGCGCCGTGCCGGCACGGCGTGAACTCCCCGGTGCCGGTTGAGCGAGCGTTAATACAAAAAATGCTAACCCTTAGCTTTTCTAAGTAAAAAATGACGCACTAAACTAATCAGAAAACAATTATGCAGCTGCTCGTTTTTCTGGATCATAGATTTGAGTTTGGCCGCCCTGGATTTGTGTTTATGTGGATCATCATCATATTTGATGTTTTAGGGCGCACCGACAGCTGAGGTCATTCGGCGCCCATAACACTAAATAGAATGCATAAATGAGACATATGCGCAACATGTCAACAACACTTCAACAAGTAAGGTGTAAAACAGGTTAAGTTTTTAACCCGCGCCCCAACGGGGGTACAGCGCCATTTTCGCCCCACCGGGGGCCATCGATGCTCCCCCTCTAACTCTGAAAATATGGGCGTTAGCGCAAATCTGCAAAGTGCAATAGAAAGCTCGTGTGAATTCAGTAAGAAATTACTACGCATGTTTTAGTGCTCAGGTCAATGGTTTGACCTCCAGAGGTCAAATTAAGTCAAGATCGGCTATTTTCACTCAAGTATGCAATGCTTAAACAAATTAGGCATAACTCTTATGCCATTAGAGCTATTGAGGCCTGGTAAAGTACATTTGATAAGAAATTGTCAGTCCTTTTTCCACTATGTGAAACGTAAAGACCTCCCTCCAGTGGTTTGACCTCCAGAGGTCACCTCGTGACCTAAGATGACCTAAGGTCACGAAAGGTCAGAAAGTGATCTTGCCGTATATCAAATGAAAGCCAGTAACGAGGCAAACATGATGGTGGTTGTTTCATTGCTCTAGCTTATTTAGGTCAAAAGTTATTGTCAAAATACTGTTTTTGACCCCTGGTGACCTTGGATGACCTTGGGGAGGTCAAAAGGAAAATATGGCCCCTGGAATCCGTGAAAGGGTGTCCAAGAACGCTTTTCTGATCAAGCTGAGCATTTTCAATCGCTTTTGTGACTTTTAGATCATAAGACATCTTTTCCCCATGCTTTTTCAATGGGAGAGGTCACCTCGTGACCTGACCTCAGGAGCACAAAATCGAAAAATCCCGGATATACACCTTGTAGACCCTGGAGGGGCCATAAAGTGTAGGAATTTTCAGATCGATCGACTTCGAAATGTAGCTCTTACAGAGCTCTGAAGTTGAAGTGAGGTGACCTTGGTTGACTTCGTCTGATGACCTGACCTTGGGTGACCCGGGGTAAAAAATTTCAGGGATGATGGGAAAATGATGCAGTGAGAGGTAGAGCCCTCAACCGCGGTGCTGCGTCTCTTCGTTTTTCTGCTATCCCGGAAAAACCTTAGGGGGGCCATCGATGGCCCCCGGTGGGGTGAGGGTTAAAACAAAATCAAAAGGTCATACGTAAAAAACAAAACAATAATACAACAATAATACAAATAAAAACAAAATGAATAGACTAAAATGTAAAAACTGAAGAGAATCGCAAACATTTTAACATCACATACCAAGGTCAGCGAAAAGGTAAAATGAACTTATACACCATGTAAAACCTGAAAAACTACGAGGGTGAATATATGACATTAAAACCAACGCTCCTCAGATATAACATAATGGTAGCAATATCCACAGAACGATGCTCGCCCAAAAGAGAATTCAGTGTCGGAGATCCTTGCAGATGTCGGTTTCTCTCTATCTCGAAGTCACGGCAATCTAAAAGGATATGTTTGACTGCGAGCCTGTCACCACAGCGTGGACACTCCGGCGGGTCACGACGAGATAGATGATATGAATGGGTTGAATGAGTGTGTCCCAGTCGCAATCTACACAGGACAACCTCCTCCCTTCTGGAGCCTGCACTACTTGAGGTCCACGACCCTAAGCGTGGTTTCAGCTCGCGGAGCTTCCTACCTTTAAAATCACAATCCCATCGACGTTGCCAGTCGCTAAAAACATACATTTTAACTTGCGCGTACATGTCAAAAAATGGAACACGAAGACCTAGGGGGCAGCACGTTCTGCCCCCGTCTTTGCACATCGATCCGCCCGCTCATTCCCGGCGATTCCGCAGTGATTTGGCACCCAAACTAAATCTACACATTTTCCCTTTCCCCTCAGGCTATGCAGTTTCTGCATAATAAGGGTCAAGAGATAAGGTGCTGACACATTATAAAAGGAAAAAAGACTCCAATGCCTGTGCGGAAGACAACGAATCTGTAAAAATAACAAACTTTCTCGCCCTTAACTTCGAAACATGGTCCAGACAACGGAATATTGCGTACAGCTCAGCGGTAAACACAGATGCCTCGCGCGGTAAACTAAAACACTTTTCAATGCCGTCGCCGACAAATGCACATCCCGTGCCACCATCACCCTTCGAGCCATCAGTGTAAAAGTGGATGTGATTATTATAAGATTCAGAACAGAACTCTCTAAATAACTGGCGCATAACTTCATGAGGTATATTTCTACATTGATCCAGTAAGCTCTTGTTTGTGTTCACTGCAGAGATAAGCCAAGGTTCAACCAAACACGCGTCACACAGTTCAATGAGATCTGTGTCTATCCCAGCCTCCACAAGCCAGGCGCGGACCCTTACTCCTGGATGACGGGCTGCCGCGCGGGCATCCATTATCAATCTGGCGGAGCTGGGCGTCACCAAAAAATATTGAGTATGTGGGATGCGTCGGGGATTGTTTGAGTTTCAATACATAGCGCATGGCAAGTGTTTTTCGGCGCAACTCTAATGGCATTTCATCGACGTCCACTAACATGCTTGATATTGGGGATGTACGGAATGCTCCCGTTATAACTCTAACGGCTTGATGGTGCACAGTATCCAGCATGGTTTTTGCTGATTGGGGAGCGGCCTCATATACAAGGCTACCATACTCAATTTTTGAGCGTACTAATGACCTATAGAGCATGACAAGCGTTTTCCTGTCAGCCGGAAGAACTATTTCTTTACTCTTTTCTTCTTCTATAGAGGTCAAGACTTGGAAACAAGTTGTTTTATTTATTTTTTGGGAAGTATGTGGTGTTGCAGGGGTTTTGAAGATAAAATTAGATAAGGAGCCAGTCAGAATTAGTTGAAGTTTAAATTGACGTTTACAGCTATATTTGGCATGTGAAATATTGATTTCAAGGTTCCGTTACAGTTTCTTATTCGTATTTGGAATTGGGTCATTTTCTTTGATTCTGATTTCATCATTAACCTAGGTGTATTTTATTAAGGAAAGCACATTTATTCCAAATTAAAATTCCTCATGCCCTGAATCGTTGTTCCCCGCTCTCAGCCCCGTCAGCAGTGACGGCGGAACGTTCCAATTTAGAGGGCGGGCACCATGGACTTTTCAACCCATTTCTTTCCAGTCAACGCCATAGGGTCAGTGTTAAAAGTTCTGATTTAAGGGGGCAACGTGCCACGGTGCCCCCCTCTCCCCAGTTCCGCCGCCAGTGCCCGTCAGCCCAAGTAAAAACAGATGCGATGTGTTCCCACCCCGCCATCAGCCCTGGTGGGCGCAGATGTGACGTGCTCCCTCCCCTCCATCAGCCCTGTCAGCCTCCGAAAAAGCAGAGGCGACGCGCTCCCCTCGCCACCCTCAGTCCCGTCAGCCTTAGTAAAATCAGAGGCGACGTGCTCCCCCCCCGACATCAGCCCCTGTGGGTGCAGAGGCGACGCGTTCCCTTCCCGCCATCAGCCCCTGTGGGCGCAGAGGCGATGTGCTCCCGCCCCGCCATCAGCGGCACCAGCAGCGGAGGGCGCGGACGGGGCAGACAGCAGGCAGCGGCGGCCACCGCCCAGTGTCAGCCGGCGGCGACCGACCGCCGCGCCTGAGTTACAGTCTAATCACCGCGCGATGAGTGATTACGGCCGTGTCCGGTAATGAGAGGCCACAAGTGGGCGCACGCAGCCGCTGGCGGCAGGCCTGTTTACGCCAGCGGGAGAGCCGGCGCGCAGCTCACACGGCTGCCCTGGAGCAGACGGGGTAGCGTGTTTAAAAAATCACAGCCACTGAGTGCCGTGAGAAACGGCGGGCGTCTGTGTAGGAAATAAACGTGTGGCATTTGCCGTGCGGCATTTGTGTTTTATCGAGTGAAATGTCGATGTTTACTTCTTAATTTGGCTGATTCAATGTCACGTTAAAGGGAATGGACCACCTTGGCAAGAGTCCAGAAAGGACTATTTATAGACAACATGACTCTGAAAATCCGGAAACTAAATTTTCTTTCCACCTTCAGTAGCTCAGAGCAAAAATATAGTTTTTTACTTGCAATGTGTAATGTCATCAAAACAGACTTCGGCTCACTTCGGGAAATGAAATATACCATTAGTGGTTTCTCGACATGCTCCACAAAACTGCTCTTGACACGCTATGATAAAACCGCGTTAAAAAAATCGGAATAAAAATGAAACACTCCCTTTGAACAGGAATCCATGACATTATTCATCACATATACGTTATGCGGGTATATACATTGTAATGTAGCCAGTGACGGATTCAGGAATTTATTTCGGAGGGGGCTAGGGGATCGAGCCGCACCCGCCAGTACCTCGGGCAGCCCCTCGCCTATGTATAAACTATAGGGGTTGGGATATTTCGGGGGAGGGCTTGAGCCCCTAGCCCCCTCGGATCCGCCACTGAATGTAGCGCAATAAAGTGGCAGTCACAAATTGTGGAAGATGCGTCTTCTCGGTGCAAAACACGCTTGCACGAAACCCTGGTCATAGGAACTTGTGGTAAAGATGGTCTTGCTGCAGGAATTAAAATGAAGCTTAGCTTCAAGAGAATAAAAAACGTTTCTTAGACTAGGTTTCTTTAATGAAATATCGATCAATTCCTAAGTTGGAACCAGTTTCATAGTTTGAAAGTATCAGAAACATAACAATAACAGAACTATTAACCCAGTATTCATGTGATAGCACAAATGATATCCTGCCGCGTCGTTTTCACCGGCCTTGAGAAGTCAGCTGTGTCCATTCTCCAGCGGGTGGAGTTTTCTTGACGTTGCCGGAGGGCGAGACCGCCACCCTGGAGGCGGCTCGCCGCCGCTGCCACCGCCGTGTAGTTTGTGTCGGTGCCCGAGCGTCATGCGCGCTCCCTATCGATCCGGCACGGAGTTTACAGCCCGGCCCGGGTCATCTGCCATCCCGCTGTTACTCCGCGGCGTTCTAAGTACCGGCCCCAGTAGGAGTGGGTCAAACACGCGCTGGTGAACACTCATTCCGCGGGCGTGAGAAGTTGCAGCCAACCAAAAGATAGCATCTACATATTAGATCAAATCAGGAAAAGATGTTTAATTGGCGGTGATTTGAGCGTAGCCTTAACTTGTAACAATCATCAACTCTTGGAAAGAATTCTAGCCGACTTTTTGGCTGTGGGAACTCATTTCTTTAATTATTGTCCCAACAAGAATAACTGCAAACTCATCTTCATTGATAGATGACATATTCACAAATGATCCAAGTTCACTCTGAGCATCAGATGTTCTCATTGAAAAAGATGAGTGACAGTTCATTGGTCTTTCTTAATTCAAAATTAAACGCAAATTGAAACGGCTGAAATTTGAGCCTAGCTTATTTGTGTTATTTGGTTTGGAGCGCTTTCGAGGCTCTTCGTTTTCCCTTAGATATTCCTTAGAATTCCAACTCTTGTATCTAGTCGTATTTTCCTTAGTTCCCTACTCTCTCACTGCAAGATATAAAAGCGAGGAGGCTAGCTCCTGAGGAATTGACGGTTTTTATATTCGATTTAAAGCAAAGTTACAGCAGCCCCTGTCGTGATCTGTTTGCTATTTCGACAACCTTTGATTTTCAGGCATCTCTGGCTTTACCATCCCAAGTGTGGGTCGTTTCAAAGAAGAGCTGTGCTGCGAAATCAAGGCTAAGGTCATAGTCTGGGCACCGGTCATTTGTCCAAGACCTTGTCATTGGCTGCAGAACCCGGGCCATTCTACTTTCATTGGTCGACGGGCTGAGATCATCCATGCGGCTCAATAGCACCGCAGAATGGGGCGCATCTGAAGCACATACGCGACCCAAATCCCAACATTTCCCGCGAGTCCACAACCAGAAGGCTGGCGGAGCTGAGGAGCGGATAATCCATAAAAGCTGGAAACGGGAGGGTCCGGCCGCTAACGAGCGCGCCGTTGAACCGAGCCTCTCCCCAGGCTCACATAAACTGTGATGAAGAGGACTGAACTAAGCGTCGGAACCGGGCCTTAATTGCTTGACCAACTTGGTCGGTAGTTAGAGTTACACGTGCCGGTCCAGTTGGAATGGTGCCGCGGCCGCCGGGGCACTGAGGCGCTGATCTGCTGCCCCGCCAGATTTGGCAGTGTCGTGACCAACGCCGACAGATTAGACGGCTGTGGAGGCGTGCTCATGAAGTACTTGCATATAGGTTTATTGCTTCATCATTGGCGGATATTCTGAGCAGCGCAGGTGCGGCGTTTAAAGCTACCACAAAGTGTCCAAGTTTAAATTTGAAATAATTGATAAAATGCCAAATGGCCTGCCTCCTCGAATACTGGATGCGAAAATGGATACAAAACACTAAGATTATATATTCGGGCACAGCCCTTCATCAGAATCAGAACTTATTAAATCATGTTCCTGGCCTCAGCACTCCGAAATATACGAACGTTAAATTTTGAATCGTTTGAATTGATTGACAGGTGCTCCAGTTCGGAGTTAGCTGTAGAATCCAGCATCACCCGTAGTCGCTGCCAGACCGCGAACGCGGCGCACCTACGACCGCGTGCGACAGATGCACGTACCACGTTGCGTTCATCGCCACAGTGTTCTATTGTCAACTAAAGCGGCGCACTATAGAAGCGGCGGCGGCGGACGGCGCGACCTACAAACAGGGCACTGACTGTCGGCAGCGCCCGGAAACGCTGCCAGGCCTCCGCTGGATCGCGGTGGAGGTCAGTGCGGTCATCCGACAGGACGGCAATGAATCGAGCACCGTTTAGCCGAGCGAGATGAATGAACTGGCTGAGGATTCACACGTGCTGACTAACTACTTCGCTGCTCCCGATCGTCCGTGACGAAGTGAAGATGTTAAGACGCACAGATGACTGAGATGGCCTGCTTGTTTCCAGGGGAGTGTGATGTGCGCTGCTGATCAAATGCTATGAGATTGGAGGTTTGATAAAGTCTAGTTTGGACGCTATGTCTATATCTGGGCGGTGTAAGTGATCGAGTGTTTCTTGTGCTCTGAAAATGAGTCAGGCTCTGGAGCGTCAGCTCTTATTGTTGGAATGGTCGAACAGTTGTTTATTAACTACGCCATCACCCTGTCTCATCTACTGATACGGTTTTGATAAGATATGTGTAATTTCTTGTATTGCTATGTTTTTTCACTGTGAGGTCAATTGTGACTATGTATCATTTGCGCTCGACTTTGCATTGTTACAGCTCATATTATTTATAATTTCAGTGTTCGCTTTCGTCTGAATCGTAGGTGGCTAAAAATTATCTTTGTTGGCGATCAAGTGGCATATGAAGCACCGTAAATTTCTCCTCAAAGACCAATCCTCTGACATGTCGTGCGGCGTTTTGTAAACATTAAATCTCACCCGAGGAATTTTTGGATTTTATCGCAACGCCTTATCACCAGCCGTGCAGAGATTTCGGTCCCTTGTGTCCCTCAAATCAAGATTTCCAGCAGCAAGGCCTATTTCCGATAGAAGGATTCAAGGAAAGCGAAATTATTGGTGCCAGCCTACCACGGAGACCAGTGCATGTGTGCAGACAGGAGACACTGGAGCTGTGGCAGCCACGGCAGCTGGCGGCGGCAGTTGGAGGGAGCTGCAGGATGTGTTCAGGGGGTGTGGTGCAGGCAGGGGCGGGGCGGCGGCTGTCGAGGAGCCGATGGCGTGGGAGGGATGCATGCCAATGCTGAAGGCCAGGCGGTATCTCTGGCAGTGATCTGGAGCACACCCTCCCGGCGACACGGCAGATAGCCCCTGATGGTGTTGTTGTTACTGTTGCTGGCAGCCAAGTGCTGCAACCAATCTGCTGAAGGGAAGACAGTGATCTAGCACAGAGGAAAATCCCACACCTTGACATAGGCCCTTATCAGCCGCAACGGTCAAGTATTGGCTGTCTATGGGGCGATGCAGGCGTGATACTGGCAGCTGTGTAAATTGGCTTCTTCTACATGCATATAAGAGTTTATACAGTTTTCGAGTTGGCCTTTAGGTCGTGTTGATGTAATACGTATACGTAAGCCAGACAGTAAGACGCTACATTGTCTCTTAGATTACTTCATACAAGGCGCTTGGGTACATGCAGAATGAAAATTCCTCATGTTTTCTTGACATTTTGATGCAAACGTTATTAAGGTCAAGCGGGTTTGAATCCTGAGATTTGAGGTAGAGCAGACGGAAAAGAACAGAATTACGTGCTGATAATGGACGAAAATATAAGTCCATATGTTGCGGGAACTTGACGTAAACAGTTTCTCTATATTTGTGCCTTTTTAAGGTAGCGCTTACGCAAATTACATTGGGGATTGTGGGGTAATCATGAATAATGTTAAGCCTCACTCTGACATCATGTCACATTGCACGGCATAAAGCCATGTTGCACGAGTACATTCCCTACATCGAAGGACTTTTGGGGCGTGGGTGATTGAGCCTTCGCAAGTGAGGTGACCTGAATTGCAACAGGAGAACTTCTAAGATTGACTGACTTATGTCTGGTTCCAGGGAAACTACTCCATTACAATGGCCTGATTTCATTCAATTTATTAATATATTTAATTTTATGTGAGATACCTCGCAGTGTGATACTGCTGGAATACAATGAACATAATTGGACCGTCGTGTCCATGAACTTACTTGAGAAACTCGTAAATGAAGACCGAATTACGTTAGAATTATTAGATTACTTAAAACATGTAATCCCTAACTAGCCCAACTACTCGCTTTTGTATCTTCTTCAATGCAATGAAAAAACAAGAGACAGGCAAATATATCATCTAATCACATACTTGATTCACGTTTGACCAGTTAATCATTACATTCTGCCGCCCCATGGAAGAAAAGTGTAACTTTTTCAGTTTTGGGACTTTGGTATCGTTCGGTGCAGAAAGACAACCTGTATCTGCTTATCTAATGACATGATAGAATTCGCTGAAGTTTTAGGTTATGTTTCCTTTTTCACATCAGTCAAAGCTTTCCGCTAATGTGAAATAAAACGGAAGAGCGCTTTACTTAAAATCTTTCAACGTATCATAGGCTTTTCTTCCGTGAAATGGCATAAATTAGTCCAGCTCATGCCTGCTTCCAGGAAAATTACTCCGTTTCAATAGTCTGATTTAATTCAACTTTATTAAGAGAGATAATTTTGATGTGATTGAGCTCCCGGTGTGATGCGGCTCGAAAACAGCGGGCATAACTTGCTCTATATATTTGGGGCCCTGATAAAGCTATCAAAGCGAAACGTGGGGCTAATTAGTGATAGAAATATGATAGTCATAAGTAATTTGGCCTTCACTCACGCGTTTTTCAATCTGTTCCTACCCAAACGCATGGACAAGCTCTGTGCTACGTGAAAGGAGAAGGGGTAAAATGCATTCTGAAGAACACTTTGCTAAACGTGAAAAACAATGTTCCAGAACATTGTTTTGGCTAGATTATCAACTCTTCTTCAGGAAAACGCTGACCGGGAAATGCCACATTATGACAAATCATACGAAAGGGGGATATGTGTGTGAAAAGCGCGCACCCTAGCCGACAAATTGGGTTTATGTTAGTTTACAACTCGCTGATCGGTATGAAATCATTTGTGATGGCCATTTCAGTGCTCTGGGCAATTGATTTATTGTTTTTTCCACGTTCTAGTTTTGGTCGGTTGTGAACAGGTAGCACCTTATTTTTGGCGTGTGAAATTGCTAAATATATGGCGTTGAATATTAATTTGCCAATGTTTCCGACTAATGACAATCTCAAAGATCCAATCACTAAACAAATCAAAATCACGGCCTTATTTGAAAACGAATATAGGGAGAACTGTTGGATTCCTCTTTTGAGTGGTTGGGAATAAGGGTTCGCTGCCACAAAACGTATAGCGATCACGTTATGTCTCAGGAATGCCTTATTGCCATGCCCAGGCTAAAATAACGAAGCACTTCCAGTGTGAGCTTCACGCGTCCTTGGGGAGTTCCCTCAGCAACAGGACCAGATGAGCTGGAGTTCCCGGTTTTCGTTGATAGCCACCCCTTCGCATATCTAGCCGGTCCAACCGTCCCGGTATCATTAGTCCGATCCAAAACTGGATCTGCGGTACACTGCTGAACAGGTGAGAAGCTGCACCATTTGTCACAGTCGAAAGGAGAACCGATGTTTTCCAATGCGTGTGATTGATGAGCGCCTTCTTCTGGTTTCGCCCCCGGCTCGCGCGCTACACTTTTACCGGTTTTCGCGCGTTACCGGTTTTCGGAGATAAGGGTTTGAAGTTTCTCCTATTGGTGCCCTTGGTGCCCCGGATGGACCAGATCCCCACGGATCTGCAGCGAATAAATCCTGCTCTTTTAGCTATTACATGATTTCAGCAGCCTTTGGCCACGCTTAACCCTCGTCCTACCTGGTCGAATTCCCTCAACAGTTTTTTTTTTAATCGCAGAAAAGCGAGTCGGCCTAGCACAATAGCGCCCGGGATATTTGAACTGAGTTTAATTTCACACATTTGCACCAAATTTCAAGTTTGAGGCATGCCAGATCATGGGGATATGGGGTCATTCCCAAAGGCCTGCATGTCACAGATACGTCTTCCTGCGATAAGGACGACTTATCTAGAATAAGTAATTTGGCGTGGACAAGGGTCTTACTCAAGTTTTAGGGTTCAATGTATTTGCGTTGACGGCCCTCCCAAAAAGTGGGAGCCTCCCCTTTTCCGACGCTTATGTGGCAATATGCCAAATCGTATAATGAAGAAATGGCATGCCTTGATGCCTGATGCTTTATACTCACCTGGGTGTTTTTTTTAGATCTGACTCTTTCAAGACAGAACACGGTCATGACTTAGGGTTGTCCAATTGCGTAAAATCAGGGAAATTATTGGAAGCCGGTCATAAGGCTATTATACCTTCAACAGCTTTTTGTAAAAAGGTCACCTGAGGTCGTAACTGATCTTCGGGGGCCGTGTGGGCTAGTGGGTTCGTTGCCTGTTTTATTTTGCACTATTTTCAGTGTATTCCCGGTTCTATCTGCATAATTACGGTAATTATCAATAAGTCCTTAGCTCGGCTCAGATTTGAACTTTTAGATCTGCCTTAACCTTGCAGATATTGCTCTAGGTAGATAAAAAATTTGATATAATGTAGACCACCATGGCCCCCGCAAACCCCAAAACGGGCGTTCTTCTAACCCCCTTGGTTTTTATATCTGGGGAGGGGGAACTTTAGGATTAACTGCGGACTGACGTCACATCCCTCTTCACTGCGCGAGTTAATGCTTTGTCAAGCATTGATTAACGTGGGGTTAGACAGAGCGAATCGCAACTTTGCTTCTTACAATATTTCTCACCTGTGCTTCTTACAAACGACGTAAGTAAAGTTTGGTCCATACAATGTTAATGCATGTGCTTCATAATGAGTCTTGATCGTGTTGGTGTTTCCCACCCAGGTCTAGGCGCATGCTGTTTTTCCGTAAAATTGTATTTCGCTGTGCCATCATGACCCAAGATGCCTTTATTTAAAGGTACCTTCAAGTGGATTCCTTCACGCCTTGGTGACGTCACACGGTAGTCTGTCTAAGGCTATATCAATGTTTATCAATGATATCCAGCATGTTCCAAAAAGGCAATCATACTCAAAAACAAAACGTCTTATTTCCATATATATAATTCAGTTTAATTCTTTGTGGTCTCTCGCATTTGCAAGCGATCATCAAAATGTTTTTTGGAAAATTTTCAATAACGAAGCAGTGAAAAAATCCCTTTGCGCAAACATGACGTCACACCATGAACCGGCCCTTGCTCTTGGACGGGGCTGATTATGACCTATGTATGGTTACTCGCACTCTGCCACTATCAGGGACATTCTATGCTATGGGCATCAGCAGAATTAATTTCTACTTTTATCTTTCATGCATTACTCAACACTGATGAAAATCATTACTTCACCCGCCAGCAGATCAGAGCTTCTCTACTGAAAATGTGTGCTAGGATAGCTAAATATTTCGACTTTAAATACGCTTGTGATAGGCAGCTATTGGAAGATTTTCCCTGCATACAAACTTTCCATGTTTGAAAATGTGAGGATTAATCTTACTGTTTTTAAACATCTGTATCATCTGTATTAATCTACATCATCTCCATTGTTTACTGTTCGTAACCTTAATCTTTCTTTGGCATCTCGCTCTCTCGCTCTCTCGCTCTCTCGCTCCCTCGCCCTCTCGCCCTCTCGCCCTCTCGCCCTCTCGCCCTCTCGCCCTCTCGCCCTCTCGCCCTCTCGCCCTCTCGCCCTCTCGCCCTCTCGCCCTCTCGCCCTCTCGCCCTTCGCCCTCTGCCTTCTCTCGCCCTCTCCCCTCGCCCTCTCCCTCGCCTCTCGCCCTCTCGCCCTCTCCTCTCCCCTCCCGCCCTCTCGCCCTCTCCCCTCTCCTCGCCCTCTCGCCTCTCGCCCTCTCGCCTCTGCCCTCTCCCTCGCCCTCTCGCCCTCTCGCCCTCCCTTGCCCTCTCCTCTCGCCCTCTCGCCCTCTCGCCCTCTGCCCTCTCGCCCTCTCGCCTCTCCTCTCCCCTCTCGCCCTCTCCCTTCCCCTCTCGCTTCGCCTCTCTCTCTCTCTCTCTCTCCTTTTTTTTTTTCTCTTCCTTCCTCTTCTCTCTCTCTCTCTCGCTCTCTCTCTCTCTCTCTCTCTCTCTCTCTCTCTCTCTCTCTCTCTCTCTCTCTCTCTCTTTCATCGGGAACAGAAATACCCTCTGGGGAAACTGGCTTGTACTTAAGACTTCGTAAATTGCTCATCTCAAATATCCTGGTGACGTTCCGCAGTTTCCGAAGGCCTCCGGCTCCCGAGGCAGTCTATCTTTTGAGTGGGTATGGAAGCTTTTAGTGCAAGCGGCGATACCGCCCGCAGGAGGTATCTCTCACCTCGATGTTTGCAAAAAACAAACTCCATCGTGGGGTTCGTGACACCGGTTCTGTTCTCCAGCTTTGCGAAGTCTGTGTTTTGCTCCTGAGCTGGACCAGAGAAGACAGCGGGGTTTGAAGACCGAAAGGCCGTTGGCCGGTGTGCGGATTTGGAGTGTCGCCGGTAAAAAGCCGCCTCCGCGCCGGCTCCAGGATGGCCATTTTCCGGGTGTCACTGCTCAGCAACAAGGCCCGCGGTAACACGAAACAGAAGCCCCGACCACGGAAAGAAGAAGATAGAGAGAGAGAGAGGGAAAGAGAGGGAGCAGGGAAGAGAGAGAGAGAGAGTTAATATTAACAGGAATTTGAAATGGAGAAGTGCAAACAATGTTTTTAAAAAAATATTGGTTTGATTATAACGAAAAGAATCTCCAGCTAAATTTTCTGCAATGTCTGAGATCCAAATTTTAAAAAAGCTTGATATTTCTCTGCTGAGAATTTAAGAGGTGTAATTTTGCCTTTATACTTGAAGGAAAAATTACACAGGGATGGTTAGAAAGTGTTGGTAAATTTTGACCTCATCAATGACGTCACAGACCGAGAGATTGTGTATGACCTTAAAAGTTAAACAAAAGGGAACCTGTCAGGGAAAAGTTTTACCTTCTCTTAAATGGCTCATTATTTTGTAATTCGTTTTTTATCCAATACTAGCGACTAGCACCTGGTTCCTCAGCACAACAAAATAGTTGTATGATGCCATTAATCAGTAGGTTTATCTTTAATCTGGGCCACTTCAGGAAGAAGCCGAGGACCATCTTTCACGTTTTATCAGGAGGTTTCGTGGGTTTTCTGCCCAGCCCTTGTCCATGCATGGGCCGCCTACCGTCAGATCTTTATCAGCAGTGCATGCAGGCGGCATGGTAAGCTGATGCTGCCAGGTGACGGGACTGCTTCCTAACTTGGCGCTGCAAGGTCTTCAAATTGGCTGCAATTTCTTAGGAGATCATCTGGCGCAGCCTGCGGACACGTAACCACACGTTTGTTGCAACTTGAACTGAACGCAATGCAAAAGAAATTGCTATGAAAGAGTGATTCTCATATATTGACCTCTGAATAGCTTTTTGGCTGGAACATAGGCTTCCTAAATCTCATCCATCAGCCATTTTATCTAACTATTCGGCTATTGGGTGTTTTAAGCAAGAAGCTGCTTATGGGTGAACAATCCTTAACGCATTGACGGGGGGGTCCCGCCCCCTCGGGTTTTTCGGAGATAGGAAAACGGCGGCGCGTAGCGCGCCGTATTGTATACCTTTTCATTTTTAAACTCTGTGAAATTTTAGGTTGGTCATCTCGGTGGTCACCAGTACAGGTCGTGACCCGACCTCAAAAAGTTTAGATGATGTCGGGGGGTGAACTTATCCGAATGAACTCATATCATAATGACCCCATGTTCTCTAATATGTTGGTTTTTTGATATCATGACCTGGTCGGTCACGCATGACCTCTCCATTAATACATGGGAAAATGGTTTTAGGAATAACTCGTAACGGATGGTGATGAGCATTTATTTTAGCTGCATTAACTCGCCTGGGTTTGGTTTATGATATATTTTTATAATTTACCACCTACCTGGTAGGTTATTTATGGGTATATATATAATGCTGTATAATGTTGTTTTTATTTTACTTTTATGTTGCCCAAACTAATTTATTATCTTGACGATTTGACACTAATTACCAAATGTTTTTTGTGCAGACCGTTCCCGTGTTTTTGGGGTTAATTAAATAGGTTTTGTCTTCCTTTGTCGGTCCAAATGATAAAACTTCTGATGCAGCTTTTATAGAAGGTTTGTCGCCCAACTAACGTCTATCATCTCTGACACGTGTTTGACGCTGTACGACGTTCACTGTTTTTCCCGGCCCTGAAAATGTTGGTTCTGCAGAGGATCAAGTGTACTGCGCACTTTGGTAAACATCTACGTACCGTTCCACGCTTATCTCAGCACTCAGTTCTAGTGACTCCTGGAACACCCAGAAAACAGCACCAGGAGGGAATCTGGCATGGACCTCCTGTCTGGACTCATGTGATTAATTGAATCTGGATAAACGGAGACCGCAGCAAATAGGGCCTGAGCAGATGGTTTCTGCTAGAGTTTAGTATTATTAAAAAAAAGTCGCTGGCTTGCTATTCTGATCTACAGATGTTGTGCCTTGCTGTCGAGAGGCGTGAATTTGAAGCAGAGGGGGGGGTGGTGGCGCGTCTCGCAGTGCTTGGTGGGCTTCATTCCGTGCCAGCTGAGGTGCACCCGCTCGAATTGAAATCCTGCATCCGTACCTGGCTGGACAAGAGTGTCATAAGTAATACGGCCGACAATGCCAATCTCTCACGCCACATTTCACATCGGGACTGGAAGTTGTCAGCCCTTGCACTTCATTTGGGTTGCAGGGTTGGATATTCTTCCCGATCCGGGCGGATCCTCAGTGGTTTCACGCTGACATAGTAATATATACCTACCCCACGCGAGACCCAGAATCCAGACCCCAAATCCCCGTCCCCAACCTCCGGATCTCTACGCCTTCCTCAGAGTGTCCGCTGTCCATGTTCCCGTGCTCAGCTAAATCCGAACTCTGTATACTAGTGGGTATAGCAATAGGATCAGTTGTACTGGAATGGGCTCTTCACGGCTGCGTTTTGTGCGGTGCCAAGGCCACTGGAGCACTGGCTGAGGGCGTGACTTCGTTGGCGTGACAGAAGTCCCGCTACTTAATTGAAAACGCTCCTTTGATTAAGCAAATATAGCTGATAAGACAGGATCGGTCCATTGCAAATTGATTCTCACTTTTTGTTGTTGTTTTTAGACCAAGGGCACTGTTGTTGAATCAATAGCTTGAGCGGTTGGTTTGGAAACCGCCCCGAACAGCGCGCGCCGTGACAAAGGGTGGGCTGGGCGGATCGACAGCAAAGTGACCACTCTCTCGTCTGACCCCTGCACGTGACCTCTGAACTTCTGCCTCGCGGTCACCTCAGTCAGCCCACGCTCAGGGTCGGAAAGGTCAGCTGGTGCCGTTTTTCTCTCGTCGTTAGCTGTCCCTCCCTGTTGATTGGTGAGTTTTTTCTTCTTCAATATTGAGTGAATACTTTTGTGGTTCACAACAAGGCTCTTCAGAATGTTGAACAAGTCTGGTGTCGTAGACGAGTAATGACCTTTGGTGCACAAATGTCAGCTTATCATAAACTTTGCCTGCAAACATCTGCCATGTGTTCTGTGTGTCTCAAGCAGGATTGCGCCACTGCTAGGTGGACCCAGGGTTGTCGATATGGGGCATGGTCAGGGGCACCATCTGGACCAGGGGCGCCTTTTTGGGCAACAATACCTAACAGTTGGGCGCCAGGTCCTATCGTGGGGGCGCCGATATTCTCAATCGGGGGTGAGGGATGGAAGCAACATTTCAGGTGGCGCCACCAACATTTCAAGGGATACTGGGGGGTCGATTCGGGGGTGAGAAAGCGCCCCTTCAGACATCAGAAGTATGAAAATGTCACCGGTCGTGAAAATAGTGGAGAGGTTGGCACCAGACAGCTATTGGTTTAGGCCACTTGGTGTCTGTGTTCGCAAACTTCCTCTCATTTTAGCCTCGTGATTGATTTGCATAAGTATAATTTTTCAGAAATCTGGTGGAAATAACCTACTTGATGATTGAAGTATTTTCTTTCGGGTTTCAATATGTCTGAAGCTGGGGTTGGATCCAGGGTAGGGGACAATCAGGTCATACCCCTTCAAAGCGAAATAGGAGGGGCGAGGACCGCTTTTAGTCCCCCCCACCCCCCGCCCCCCCAAAGAAAACTAGGGTGTTAATCGGGGAGAACGTTTCACGTTTGTAAGGTGCCTGTCTGAAGGTGATGAATAATTCACTGTAACGGTCTAATCCCGCGGGCCACCGCATCCATTGCTCAACGTTTTTTCTCGCTGCCATGGGTGTGCCTCCCTCACCCTCCCCCCATCTCAACCGCCCAGCTGGACCTGTCCCCAGGTTGTAGCTTTATGCATTGCTTAAAGCTTTGCACTGCGCTCTTTGTGTAACTGAACGTTATGAAATCGGACACTCATTCATTCGTGTAATGTTTCTAACTAAATAGGTTTGGGACTTCCACAATGTTTCCATTGTTGAGTTTAGGCGGGAAAATCTGTGGTGGCGCCCTTTGTAGTATGTTGTCATTTGTCAGTGAACGTTCTTGTGAACAGAGATTAATTTCACCTTACGTAATTTTGTCAGCAGATTGTCCTGTCAGTATCTGCAGCAGGCAATCGCGCGTAACAAAAACCGTGCTTGTTACGGTATCAGTGGCTTTCGGTGGTACATGATAAGTGTGTGTGGTACACTCCACCCAACTTCATGTTCTTGCTTGTAAGGCTGACCTAAAATTCTCATTAGAACTCGCGTGACATGTTGCCTCGATAGATCTACATTGGATAGGTCAGAAATATATTGTGGAAATGCAGTATATGTTAGAGGTAAGGGACTAAAAGTGGTGACAATCATTGGCGGATCCAGGAGCAACTTTTGGAATTTGGTCCTTTGGGGGGCCAACAGATACTTTTAAGGCTTTGGAGGGGCCACGACCCCTTTGGACCCCTTGGATCCGCCAGTGGGGACAATGTGGTATAACCATTTGTAGCGTAAGCGAGCACATATTTATCTCGATTGTAGTGCGCTTTAATGACCTAAATTAGTTTTATCTTTTAGTCAAAACCCATGCCCTTTATTTACCACCGTGGCTCGCTTTTTTTCTATACAGCGGCAGAAAAAAAACCTGGCAAGAAGTCACCAATAGAGAGAGTATTCGATATCGTGCTTGCACTCTTAAGTCGTGCGGTTTGTATCCAGGACTGTGGCTCCGCGCCGCAGTCGCGTGGCTTCTGTCGCACGTGGCGTTCCGCAGCGCGGTGGAGGGTGGCAGAGGGCGGGGGGCTCATGAGTAATGCACGTCTCTGGGAAGGGGCTAAAAGTCCGGTGAACGAACTTGAAGCGATCATCCCCCCCAAACTGTAGCAAAGGCCAATAAGTGCGGCCTTGATCTGCCACCCTTCTGGCCATCAGTGTGTTGTGCTTGACCATGGAGAAAAGGGAACGAAGGAGACGGCGGTTTCGGTAGAATTTGTGTTCCATCCCATCTCGGCAGAATTTTGGTTGAGCCCTCCCCCCCGTTCCTGTCGGCAATCTCTATCCTGGATCCACCGATCACTGGCTCTGACGACTGCAGTCCATGTGCAGTCTGGGGGCTCCTGGCCCCCGGCCCTGACCCGACAACATGGTCCGCTGTGTGCCCAGGCCAGGTGACTCACCCCCCCCCCCACCCGCCCCCTCGGAACTGTTGCGTAGGCGACATCTCCAAGGAGACATCCAGTCGTATCTGAAGCCCTATGCCCTTCCCTGGCGATGGCTGGAGAGAGATTTCCTCACAAAATCCCACTGAGTTTCGTTTGTGCCGTTTTCAACTTTTGTTTACTAAACAACGAGAGGACTGCAGGGGGCCCACCTCACTCCTACTGTCAAGACGGGCAGCTGCAGAGGGAAGATTGCACTGCGCAATATGACGGGTGGAGGTCCAATTGTGGAGCGCAAAGTGCAGACTGATTTTCTATCATAGCCCAGCCTGTACGTACTTTCTGTATTCATATACCTATTTTAAGAATAAATCACGATGTTTCAACAAGGACATGGGAACATGGAGAGGAGGGTAACCCTCTGCCTTCCACAGTGGGGAGAGGGGGTGGGGGTTGTGCCCCACTTGGAGGCTAAAACATCTCGATTTACATAAGAAAAGCGATAAGTTTTTGCGTCAGTTCTGGTCTTTTTATCTCCTGAAGGCCTTGTTGCAATTGACTCTAGCGCATAAGTATGCTTCTTTTTTAACTCGAGTCAACGTAAGCAAGTTGTCAAACATTGCCTATGAAGCCCGCCCTAAAAACAATTTTCCCTCCCCTGCCTTTACAATTACCTCCCAAAAGGAATGTGTGATCTTGATGCAATTCTAGATTGGGGTGGTATAGAGGTTAATATGTATCGAAATTAATGAATTTGTCTTTACTTCTGTTAAAAAATGGTTACAAAGCCAATATTTTGTTATATTTAATTTTCCTTTGCTATTGAAAAGTCTTTATATCGGGGATCTGCTAATGCTTCCTGCTGCGATATACCTCATCATTTTGGCCAGTAATTAATATGAATGCAAGTGAACTGTTTTAGCTAAAACAGGCTGTTATTGTAACTTAACTCTAATTTCTGTTCATCCTATTGATATATTAAAAAAAAATATTGATATATTAAAATATATATTACTTTTGAAACTAGTCAATAGAAAATAATCATATTTATTTCTAATCGACATTTTCAGCCAAGCTTAACCCAAAGTTTATAAAAAGTCAAGGTACAAAAAATACTGTGTACCCAGCGTGACGTTAGTAGTACATCACATTGTCCTCATTAACAATTATCGTGACCAGTCGGGGAGGAGGGGTCAACAGGGACAAATTTGTATATCTGTTTTCTCTGCAAACGGTAAGTTCCGGAAAAATGAAGCATCGATCAAGTGGTTTCTCAGCATGCTCTATCACATGCCTATCTCAGTTCAAATCCCGTTATGAGAGCGCCACATTTCTTTTAACTTTGTAGGTATGTATGTACCTCCTCCCTCGACCTGAGCTCAGTACTGGCGCTCGTATATATATATATATATATATATATATATATGTCAAATTACTTGCCCATTAGGTTAAGTACTCATTAACTAAGTAGGTGCAAGTGCACCATTTCTGGCAGGGGCATTGTCACCTAGCACATATAATTCCGGAATTCATATGATCGATATGATGAGATCAATCCCGTTTCCACGAAACCCAGGGAAATCGGGCGAAGGCAGTCTGGCAATGTTAAATAACGAAACGAGGAACAAAGATGAAATGATTTCATTTCATTTCTTTCGCACTAAGAAAGGGTTAATCGTATGCACCTGTTCATGGACTGGGCCATAAAGTCATATATCTGGCGGTCACCCAGCGATGAGCTGACTGCAGTTTCACTGCCATTTGAGCGTCATTGGAGCGAAGAGTGCCGCTGGCGCCGGTCGTCTGGAGCAGCTGTGGACTCAGTCGTGACTGTTCAGTTATTAAGTGATGACAGCAACCGGCGCTGGCTCTCTACACTGCCGACTGGTCAGATTTTCTGGCTAAAACAACGGACCAAAAATTACATTTCAATGGTCACGTGTTTTTGTTCTGCAGCTTCCGAAAGTATCAGCATTTTTGACGGGCTATATTCCAATTAATAACATTAACCACCATGTTTACTTTACAAGCCAGCGTTCCGTGTAGGTCAGTTAGAAGCCCGCTGCTCAGATAACTAGTGGCAGCACGTGTGTGAAGGCTTGAGATCGACTCCCCTGAGACGCTCAGGCGATCAATATCTAGCTGACATAGACCAGCTGGCAACTGATCGTTGACAGGATGACCTGAGCGGGGACGTCACCCGGGTCCTTTTTAGGACGTTAGCCTTCGCGCTGGTGGGGTTAATTTTACCCCTAAGGATTTTCCAAGGTGGCCAAAAAATGGTGGCGCACGCAGCATCTCCGAATCTGGTACAGCTGTTTCCTGATCCTTTTGTCATCTTTTCTGTAAATTTAGATTCAAGGTCATGTTAGGTCAGGTCACCAGGCCAGGTGTTAAGAAGCCTCACTTTCAAAAAAATGCTCTAAGTGGCGCAGTGAGAATATGTTTAATCTGCTGATCTGAGGTACATGACACAAAATAAGGCCACCAAGCACTACAACGTGAAGTAACTGATTTTTATATCGGTGACCTAAGTTCGCGTACGACCCATGACCTCCGCATTATAAGCCTGTGGGGAAATTTTGAAACGCCTGCATTGCAGTGCGTACATATAAGATTAACTTTAAGATTTCAACACCAAGCATCCATGGCCCATTCCTAAGGCTGAAGCTTATATTTTGCTTGCCAACCTTGCAGGTCATCTGAGGTCAATAATTGTTTCGGGAATTCGTCTGATAAATTTTGACTTAACAAAGAAAAAGCTTTCACTTCATTCATCATTGTGTTTGTATTGTCGCTGCGAGTCCAATGACATCATAATCACACCAGGCTACTTCAAGTCAATTAGTTGACCTGAGATCAGGGCAGCCTTGATCTGAGGCCAGGCTAACCTTCGAATTTTTCCTAGCGTGGTAAAACCGTATACCGTTGATAGATTACGTATATCATTCGAACCTAGTATCATTCAATCCGTATTTACAAGATAATTTCAGTGGTGTATCAATAATGACCCTATCATATTCGGTTTGGAAATTATTGGCGAAAAAGTAAATCACCCATATTACCTATGGTTAGCGTATCGCCCTCGACCTCGATTGACCCCAGTTTAGACCAAACATAAGCTTAGAAGCCGCTGTCGAAAGTGCCTATAGGACTACTGAGTAGCTCAAGCAGCTGCGCCAGCTGTCAGAGCTGTTATGTCTTGTTCAAAGTTGGCACCCGAGACGATAGGACCTACGCTGATTCCAAAAGGCAAACATGTCACAGAAGATGTCCGATCTTACGTCAAACACCTTCAACTCGCTCAGGAATTAACATGGAAAATCCAGATGTCATTGCGCTAACGCGACTTCGGTGCCTTATATCATTGGACATTCTAAGCAGGGCGAATCATCAGGTTTTAAAGCGCTGATTATTTTATGAACGGGATGGTTATGAGGATTTAGTGCCAACCAAATACATACTGTTTAAAATGCATTAGATGCTGTTTAGTGAGTAGACGCATTGGTACCGAGGGTTGTTTTTAAATGTATATGCTCCTGTTAGATTTTACGCGATGTGGTACGTGTTCTTTAGCTGAAGCTGCAAGGGCTGAAGTGTTTTGATGCGTAAATCAATTGGTCGTGCTCAGAGCCTTTTTCCCGACTTTCTCCGTGTTTCGATGAAAAATCAAAGCAGGTTTTCTGTGATGGACGGGAGCTAAGAATTGTGTCTATGGAAACGGAGACACACTTCTTACAACGGAGACACAATCCACGACTCTGGGTCGCTACCATATCATAGGTCTATAGGGCTCATATATATAGATAATAGGATATATAGATCTGGGATATATAGATCTAGGATATATAGGATATAGGATGTATAGATCCACATGTAAATCTAGGATATTGCTATCATATCATAGGGCCTATCAACTTACACCAAGCCGTAGTGTAAGTTGGGCAGGTCACCTTCAGCCAGTTGGAGGGCATATGGAAACCGAGGCATCTAAAGTAGCCGTTACTGATTTGGAATGCACTGAAACAGTAGTGTGACAGTCTATTTAAACTGCTGTTTAAATTTCCGGCGACTCTCAGACGATGGACACGTCACCGGGACGGTTAGAGCCGGGAGTCCGGCTTGAACGCTGCATAGTGATGAAGCAACGGTCGGCGCGGAGTGGACGCGGCCCGCGTACAGTACGGCAGAGCCGTAGCGACAGTCCACTGCTCAGTTCAAACTGCACCACCGCCGGGTCTCCGCAACAACACCACGCCTCAGATCCGGTCCGCAGCTTTTTAGCATTACACGTTGGCGGCTCGTGCGCGTCCTCACTATTTCAATAGCTCTGAGCTCTATCCAAATCCACACACAACTTCACATTATCCCGGTGAAGTATGACTCAACTAGTTTCATATCTGATGTGTTTGTGTTTGGGCCTGCACTCGAGTTCCTTCAGCATGGTTAAACTGAATGAGTCCGGCTGTATCCCAAATGAGTGTAAGCGGCTGTCCTCAGAAAACGAGCCATGAAACGGACCACGCCTGTATGCGGCAGGAACTTTTCGAAAGTGCTCCAGTTAACAATTAAGTATGGTCATCGTAGATTATCAAAGTGTGGATACATTGGCAATGCTTTATTACCGGCTATGTTTTCTCCTCATCGTGTGGCCAATTTGGTTTTAGCTGGAACAGACTTTCGCAGACTTTCACACTCCTGGTTGCGGTTCAAAGCTGCACTCCTTTATTAACGTTTTCACACGAGTGGGCACAGTAAAAGTGACGTGGTTACGTTTGCTGCTAGATGAAGGAACATCGCGTTTCAGTGCTTTACTGTCCCTATTATTGAGCTGCTTTTTGCGCGGGTTAGTGCCACCCATATGGGATAATATGCCACTGCGTACATACATTATGAAGGGGCGTGGACTGGCCACTTCCAATGAAGTGTTGAAGTTGTGTTGGCATATCCTATACATTTTTGCATTACATTTTTGCGAATTCAAATTAGTTTGGTAGAGTTCAACAAGACTGCAGGAAAGCTAAAACGCACTTTATGATGCTATTATCTAATATTATTTTGTTTATTTACATTGTTTCAAACTTGGTCACCCCAATGATTTTAAACATCCATGCTCCTGTCATCAGGCACCAAAGTAGTGCTCTGCGCAGGCATTTGCATAAAAGATAACAGAGCTGGAAAGCAAAGTGTGTGTTCTCGCTTTTTTACCAAACCTTTGGCTTTGCCACCCAATATTGGCTCCCAATTCGAAGTGAACAAGTGGATTAAAAGGCGTTGTCAGGTTCCAGTGAGTACTAAGTGATTGTGATATACTGTGGATTTGAATTGTTTGTATCCCAAAATTGATAAAACCAAAATTTCTGTAGATTGAGTGTCAGTTTCGGAAAACTCTGTAAAGCCTGAGCCTGTGACGGATCTGCTTCATCTGTTGGACTTGAAATGATTTTTTTCAAGATGTCTGCTTCCGACCTCTCCGAGAGCTGTTTGTGTTTGAAATCGCTTACAATTTCCATATCTAACGAACTGTATCGCTCTTCAAACTGTTCGTAAGTTTCACCTGTTTAAGCCCTGGGATGGAATGGGTAAAACCCCGAAACTGCCATTTCATGAGAGGGGCCAGCCTGACAAGAGGGTCCTTATTTGGGTTTGGGCATTCTACTATTCACACTGGATCCACCCTAAAAACGCTGCCGCCTCGGACCTGACACGGTTCCCTGTGGCGCGTGATTGGTCCTTGTGTCTGAGCTGGGGGACCGCTGACTCCTGCATCACACCATATATAGTCCTCTGACGTCACCATCCCTTGTGACGTCACTGACAGCCCGTCTGGCACTTAAAGGTCTTAAGTAATCACCTGTGCCCTTCAATGGAGTTATTTCAATGCCTCCTAAGCGAAAACCAATACCAGTACAAAAATGATTGGTCTATTATCAGCTCATCGGCCTGCAGTTGGTGATTGTCTGAACATGGCAGGGTCCTTGACTGGTGTGACGTACAGGTGCAGGCAGTGGGGAGGATGGGTGTGCTCCCCTGCCGGTCCCGGCCCAAGGGCAGCCAGCTCACGAAATGTGACGGCGCACCGAATTACGGCTGTGTCATCCCAGCGGCGTCCCTGAGCGCCGTGCAGGCCCGGGCACTCACCGGCTGGGCCCAGCTCCCACCGCCTCAGTTCCGTGTACACGCTAAACAATCACGCAGTCATAGGCCTCGTTCAACTGGCGGCTTCGTGAATGCTCGTGCGGGATGCACCATTTTTTGTTCTGCAGCGAAGGCGGAGTTTTGTATGCAACGGTCTGCGCTGGGCAAGCGTGACGTGACGGTGTCGTTACCTCATTTATTGTAGTGATCAGTGTATATTTCATGCTTCGATCGTCTAGAATAATTAACAAATCACGCTCCATTAAGCATTTACTCAGTTAGTTTACTTTACATGCTAATGGCGAAATCTTTTCAGTGGCATTGCTTTCAATGCCAGGGGAAAACGACGGTATAATTTGTGTTAGTTCGTGGGAGGTATGACGGCGACTGCTTATCTCATTGCGTCAGTCCACGGCTAACAGTTTGTTGACCTTCTAAAGTGAGGCGCCACTTGTTCTAGTCGAATATTCCAACGTTGTCTATTTATGAGACGTAATGCAGCTGTTATTTATTAGAGGATGGCCAGCCACTAGGTGCCATCATCCACGGACGGGTCAAGGCTTACCACGTGCACTGGAGCATACAGTGTCTTTTTTGTTCCCATCGCCTACCGTCCGTGAAGCGATTTCACGATCTGGACCATTAAATGATGTTCTGTTGTCACTTGCTAACTACCAAGCGCATCTTAGGAAAATTATTAAGCGATTAAGGAAACATGGCACCTTGGTGCAATTTCTGGCTGGAATGGTTTTGAGGACATTGTATTGAAATAATTAACTTGGCCTTATTTTTGCCGAAAAATGGCTAAACTGCCCAATATTTTGTATCACTTTATTTTCCTCTGCAAAATTGTTCAGAGCCTTCATACCTCCATGTAATGATTCGGCAATTGTTTGTGCCAGATTTAACCATTTTGGGTTGGGCCACAAATAATTGAGATGCACAGTGACGGTGAATTTAAGGGGGACACCATAGGCTTTTCAGCCCAATTTTTCCAGTCAACGCCATAGGGTCAATGTAAAAATTTCTGATTTAAGAGGGGGCACCGTGCCCCAGTGCCCCTAGTTCCGCTGCCAGTGCAAATGCAAATGAAGTATCTTACCTGAAAAGCACTATAATTAGGTCCCTAACTGACACAGGCTTCCAATTTCTGTTATTTCTCTTGATAGGTATATAAAATATATTTCACGTTTCAAAATCGTAATTGAAGAAGTTGTGCACATTTATAATTTCCAGTATCAAAATCACGTTTAGCACATATTGTAAGCGCTCCAAGTAATAAATATCTGTGCACCCCGCGGATTGTAACATTACGTCACTTTCCTAAGGCTGCCTCATACCATGTGGCCAGCCGGGAAGAACAGGGTCGAAAGGGCTTGAATTTTGCATTTTTTCCGTGAACGATAAGTTCTGGGAACAATGAAATATCGATCAAGTGGTTTTGCGGCATGGTCGCTGCACTTGGCCATCTTATTTCAAATCACATTATGAATGTGCCACATTTCCTTTAAGAAGCTAAGGATGGCCGTAAAAGACTATAACTTCGATAAGTCTGATTGTCTTGTCAAATTTATGGGTCGCCATTGAAGTTCCGCTGATTGGATCCGCCAACCTTTCCTGATATTCTTACGATAATTTTGGATTTGTTGCGTGATCTGGAGTTGGTTTGGCTCTGGTCACGTGCCACGGCATTGTCGGACGATGACAGAAGTGAGTGCTGAGACGGTGTCCGACGATGCCAAAAGTGAGTGCTGATCTGACGCCGACGCTGAGGTTCAGCTGAAACCTGGTCTCTCTCAGTTAGGGGTGAGTGATGCCGCCGACCCGCGCGAATAATGCACTGGCCAGCTATTCATCACACCGGGTGCCGTGATAACGACCCTCACCGACGCCCCCAAAGTTCAGGGCTCACCCAACGGCCACCAGGGCATTTGTAGCCGAAGTGCCGCTGTTGTTTGGTTTAAACAGCAGGCACGTGCCGTGTACCCGGAGCGTTCCGCCTGGGCTCGCCGGGACGTCTACAACTTCACTTGTCCGGGGACCCTGCAGTTTGCAGTTAAACAAAGGGCACGGCCGGGAGCACCGCGTAAGTGCAGTAATTCGAGCGAACTTGGTGAGTCTTTTAAGCGGCAGCAGCCTCAGCGCCGCCTTAGCGGGCGGGCAGGTGGTGGTTTCAGCACGCTCTGTGTGCAGGGTGCGCTCCACTACCGGTGCAGCCGGTCAGATCCCGGCATATAAGGTCAGAGCCAAAAGGCGGCGGCCGGATCAGCGAGCACGTCAGGATTCACTCTTGCCTGTGCAGACGGCGCTATGGCGAGTGTCGCGCCCGACAGTGGGCACTGCTGCCCTTTAGGGAGATGGTTAGTCACGGCTGCAGCAACTCGGAGAATCGCACCCAAAACCGGTCCGGCGGCCGCAGTCGGTGCTGGCGCTCCCTGCTGATGAAACCGCCCCAGGACTAGAATATCAGCCATCAATACTGATGGTACCTCATGCTACGTGCTTTATTTGTATGTAAATTATGTGAAATACCAGCCATCAATGCTGCTGGTACGACATGGTAATGTCACAATGTTTTATTTCCTAGGCGAAATATCTCAAATATAATTAATCAAAACTCTTAGCATCTCATACTGCAGTACACTACTTTTCACGACCGTATCGAACATGGAAGCAGCGATGTTGCTATGACGTCGGAGTAGATGCACGCTCACCTGTGGACAGGTCATCAGTTATCGAGTCTCTGAATGGACCATGTTGGCCAGGTAGGTGTCAGTGCGATTTCTCGCTCAGGATTGACGACGAGACGATACGAACAGACGGCAACGGGTTCCTCAGCAAATCTGCCGTCACCTGCGGCATGCACTTACACACTGGAGGCGTTGTCAGTCATGCATCAAGCTCAAACGTTTCTACGGCGCGGCGGTCTCCTTCAGTTAGCCCGGGCTGATGACCACACTGTGGGAATATTGATAGGTCTTAGTCACCAGCCTAGACGCTATCTTGGTGTTAAATGCACTAACGCTCAATTGCGCTTTGTTGAATTTTATATTACACAAAGATGGCATATTAGCTCTTATCCACAGAGGTTGATCGAGGGGGGGCAAAGAGGCACTTGCCCCACCCCCTCCTCAGATCGACCCTCAGCGGCTCTGAAATGATCACGACGCCCCCTGAAATGTCTGAAATGTCCCCCAGGATTTCCGTATCGCCACCCTCACGATAGGATTTGGCACCCGCTTGAGTTTTACCGTCCGAAAGAAGCACCCGCTGGTCCGCCGGATGTCGCATCACCCCGTCATTCTCCCCCTCCCCCCCGCTGGGTCCGCATATGCCCTTTCATACTCATTTCAAACAAACATGTTCAAGGTGTTTGTTTCGTGTCCTAGCTGAGATTTGTATCTGGTTACTAACTTAGTCATTCCACAACAGTTAGTGGTTTCGCAACCTTGTGGTCATTGTGATTCTTGTTTCCCTGATAGCCCCACGCTGGCCCTGAGCGCGCCAAAGCACCCTAACGACCTGACTGATCCGATATTGACTCAGGAAGGAAGCAGACTGTGTGACCATCTCTCTATTTGACATGCGGTGAAGGACGCATGTTCGACATGGACATAATCACTGGTGGATCTGGCGCTGGGGTCGGCGACACAAGGCCTGATTTCCCTCAGGGGTGGGACCGAGACAGGATCTTATATTGACACGTGGAGGAGTAGAGCGCTATAAGAATGACTAAAAGCACATGCAAAATACGCAGGTTTTAAGAATGTATGCTGCTAATTTTTTTCGAACCAATCGATACCGATCGCCTATCGGAAATATCCGAGAAGCATGATTCGTTGGGTTTATGACCGCGTGATGGTTCAGTTATGAGGGACTGAGGGCACGAGCTGCAGGTGCAGGCTACACACAGCCAGGGGTCGCTCTGCAGTAGCAGCAGAAAGACGACTGCCGTCGACTCGCGTTCGACACCAGGTCGAGAAAGTGACGGTCCAGTTCTCGCGCTCCACAATCGGTCGTCGCACGATGTCACCTCTCGTGTCGGAGCCTCCCTGAGTGGTGAAACGCTTCGCCGTGCCCCCGGGTCCTGCCCGCGTCGCTTTGCCGCGCCTCCGGGCTTCGCCCGCGGCGAGAGACAAGCCAACGACCGTCAGAACGGTCATCAGATCTCGCTTCCATGTCTGGCTTTTTACTTGTTTCCTGTTGTGGTCAGCACATTCCTATGATGTGGCGAATAAAAACCACCCGTGGTACGGGACGGACAGTGGTCATACTGATCTGTCTTTGAGTGCTGCTGGTGGGACTTTTTTCTATGCCGCGGATGGTATTGTTAGAAGTTTCACTGATTGCAGTGATTATGCTTCTGACTGTGATGAGAAAAGCAAAAGTATTATTTTAGTATCATATAGCGCCGAGAAAGACAAAAAGTAAACGAGTAAGGAATAAATGATAGTTCTGTTTCATCAGAACCCTGTGGGCTAGCAAACTCATGTCCCCATTTTCCCCTATACGCTGTATTAAAAATGTTCGCATGCATTTATTTCCGCAATTATATTTTACCAAGGGTCAAATTTAAATTAGAGAGGCAGTTAAGATTCATTCTTGTCTGTCGTTCCCATGGAAGGGAAATTGTCCTTCCCGGAAATGTATTTATCAACATCCTTACCTAGTTACCAAATTAACCTTACAGCAACTTTTTAAAAAGGTTATAAGCTGGGAGTATGGAACAGGTTTTTCTTTTTGTAGTGGCCAGGTTGAGTATTTAGTGCCGCCGCAGGCACAGGAAGTTGGAGGGGGCAAGAGGAGGCTGGGCCTGTTTAACAAATTAAATTAAAAATTTTTTTTATAAAAAAAAAAAAAAAAAAAAAAAAAAAATTATTTTTTTAAAAAAAAAAAAAAAAAAATTAAAATTAAGTATAATTGAGAGACAACCGTTTTGAAGAAGCGCCTTCCTAGCGGGACATCGCACCTAAAGCTGAGGCAAAATCTTACATATACTGATCTGCATGGTCTCACTGGAATTAAAGTAAAAACATTGTAAGCATACTTATTTTAGATGCCAGGTTACTTCTATTGAACCACGAGCTGGAGTCCGTGGCTTGCTCCGCCGAGTTCCGCGGACCCAGCCTCCGCTATTCGTGTCGCCTGCCACTGAGTTAATGCCTCGCAGATCCAGCCCTGAGGTGAGATGAATCATCTGGTCACTCCCGGTAAAGCCATTCGTCGGAGGTCTTGACCACTCGGGGACGAAGAGGGGGCGGAGACGGACGCCGGAGAAGGGGCCGGCGCTGCAGGGGGCAGGGTCGCCGTGGCGCCGGGAAGGCGGCCACCGCTCCGTGTCCGCTCTGCAGCCGGGCGTCGACGTCGGCACGGTCCCTGCACTGCAGCACGCTGGCCAATAACCATGTCAAGGTCCGCGAGGACGCCTGATAGGGCGCGATGGGCCGCGCTCGTCACTGCCGGGTCGGCCACACGCGGAACCGCGGCCGACACCGGCGTAGGCGCCGAGCGCCGGCGGCCAGGACACGGGCCGCGCCGCCGCGCCTCTGTTTACACTGCAGACCGCGCCGCCGCCGGTCATCGGCGAGACGCCGCGTCCTCCCCGGCTCCGCGTCCTCCCCAACTACCTGCTCACATCAACAGCACGTGAGACGTGGAGAGTAGCACCCGGGCCGAAGATGTTAGATCACGGGGTCCAGTCTCATTTGTGGTGTATCTCTGGCTATATGTTACACATTCGCAAAAGCCCACACTGATGTCATTTATCTATTTTAGATGTGCATTTGATTTTGCGGAAAACCATTGTCTTGTCAGATTTGGATGGTGGGTTCCAGGGTATTTTATGATTCAATTTCATCTCGGCTGATTTATCGTTCTCCGAGAGGCACTGTTGGGTGCCGGGTGTTCAAGGCCGCTGCCTGGCATGTGTCGAATCCATGCAGAGGTGTCAAACTTCCCCGATGCCTCCCACCCTCCCTCTTCGCCTGGCACGCTCCTCCTCCCTTGATCACCACCAATGCTGCACGTGGTAGCAGTGCGGGAGTGGGGCTTGCTGTGTGGAGTGGAAGGTTACCTTAGATTCCCTTTCCTGTCATAACCCATGAGCAGTCGCCACTCCAACTCCGAGTTCCGGACCCCGTGCCAACACTTCCGTGGGCTGAGCGGAAGAGCCGTGTCAAGGACCGAGCTCTCGGACCTAAATAGGATGCCGGCCGCCAGGGGGCGGATTGGTGAGGCAACACAAGGCCCTGCTGCTCGTGCAAAGGTCATACTACCGCTTTAATGAGCTTCGTTCTTCAATCCACCCATGCTAACAAATAAATATCGCCTATGATCGTGGTACGGAAACGCCCAGGTGTGGGGCGGTGGGTCAGCTGGCGCCGAGGACCAGCGAGACCCGGCCTGAGCGCGGGCGCAGGTGTGCCCGTCCGAGTCGTCTAACCTTGAGACAGTTGGGTTTGTCGCGGTCGCCGTCTGTGATGGCCTGCATCGATAAACAGCACCGCGACCGCTCGGCCGCCGGGCTATCACAGCTGTACCCGCCAGAAAGCCGCATAAGCCCGCTGGAGGCCTGTAGTGGGCCGACGGGCTGCATTGTGTGGCTGGAGCTTTCGTCTAATTGCGGGATGGGTGCAGCTGTTAAAAGTTGCCCTGATCAAATCTGATGTAAAACCTGTAAATATGAGGGACTGACTAAAATTATCAGTTTATATGAATCCCCTCTATTTATTAGTAGCGTTTCTATGCGTCTGTAATATGTGTTTTACCTCGCATCGCTAATCGATTCAGCGTTAGAAGTGTGCTTCGAACTGACAAACCGGATTGGCAGAGAAGAATATATAGAAGAATATCCCCAACCACAGCTGTCCTCGGTATCCCGAAACCGCACACTTCTGACGCCCACCCCGTCCGCAGTGTTGACCGGTACGACGCGCCCAGTCGAACGCGCAGCGACGGCGGTCTTCGCGCCGGGCGCCGCCGACTCTCCTCCAGCCCGTCGTCGTCGACGCGTCGAAGTCGACACAAGCTCAACCCACGGCAGGTCAGTCCGCTGCGGTGTCATTGAGCGCTCACTGTCGCCCCCTCCCTCACTCTCTCCCAGTCCGCTGATGTGCCGGTGAAGGCTCACTGTCGCCCCCCTCCCAGTCCGCTGATGTGCCGGTGAGGGCTCACTCTCGCCCCCTCCCAGTCCGCTGATGTGCCGGTGAGGGCTCACTCTCGCCCCCTCCCAGTCCACTGGGATGCCGGTGAAGGCTCACTGCCTCCTCCCTCCCTCCCAGTCCGCTGATGTGCCGGTGAAGGCTCACTGCCTCCCCCCCTCCCTCCCAGTCCGCTGATGTGCCGGTGAGCGCTCACTACCCTCCCTCTCCCTCCAGCTACCCGCGTGGCGTCAAGCTTTCGTTACGGTGACCAGTGCTTGTCTATGAGGAGATCGGAAGTTGCGTTCGGTCGCCTTACAAAATGCTACACTTCTCAACTATGGTCGTAAATTGCTGATGTGATCCGAGCCAGCTTTATTAACAAAGACTTGTTCGATGTAGTCCTCCGGTTTGATCCAGCTCCGGCGTTAGGTAACCCTCCGGTTTGGTAACGTGATACGGAAATGTGCGGCCTGTGTTGCGTTTAGAGCAACATGCTTCGAACACACCTCAAGCCAGTGATTTATATCAGGTAAGGCTTGATTACCTGTTGCAGTTACGCTAACAATAGGCACTTGCACCATCTTTATTCGTGACACATTGTTATGCTTAATTGCTTACTGTATGGCGGCTCTTTTCAACTCTGGGTGGTGCTGCCACACCGCATTACAGTTAAATACATATCAGCGCACGGAATCTGTCGTGGCTGCTCCGAAATGCCCGCGCTAATTAATTATCACTGTCAATATATCCAGTGGCTCAAGAAGTAATGTACAATAGTCCAAACCCAATAATATTGATGATAGCTCAGTGAAATAAAAGCCATAAGGGCTTTTTGAGAGAAAAAAATCAAAAGGTTGCACCTATTTGTTATTTCATAACGGCACAGATCAAAAGCTTGATTGTGTGCTACTGATCCAAGAGGGGGAATATCCTCAAATGAAAATCGTTCCCGTTTACAAGCGTAATGCAACAAAGGTCTGAATTTCTGGTCATGCAATTCATACCTCCCTTTTCCAGCAGACCGCCGGAACTCTGAAGTAAAGTATGCGAGCAATGTTCTTTTCTGAGGGCTAAGATTTCATTCCAAATAAATGTCCGTGTCTCTACGTCTAGTGATAAGTTCTAAAGTCAAATTATATACATTTGATTATTACTATAATTTATTAGGATCACTTTTAGCAGGTGCACGTGAAATGTTACCAACAGGGAGTATTGGCGTGGGTATTTTCTACGGATCCTTTCCACCGGGCCAGAGAGAAGACGGAAGACAGTTTCCCACCGTGTATTTTGAAAGTAGCGATGAAGCCACTAGGCCACTCTACTCGTTTATGGGGAAACTAAACAAACAAAGACAAAAATTGAATTATCCCTCACCATAGCTTGTGGGGAACTGGTGCTGAAATTTTACTCTATAAGCCCCTTATTAAGATCAGTAGCTTAAGTGTCGAAAAAGAAAACCTCACAGGATGGGCTGGACTAGCGCTTCGAATCGACCATACTTCTTGATAAGACTAGGGAAACGGTAGTGTATCTTATTTACGGTCCAGCCGCAATATTAAGATGCTATTACCCCTATTTGTTTTTTTCAAACGATTTCCAAGTTTCAGCTGACGTCGGGAATGAAGCAATATCTTAGTGAAGAGCCTGAACAAAGATTTCTGTGCCTCATTGAAATTATCGTGGAGATATCTCTTGTGTGATGCTTAATGTGGATCATGGTACATTTAACTAATCAGATTTGCAAGGGATGGGCTATAACATTTATCCTAAGGTAAGATCAACTTGTCTTAAAAATGGCGGATTTCAAATATGATTGTATCTAGGCATGTTCAGAGACTATGTGGAGGTGGTTACGAAACTGTGTCAGTGTATGGATAAAGCTAAACAATTTGACAAGGTGAATTAAAATCCATTTTCAAGTCTTGCACGCCTTGGCATTGGTGGCGTCTGGACGGCTTTACAAAGCTATGAACTTTGTTGGCAATTTTAATTTCCCACAACTGTCAGCAGTCACGAGCTGCCTGCATCCAGCATGCTCGGCAGCACGCGTTTGTCTTTGGCCGGAGAGCCACCATCGTGACGGTGGATCCACATTCCTCCGGCTCTGAAGACGACATTACCCAGCGGCGTCTCCCAAAGTTTTATCCCGAAATGGCCCACTATCAGGCTTAATCACGTTACAACGTCAGTTTTAAGGCCTGCGCAGACGACCTCAGCCGTAAAAGAAGCCCGGATTTAACGTTGCTGGAACTGGCTTTCCGTGGAAGTTGAGGAGTGTTTTATACTGAGCCCCGGGGCACTGTTTGCAGCGGCGTTTGAGGGAGTCAGCCTTTCCGTTTTGATGGTCTGCTTTTCTCTGCACTGTTTAACCAAGAGTGCCATTTCGTTCAAGTTTGAACATTAAACGGGCTAGGCCGGAATGATGGTGAGTTGAACTCTGATCCCTTATTCTTTACCGAATTCCTCCGATGAACTGAGGCCTTGTGTTCAGTGTTAGATACAGTGAATAATAGTTGCTGTAAACACCCGGCCCTTGAGTTTAATCATGGTGAGTGCACTTCTATACCAACCATAAATTTGTATATTAATCAGCGACACTTATGTGTACACATTCAAAGCAGGGGTCACATCAACAATGTTTAATATATGAAAAACCAGCATAGGTACAGCAACATCCCAGGCGTTTTTCTATGCTCAAGACGGCACCCGATGGAGGTTCCTAAGTTTCCCGTCGTCTATTTTTCTGAGGTGGCCGGAAAACGGCAGGGGAGGCTTACAAATTACTTATCCACATGTCAGAGAATCAATGTTCCCCTAATTTGTGAAATAGTTTTGGACAGCAAATAAGAATTATGTTCTTAGATGTTTTAAAAATCAGAATTATCTTTTAGATAGCCAGAGATACGCTGTCGCACCAGTTCAGCCGTCTTGTAGGCTCATTGATAAAGTTATGATGCCATGTGATCGGGATGGTGTGCCGTTGTTAGCTCAGACAAAAGCGAATGTCGAGACCAAAGGTCACAATGTCAAAGATCAATAAAATATCAACATTTTAGGTTCAGAGACCCCGATACTTCCCGCAATACGATGACACTCGTATGAGGCGTGCCTACGATGTATGACGTCATAGTAAACGCCCGGCCCGGTTGGCCTCTGAGCCACCTTTGCCCTGGTGGGGAATGTTCAAACCCCCTCGATCTCGGCTTCTCTGCGGGATAGTGACAAAAGGCGAAAACTGGTGGATAGCTCATCAAAATTCGTGACGAAACTAAATCAGTGACTTTTTGACTCAGGTCAATATTTAGGTTATGACAAGTCAAATCAGGTGATAAGTTAGAGAAGAGTTTCTGAACTCTAGCGTCTGACAGAGTTGAGTTAGTAATAAATTGAGGCAGAGTGACAGAGACAGAGTCATCTGACAGACTTGAGACAGACAGACAGACAAGTAGACAGACAGACAGACAGACAAGCAGACAGAGAACATTTCACTGAGTTGAGTAATAAATATGTAGGCACAATTTTCTTCCTCTCGTTACGGCAAATCAAATGACGTATTATATGACCATACTAAGTCAAAACATACAAATGGTTTGACCCAAGATCTGGTCAAAATCACCATCTGGCCTAGCATAGTCAATATGGATATCAATCGACTGGCAACAATACTCAAAATTTAATGGTAAAATAAAAGCGTTATCATAATTTCCTGCAAAGTTATTGACCCAAGTCTGAAAACCTGCTTAAGTAGTCCAAATGACCTCTCCTGGGTCACAGGTTTAAACTTTCAATATGAATCTGGAAAGGGGCCTAGGATACTACGATTTGGAGAATAGCAAGGTATTGTAAGTTTTATCCACATAAATAAAACTCTTTTTGGCCAATTCTCGTTTTCCCTATGCCTTTACACAGGAGAGGTCATGATCCCTACCCGACCCTTGGTCATTGCTATGAAAAATCCCGGCATAAATTTTGTGGCACTCGGTGGGACGTGACATGAGCGTCAATTTGATAGATTAACCCTGTTCTTACTTATGTTTGGAGGTGAGGTCACTCGACCTGCATTGGTTACCTGACCTGACATGACCCAACCATAAAATTTGGGAAAGATTTTAAAATTGATCCAGTACAAGGTCTGTTAAGTACTGTACGCATCGCTCCCCATTTTTCAGTGCCGTCGGAAAAAACCGAGGGGATGTTCAAATACCCACCGGGACGAGGGTTAAGTGCATTAAATTATAAGGTCAAGACAAAGGCCATTCGTCAATGTCAAACCATCACTTCTTTCTTAATTGCTGGTATAAGTATTGTTATTACAGTTTATGTACATTGTACAGAATATATCATATTATGACAGCATCTGCAGTGGCCGTGTTCGAGGGGTGCCCGTACGTCCCCGTTAGCCGCGGCTGAGTAAATGTCCTTCCCTCCCCCGAAGCCATGACTGAGGGGTGACCATCCCTTTCCCCATGGCCGTGGCCGAGGTGGTGACCGTCCGTGCCACGTAGCGGTGAATGAGGGGCGTCCGTCCCTCTCGGCCGCGGCTGAAGGCTGCCCGTCCCGAACCCGTGACCGCGGCTGCGGAAGCCTCCGTCCGTCCCTTTGGGGGACGACTGTCCGCTCCTGTAAGGGGACGCCCGTCTATCTGTGTGAGAGCGACCGGTCCGTCTTTTTGAGGGGGCGCCCGTCCGTTTGTGTGAGAGTGCGTCTGGTCCGTCGCTGTGAGGGGGCGCCCGCCCGTTGTTGTGAGGACGCCCGGTCCATCTTTGTGAGTGGTGTTCGTCCGTTGCTGCGAGGCCGCCCTGTCCGTTCCTGTGAGGAGGCGCTCGTCCGTCTTGAGGGCGCCCGGTCTATCGCTATGAGGTGGCGCCCGTCCGTTGCTGTAAGGGGGTGCCCGTTCGGTGCTGTGAGGAGTGCTCGTCCATCGCTGTTGTGCAGTTTCTGGGAGGGTGCTGTTCGGCCCTGACAGCATTCGGCGCGGCCTGAGAGGTGCGATCTCTGTCAGAGCACCCGCCGGCGGGCTCAGGCCAGCACGCTACCCCGCATCCAACTGCTGCTCCTCCATGCAGTTTGTGCATAACGAGTGCAGGTGTTGGCCGCCCACCGCCGACTTATCTACATGTCAGGGCGGAGCTCATATCGATCGCTCACAGTTTCTGCACGCTTCTCATGGTTTTGACACGCCACAACTCACATTCCTTTGGTAGACTGCCAAGTGCTCTCATGGCGCAGTTTGGCACGCTATGGTAGTTCATGAATCAGAATAAATGGACCTCGTTGGACCAAATTTGGGGTCCTAGCTTTCTGAGTGGCATGGCATTGAGCCGTATAGGCTGGGCAGTTGAAGCGTTGTCAACCTCTAGTAAATGAAAACAAGAAGTGATGAGGGAAATGCAGCCGGTGTTCTTTGGTAAAAACACTCTTAGGTAAAAGGTAATTTCCACCAACTATTGGATCCTTCAGTAATATACTTGCGTTCAGCACCGAGTATATCGTTTACACATGGGGCCAGCGGGCCCGGGGCTACCCCGGAAATCATAAAGCGGGCCTGAGAGGTCTCGCTCTCGCTCACGCTCTAGTCTCTCTCTCTCTCTCTTTCTCTCGCTCTCGCTCTCTCTTTCTCTCTCTCTCTCTCTCTCTCTCTCTCTCTCTCTCTCTCTCTCTCTCTCTCTCTCTCTCTCTCTCTCTCTCTCTCTCTCTCTCTCTCTCTCTCTCTCTCTCTCTCTCTCTCTCTCTCTCTCCCTCTCTCTCCCCAAAGCTTGCTTTGGCTGGTTCGGTTTCGTGATAACCGAGGCCACCGTAAAACACCAGCCAACAATAGTGTGATAACCGAGAACACTGTAGAATACTAGCCAACAAGAGCATGATAACTGAGATTTGTCAGACCAATTCGCTACGTAAACTCATACAAAGACTCATTCTACCCTGCAGTGATCGCCTCATGGAACCAGCTGCCTCAGTCTCTTGCGAAGTCTGGAAGTTTAGAAGAATTTAAACGCGGCCTTGAATTGTTCAAGATAAATTAATATTCGAACCCTAGCAAAATTGTGAGTATTGTCTTGAAATTGTATCAGTTGTTGTGACATTCATCATCATCCATTTTATGTTGTACATGTCATTTCTCTGTGCAAAAATGCTCGTAAGAGTCAGGCACAATAAAGGGAGGGCAAGAGAACACCGTGAAATACCAGCCAAACAAGAGCGTGATAACCGAGAACACTGGAATACCAGTCAACAATAGCATGATAACCGAGGACACCGTGGAATACAAGCCAACAAGAGCGTGATAACCGAGAACACCGTGGAATATCAGCCAAACATAGCGTGATAACCGAGAACACCGTGAAATACCAGCCAAACAAGAGCGTGATAGCCGAGAACACTGTGGAATACCAGCCAAGCATAGCGTGATAACCGAGAACACCGTGGAATATCAGCCAACAATAGAGTGATAACCGAGAACACTGTGGAATACCAGCCAACAATAGCGTGATAACCAAGAACACCGTGGAATACAAGCCAACAAGAGCGTGATAACCGAGAATACCGTGGAATAGCAGCCAACCATAGCGTGATAACCGAGAACACCGTGGAATATTAGCCAAACAAGAGCGTGATAACCGAGAATACTGTGGAATGCCAGCCAACTATAGCGTGATAACCGAGGACACCGTGGAATACCAGCCAAACAAGAGCGTGATAACCGAGAACACTGTGGAATACCAGCCAACAATAGCGTGATAACCGAAAACACCGTGGAATACCAGCCAAATAAGAGTGTGATAACCGAGAACACTGTGGAATACCAGCCAACAATAGCGTGATAACCGAGAGCACCTTGCACTTACCAGCCAATAAGAGCGTGATAGGTAATGTCACCGTAGAATACCAGCTACCAAGGGTGAACCGAGGTCACCGTAAAACACCGGCCAACAAGAGCGTGGTAGCCGAGGCCACCGTAGAATACCAGTGGGGCTGGAGCGATGATGTTAACGGATCCCCCTCGAAGTTTCTAAGTGTACCTCTGAATGTAGTTTAGGGCTTATGGGGGAAACAAACATATTGTTTAAAAAATTTTACGTGTGTTGTTTTTGGGAGATCGTCGCTGGAGCTTTATTTCGGAGTAAGATGACTTCTTTATTCCTTCACGATCGTTATAATGGGCCGTTCATAAACTACGTCCCACGTCCTATCAGCTTTGCTCCCTGGAGGGATATCAGTGGTGATCTAACGAGTCCATCTTTTATGGGTTAGCTGGCGTTATCCATGGTCAACCGTCTGACCCATTCCAGAATCGGAGACTGCTGACTCGCACCCGCGGCACCGATGGACTCGGTCCAGACCGTGACACCCACCTGCCGAGTATGCATGGTCTCAGACAACAGAATTATCCAGGTGCCGACACTCACCCGCAGTATTACCTCGATATACCCGGATATATCGATAGTCTAGATAAACTTCTGCTGGGCAAGAGTCAGCGGGCCACGCAGTCCTTCATGAGCTATTCAGGCGTCGTCCGATTGCGGAATGAGCATCCAGCTCTATATAGCTTGCCGTTGCAGCCGGCATAGCCAGGAGCGCTCCGGTCAGACAACGATTCTTTAATGTGGATAAATCTATCACAGACTGGTGTCATGGGCAACGCCTTGACCTGACCTTCAGGATTGGCACGCGCCGACACCTGAGGCCTGCAGTGGTGCGTGTGGTGAGGTGCGTGACACGCCGCCGGGCCTTCACCGTCAGACAGGGCAGCGCCATGTTTGGTGGCTCCGGCTACTGCGGCCGCAGCGGCAGACATACACACGCACGGGCCTGATGAAGTGCCGTTTGAACTGGCGATGTTATCGTGCTGGTTGGTTGCTAACGGGGACTTCTTCAGAGCCATTCCGGTCCAATGACGAGGTTGTTAATGGTGGAGTTCACCGAACGAGGTCGTTCCCTAGCGAATATCGGTTAAAATCAAAAGTTGGCCGCCGTGATAAAAATAACGGAGAGATTGGACGATATTTTTCGACAGTTAATCAGTTTTTATGTGTGGAGTAATTTCATCCGGATTGAATTCCATTTGAATTATAATTATCCGTCGATTTGATTGTCGATCACATTCAATGTACCGAGCAATCACCAGCCAATTTCAGCTCCCCTGAGTGGTATGATTCCACTCCAGGGCTGAAGCAAGCACATGTAATTCAATTTCTGCCAAAAATAATTGTTACATACATTTTGAATATCAATTAGCTCAAAATCAATAAACAAACTATGAACTTGTTTTGCCCACCCCAACAGTGCAGCAATCAAAAGACTGTTGTTACTCTGTTGTCACCGATTCTGGTCTGAGCCAACTTTTGCACTATTGAGCCACGAGATGGTTGCATTTGTTAATGACTAGAGACTGGATTTTGCAATCATTTGAAAGCAAAGTGTATTTCTACGCGCAAGTAAACACGGACGATTCAATGCAAGATGGTGTCAGCTTATAGCCGAGTCAGAACCCAGTTGAACATTGGCTGGACTTCATAATTAGTCGTACAACTAAACGGTGCTTCATTTTTTAAGAATGACGTCATAACTTGGTGGCCTGGTCTGACCTGACATTCATCGTCGTTCTAAAGATATCAAACCGTAAAAAAGGGAATATCCAAAGCAACACGTTTCCGACTAAAACTGGTATGGAGCTATTCCCTAAAATCATAGGAAGGGATGTGGGACTTCCCTAGATATCGCCAGGCTAAAATCACGGGTAGATTTTCGGTATTTTATCTTTTTACTCAATGCAGTATGTCTACAAAAGTAAGGTGGCTCTTTTCCGTATCATAAGAACGTTTACAGACAAAAGAAAACATGTCTGCGTGATTATTTCTATGTAGGTAGACATTCATCTGAACATATTTTTGTTTATTGCGCGGGAATCGGGGAGGATGTGTGTATCGCGGCCCTGTAAGTAATTGGTCCACCTAAAGCCAGAGAAAGCATGTCGTGTAAGTTTTTATATCATTTCTATGTAAGTTTCAGAGTCAGATATAGTGATTGATGGATACTTGAGGACAACTCGGAGCAATTGGTTCCGACAAGGCTACATAAAGCTTTAGTAGTTTGCTTGCGAAGTTCAAGCACGGGGTGTTTCCACGGTTTCAACTTGCAAATCCGACAATAAAACTGGCAAGCGGTGAAACACCATTTGGAAATTGCATTCTCTTGTTCGTGTTTTAAGTTTATTGGTCAGGATAGGGTTGAATCTGTTTGCAACGAAGATACAGTACACGCAAGTGTAGTACCCGCCAAGAAATTTCACTCGAAAAGAAAATATACACATAGTTTGTGAAGCAGCATGGAAATGCAATAGAATATGCTGATGCATAGTCGTTATCAACGCCGGGCAGGGGCACCCTGGATACCAAACATTGAATTTGTGTAGCCAAAGTAAAAACATTTACAAAGTTATCAGTATGTACTAGAGAATCAATTGGTAATTTGTTATAATTCGCCGTTATTTGATATATTTGTCATTTATAGGCCACGTCTCTAGGGAAGAAGTGAATGCAATTTAAAGAAAGTTGATTTTAAATATTATTGGTATCAAATGTCATCAAATTTCTTTTACCAAATTTTAACCCGGGGATGTGATGCCCGTATTCTTGCGGGGTGGTGAGAAAATACTTTTCAAGGGCGCGTCAGGGACATTTCAGGTGACGCCTCGGCGAGAATTAATGTGATGAAAAATCATCTTAAAAAATTAGTGCTTATTGATTAGGTTTCCACGTCTTTCCAACAGTGTTTTATTTCCACAGTCACTTCTGGCCTCTGTAAAACTAGCTCAGTAGTCATAAGCATTTCGCTTTTATGGTCAGACCACCTTTTTCCCCATTGCTCAGTCAATGGAGCAAAATCACTTACCTACCTACTTTGATTTATGTCATCGCTCAAACGCACTTCGGACAGCTTGCGAAATTCAGCGATGCCATTCAGCGCACCGGCGCCAGTAGCCCGGTATTTACGAGCCCCAAGCTGCAATTCTGTTCATTTACAACCGTCCGCCTACGTGCCTTCTCATTTGATCATAACACAACTAACTGCCGCTTAGCACCAAACAGCGTCCCTGCCCACGCAGGTGTTTGTGAATGCTTGGGCGCATGCGCCAACAGCCGATGACTGAACAGTCTCGGGATGATAGTAGTTACTCGCACGTTGTATTCGACTAACAGGGACGAGGGTGAGAGGATGGATGGTGCACGGGCATAGTGTTGACCTGATCATCCTTTCAAAGGTAGAGATGAGAAGAAAGCGTACGCGAGATGTTGGCGGTGCTAGAACTCGTACATTGCAAACACCGTAACAAGGGCGAGACAATTGAACATTGGGCCATGCACTTAGCATGGCCATGAGTTCATAAGTGACGATGGCAGAGATCACCTGATAAGCATGCGCTCGTTAGTTTTACCTTGCCTCACCTACCTTCTTGATATAATCACTGGGCTCTAACAAATGGCCCGTAATCTCGTCATACCAATACTGTTTTTTTCAGCGTTGTGTGAGACCATGGCGTTGAAAGTGGGGAACAGAGGGATGGGTCCTACACTGGCGAACCAGGATAACATCGCCCCCTAGAAATTCTGGGACTTAACCGAAATGTTTTGCATTTTATGATTACTGTCTGTGTCGACCTGCTTGAATGTCTTCCAGCCCTGGTGGCAGTGAAGAGCATTGGTGGCGTTTTCAAGGGCACCAGATAAGTTCCAGCTTTGCCACCCCCGCAGTCATCCCCAGTCCCAGGTCTGTCCCCCCGATGCAGCAATTCCGTGGCGACGCCCAGGGTGAGACATGGCAAACCGGTATCACCACTCGGTGCATTTCCTTGGATACTGGCGTGCTGATGTGGTTGACGCGCGACCTGTGGTGGAAGTCGCAGGCCCGGCGCGACATCGTCCCGAAACTCCGACTACTTGCATTTAAAGGGCTGCACATAAATGCGCCTATTGATGTTACAGCATCAGCAATGTGCCAGCAAATCAGTGGTATCTTTCAGGGTATAATCCATGAAAAAAACGATGTGGCTGACACTGTCAGGTCCCAGTTGTATTCGGCGCTTAGTAGGAGGTGTGATCGGTGTATCACCTGCGGGCTGATCGGTTCTCTCATTGAGGTGTATGCCAGATTGCCCGGGGCAGTATGACCACATGGTGAGATATTGTAAATCGTGCCTTTCGGAAAGAGAGTTGCCTACTTGGAGTTTGCGCAACTGTGACCGTGGGTTGGTACATACAACAGTCTTGCTCTGACTCAAAGAGGACGATGGCCTAGCTCCACGTATGTGCTTGATTGAAAAACGTTTTGCGTATGAGATCTTAAAAAAAGCTATCCCAACAGTCAGAAAATGGACGCCCTTGCTCTGGAGAAGAAAGGTTGATGTCTCACAAAAAGTAGTTTGTGCCTTGACATGGGACGCTGCCTGACCAAAATGGCGCCAGGAACACTGAAAATAAGCTCTAAAACAAAAGTTTCGTCCACCTAGACTACGATGTCCTCCATCGACCTGTAAAAATATATTCACTATGGAAGATGCTCCTCGCCATGAAAGAGCTCCAGAATCCGCACCTGTACACATCCCTGGCTAAGCCAAGTCATGCAGGGTATTTCTAATCCCCGGCCAGCTCATAATCCGCTTATATGAGCAAAATCTTGACTTCGCTGCATCCACACGTACTGCAACGTTAGAGTTCGGCTGACAGCCGTCCAGAGGGTGAGTGGTGCGGGTGTAATTGCTGGGTGTTTCAACTTGATTTTAATCAGAAAAATCGCGATGGGAGGACGATGGCCGTTTACGGGAGGATGTACCAGTAGAATATATAATGCCCCAAGATCACCACTGAGGTATTCTACCTTGCAAATAGTATACTGCTTCGTTCGGCTTGTACAGTGTGCAAGACCCAGGCTGTTTTACGATCTCCAAGATAGTTTGTGATATGCACAGAGACCCCAAGGCCGACCCTTCATTGGTATGGGATGACAAGTTAGTTCCGCAAGATGACGCCGTATAAACTTCAACACGTGCTGTTTAAGTGGAGTTACTATAAGTTTCTGGAGATACTTTCAGCGTTGGGGGGGATCGGCCAGGATAGGTAGCCGGAATACACTGAAACTTTACTGATTTATTGACAGCCTTTTTAATGTCACTTGCGGTGGACCAGCATTGCATTGATTAGTATTCTGAGCGAGAGCATCGGAACAGTGGTGCACTTTATGACTTTTTTATTTCCTGAGAGGCTACTTGCCAATGCAAATGCGGATGTTTCTATAGGCTCACAAAATGGTCAGCAATCGGTTATATCGAACACACTTTGATATTGTTGGCACTGAAGTTGACAGCCTGTACTCGGCCAAACAAGCCAGAATCAAATGGCATTCTATTCGAAAAAGCTTTATCAATGTAATGTATACAATTTTTTAGGATCGAGGAGATAAATGTTAACGCTTTCAAATGATTGTCAACCGCTTCTTCTGCTACGTTAAAAAATTTGAGACGCAAGATGATGGCACTTGTCACCACGTTGACAAGGTTTCACCATTGGCACACAAAAAACATCACCGGGATATTTGCTCGTGTAGTTTGGATATCGTGGTGTAGTGATTAGAAGTAGTTGCTGTCAAATCTCCCGTCAGCTATTCTGCAGAGAGACTTGTGTATTCATACATCACGGAATAGGTATTCCAGCTTTCCTTACGAGCTAACGTCGATGGGCTTGACCGGTATATTTTTCTAGTTTACTAACTTAGATAACCTATTTACCATATTTTGCACGAAGCGGTGTGGTTAGGTGACTTTAGCCAGTAATTTTTCCATCGCAATGAATAACATAATAACCTGACAACGAATTGTGGTGTAATGGAGAGAAAAATACTGCAATCGGAGTATATGTAAGTGACGCAAAGCACAATATTTGCTCCTGATCATTTTATGGGCACGACAAGGGTCGGGTCTCTGGCATACGACAGCTTTGCGTCGACTCGGATAGGTGGCATTAGTGCTGCGTCGGCGTCGGCGCTCAGCAGCAGTGCAGTAACCGATTTGGTTAGGACTTCAGTGATGTGTTTGGCTTTTTCCAGAACTCGTTGAGAATTGTTCTGAGAATGTTTTGACGGTGAGATCAAACGGACGTGTTTCTGTCCTTTATAGTCTGCCAGAGGTTTCCGAGAAGGCATTTTGCTTCTGAACAAGATTTTGTTTAGATATTTCAGAGTTTCCACTGTGGACTGGATAAAAATAGAGTTACCCGGTTTTATGTCATGTAACCTTGAGAGACGAATCCAAATGATCTGGTGATCAGACTTGTTGATGACTCAAATTGTCTTGAGTTGACTCAACTCTGACTCACAGCTAAATGGCTGACTCTGATTCTGACTCGACTCACTGAGTTGAAAATGGTGAGCCGACTCGACTCAGGCCAAATTCAGAAGTGAGTCGAATCGATTCCGACTCAAATCAGCATTGAGTCGGAGTCGATTCCGACTCAGAATAGTGGCAAAATGGATGCACAGAAAAAATTCTCATTTCCTTCCATAGTATGCGAAATCCAGTGTATTTATTCATGGCGTTAATCTAACTGCACATTTCCTTTAATAATATGCCAATTTCAATGCATTAATTCATGATAGAAATTATTCCTGCATAGGAATGAAGAAAGATGCTAATCGCGAACAGGTGAGTATGAGGAAGGGCCTGATGGCTTTGCATTTTAAAGGCATGTCCTTCATGAGCAGTCATAATTGAAGCAATAAGCGACGTTTCAACTGCAAAAAAAACAGGAATCAATATTTGAACATATGATATTTTGAGAGGCAATCCTCGCCCCAGAACATTCTGAACAATCCCGTGACGAACTTAACTTAGAAATAAATGCTACACTGTGCACTGCCCCTATCCAGCACCACACCAAAACCAAAAACAATGATGAATACTCGCCTTGTCCTCACGAAAATGCTGTAGTAAACACGTAAACGTTACAGATGGCGCATTTAAGACATTACGAACCTAGCCTCGGATAGCGCAAACCTGACAATGGATAGCACTTTAAAAATTACGTGACCAAAAAGCGTGAGAAAAATATGCAGGTCCATGTTAAGATAATCATGACTGCGGGGTACTAAAGCCTAAATGACCAGCCCTGTTATTCTGCCGGCAGAACGCAAAATAGTATGCCGCACGCATGGGCAGTACGGTATCATGGACCACAAGATACCTCACTGCGCATGCGTGTGGCATACTAGTATGCGTTCTGCTCGGCAGAATAACACGGCTACTAGCATTTTGTTGCGCACCATGATTGTTTTGTGACTGGTGTGGCGCGCGCGGGGGCAGCAGTGTGAGTAGTAAATAAAAATAATCGGCATCATCATAATTTGAAGAGCGGGCGGTGGTTGTTTGTGAGTGAGAGGATTGATGTATATTTTGCAGTTTATCAGTTTCACAGTTTGAAATTACTCACGCTACGCCAGAGGTAGGACTGATATCCATTTTCCGTAAATAGACAGTTTTTATCATCTACCAGTGGGTGTTCTCAAACCACGACAAATCAAGATAGCGTTTTGAAATAAGCAGATAATTGAAGCTTTTAGTTTCTGTTTCTACCCATTGCAAGGCTTATGTGCAAAATAAGATTTTTTGGTACCCTCTTTCTGATGCTGATATGTGTTTTTTAGTGTTTTAGCCAAAGGAAGGAAGAAAATAGAAAATAAAGATGTGGTTTCCCAAGAGTGAATTACCTTTTGCATGATAATGAGCTTAGGATTTTGGATGTTAGCATTTTCAAAGTTGAAAAAGTCTGATTTTGTGCCTAATCACCATTTTTCTGTATGATTTTGCATGCCATTGCTAGGATTAAACGAAAAAAACTATCAAATGTGTGTTTTTTAAACTATATTTTACATAACTTGTGTATCTAACAACTGATCCAGGCATGGGTCTAGTGTGGATATGAGAATAATGAATTACCTGTTATTACCAAATATCAATATGAAATCCTTGAAAATTAGATGTGAAAATTTCTAAAATGTCAGTCATGTGATCACTTATGTTAAGAAAATATTGTTCAGTCGACTCAACTCTTGACTCACAGCATGGAGGCTGACTCCGATTCTGACTCGCCTCAACTGGTTGTCCAGTCGAGTCGACTCCGATTCAACCCAAACATGGAGTCGAGTCGACTCCAACTCTGACTCGAGCAAAATTTGAGTCGACTCTGAGTCGACTCCGACTCTGAGTCGCGACTCAACAAGCCTGCTGGTGATGTTTTCAGACATAACATGAATGGACAGTTAGTGAATTGATTTTTCATATCTGCCATCAGGTGGCATTGCGGTGACAGATGAAAAGGCATTAACATTGATATCCATTCATGATGCACATTGTCATTAAACACATCGGGTTGAACCGGCGTGCTTGGACAGCGTGGCTTAACCGTAGCCTTATTGGAGGTATTGTATACCTTTGCCCTACGGGATGAGGGTCGATTCGACCACCTGCCACTATCTGTTCAAAAACTAAGAAAGACCGAAAGACAAAGTAAATTATAGCGTGTCGCTTACGATACGAAACGGTAATTTATTCATATACAATGGTTTCCAAAAGGTTAGATCGAGATCGGCGCAAAAGTCCTAGCGGACTTACTCAGGACGCCTTTCTCAGAAGTCTCTATAAACATGTAGATTCGTAAGAACAACAGGTAGACACATACACACGAAGCATAGACGAACCAACGTGACACTTGACATTTAAACAGTTCCCAACCGGCAAATTTTGTTCGCGGTCTCCGTAGGTGACAGCTCTGCGGGCGGGAGCCCACCGGACGTGCCCACCGCCTGGCCGGCGCCCACTATGCCGGGACAGCCGGCGCCACGTGACCACTCCGAGAGTCTTAAGTGAATCTTCTTGATTTTATCAGAAAATTTTGGAAAGCATTGGCCGCCTCCCGTCCACTGCCCTCGTCCGGTCCAATACCAGATATGAGAAAGTCAAGTTGCGATTGAAGAGGAAGTACTCGGAGATTGTGGCCTAAAAGTGTAATAGTGTGAAATAGTTCTGCACGAACATCATTATAACGAGAATACTCTAGAACAAAATGTTTAATAGTCTCGGTCCGAAAACCACAAGAACACTGTGGCGAAGGTTTTTGTATGGTTTGGAAGAGGTGATAATTAAGTGCGGAAGCTCCAACTCGGAGTTGTGTGTGGAATTTGTTACCAATTTTGGAGCCGAGTGCGAGGTACTTAGGAGCAGGCATCTGTCCGAAATAATCTAGGGTTTTTTGTTTGAAAGCTGCAGCGTTCAAATTTCGAATTTCGATGAGCAGGTTATTCCAGTTCCTTGAGGTCTTCGGAATAAAATAATTTTGGAAAAGGGATGTTCGTATTTGTGGCTGCGTGACTGTTAGTGAATTTCTAAGAGTCCTGCCGGTGTGAAAGTATCTGGCCTGGAATCTCAAATGAAATGCGTTTTATCCTAGACCAATCGGTGACCTTGATTTTGGGCGGATCGGGGTTACTTGAGATCACTTGCCAATCGCATATGTTCAAGAAGCCAAGTCTCATCAGTCAAGTGCGCTGAAGTCTAAAACTTAACCCTCGCCCCACCGAAGGGGCCATCGATGGCCCCCTAAGGTTTTTCCGGGATAGCAGAAAAACGACGAGGCGCAGCACCGCGGTTGAGGGCTCTACCTCTCACTGCATCATTTTCCCATCATCCCTGAAATTTTTTACCCCGGGTCACCCAAGGTCAGGTCACCAGACGAGGTCAACCAAGGTCACCTTACTTCACCTTTAGAGCTCTGTAAGAGCTACATTTCAAAGTCGATCAATTTGAAACTTCCTACACTTCATGACCCCTCCAGGTTCTACAAGGTGTATATCCGGGATTTTTCGATTTCGTGCCCTGAGGTCAGGTCACGAGGCGACCTCTCCCATTGGAAAAGCATGGGGAAAAGCTATTTCATAATATAAAAGCCACAAAAATGATTGCACATACTCAGACTGCTCAGAACAACGTTTTTTGGACACCCTTTCACGGATCCCAGGGTCATATTTGCCCTTTGACTTTTCCAAGGTCATCCAAGGTCATCAGAGGTCAAAAACAGTATTTTGACAATAACTTTTGACCTAATTAAGCTAGAGCGCTGAAACAAACACCATCGTGTTTGTCTTGTCACTGGCTTTCATTTGATATACGGCAAGGTCACTTTTTGACCTTTCGTGACCTCAGGTCATATTAGGTCACGAGGTGACCTCTGGCGGTCAAACCACTGGCGGGAGGTCTTTACGTTCCACATAGCGGAAAAAGTACTGGCAATTTGCTATCAAATGTACTTTACCAGGCCTCAATAGCTCTAATGACATAAGAGTTATGCCCAGTTTGCTTAATCATTGCATATTTGAGTGAAAATTGCCGATCTTGACCTAATTTGACCTCTGGAGGTCAAACCATTGACCTGAGCACTAAAACATGCGAAGTAATTTCTTACTGAATTCACGCGAGCTTTCTATTGCACTTTGCAGATTTGCGCTAGCGCCCATATTTTCGGAGTTAGAGGGGGCCATCGATGGCCCCCGGTGGGGCAAAGGTGGCGCCGGACCCCCGGTGGGGCGCGGGTTAATTTAGAACCCAGTCTGAGTCAAATTATCATTCCCAGATCAAGTGTAGCGAGGAGGCCGGCTAAGGCTTCGTGGAAGCCTTTCGAAATGTCCCCATATCTTAATGACCTGACATGAAATTTGACTCAGACTCGAAATTTGTTCAAGATGTGTGAGATTGAACTTCTTTAACATATGCTGGGCAGCATTGCGCTAAACTGAGCCGTTCGTCTTAATTTGGAAAAAATGTGAAGAGGTTCAACTTAAGCCGCCCATAGGGCGAGGGTCACGGACAAACTAATCCGGTCTGAGCACCTTCATTCTCTATCGGTCATCGGCTGGCCCCTGTATATGGTTCGGATGTGTGAACCCTCCGGTTGGTATCAGGTGACTCGGCGCGGCGCGACCAGTCTTGTTTTTCCTCCGGCCGCCCTGGCCTGCCGTGTATTTACACTCAGCAGGATACTGCCACCCAGCGGCCGATCGGCCCTACACCATTGTTGTTACCCTGCAACCCGCCAGGGACTGCCGCAGCTGCCGGCAAAATCAGGAGCAAAAAGGCCGGACGGTATGTACAACATCACTCAGTCACAGCTGCGCCCGCTACTCTGGCCACTTTGGCGAGAGCTTTGCGTTCACTGCAGGGCCTGTTCTGAAGCGTTGAATGGCGGTCGCGTTATAGCAGTGGAAGAAAAAGGGAGAGGGAGAAACGAAGAGAGAGAGAGAGAGAGAAAAAAAGATGAAAGATCTGTCTTCTTCATCCATTCATTCATCTATCCATCCATCCATCCATCCATCCATCCATCCATCCATCCATCCATCCATCCATCCATCCATCCATCCATCTATCTATCTATCTATCTATCTATCTATCTATCTATCTATCTATCTATCTATCTATCAGCTTAATATATCCCGTCTATTTTTCCTGTATATATATATATATATATATATATATATATATATATATATATATATATATATATATATAAAATAGACGGGATATATTAGGCTGATAGCTAGATATATATATATATATATATATATATATATATATATATATATATATATATATATATATATATAATATCTATCTATCTATCTATCTATCAGCCTAATATATCCCGTCTATTTTTCATATATATATATATATATATATATATATATATATATATATATATATATATATATGAAAATAGACGGGATATATTAGGCTGATAGATAGATAGATAGATGGATGGATGGATGGATGGATGGATGGATGGATGGATGGATGAATGGATGGATGGATGGATGGATGGATGGATGGATGGATGGATGGATGGATGGATGGATGGATGGATGGATGGATGGATGGATGGATGGATGGATGAAGTAGACAAATATTTGGATCAATATTTTATTCATGCTGTAACATAACGGGGTTATGTTGTCAGAGGTATGACAAAATCCGCCAACTTATGAGCAATGTTGTTGACAGCGTTGTATTTCTTCTCTTATAAGGGTTTTAGCGTCCGGGGCATGCTCCATCTCTGGTGCCAAACATCAGCATTTTTGGTGACATGTAGGTATATGGTTTGAAATTTTACAGGTGACGCTAATCAGCAGGGTTAAATCAGCAAAGCATTCTCAGCAAAGCTATTTGTGCCACGAGTCACGGGCGGTCAGTGTAACGCCACGTCAACAGCAAAGGCCAGTCAACCTGAGCTAGCGCCCCGCCAGCCATTTGTCAAAGGAGGTATTCTAAAAGTATGTCGCTCAAAGTCCTCTTCCACGCGGGCCTGCAAGAAAATATTTGACCCAATGCGTGCATGCTCTCATGATTCCCCAGCTTTTATGATTAGTGCAAAAAACAGGTTTCGAAAACAAGCATTTCCGCTTAAACCAAAGTCTTTACTTCTTCGCAGTGCTTATGTTTACTTAATGCTTTCACCTAGCTGATAATTGAATCCTTTTGAATCGATAGATTTGTTCACAGCTCAGTGGATGAATGGGTTCTTCGCCAGGGGCGGACCCAAGGTGGGGGCGATGGGGCGATCGTCCCCACCTTGGGCCGACCTTAAGCACCTGAAAGAAACGTCTCCCGTCGCAGCTGCCGGGCCCCCGCAAGGGTGCTATGATTGAAAAGCCCTGTCTGCATGTGTATTTACTCACTATATAGCGCGTGCGAGCGTTTAGGTGCGGTGAAAACCTGTAAAATGACCTCAGGTTGTACTTTGGGCACCTTTTTAAGCTGATTTAACATCACATTTAACGTTTTTCCGCCCCTCCCCCGAATCGCGGGCACCCTCCTCAAACTACGGGTCCCCGAGTATTGAATTCGCCCCCCTCCTTGGGAAAATCCTGTATCGGCCCCTGTTTTGAACAGCCAAGCTGCACCCACAGAGAGAGAGAGAGAGAGAGAGAGAGAGAGAGCTAAAAAGGTGCAAACTCTAGATATTACACTTACTAAGCCTTGAGTATTTCCATATTAGCTTTCAGTACGGTAACACATCTACTGATTTGTCTATCATCTCGAGACCATTGGGAGCAGGCCACCTGGCGATAATAACCACAGTAACAATTTGTCAACGCAAATATACCACAGGGATCGAACAGTTGTCCCAAGACTGACGAGTAGGTGTATAGATATTCTGTCATTGACAGGTCAGGGGTTTGACAGAGTCATCACCTTCAGGCGTATGATGTCATCAGCGATAACGAGTGACGTCACTGGATCGGAAATACTCGCGCTGATGTCAGCCAAGCTGGCTGCAAACCTCGTTACCTAACACAAGTCGACGGTGCCGCAGTTTTGTCCGTTTGTTTTGACTCACTTTTCCGTGTTCACTGCTGTGCGCCAGCAAACTCAGTCACTTTTTAACCTTAAGGGGAACAGACAGCCTAGGCTGGTTCAAATTTGGCGAGGGTTACACGAAATACAGTGTTTTGGAATGACCGGGAATCACGGGCGCTCATGACCCGGAAACAATGCTCGGCGTGTGAGCTCCTCCCAAACACAGGGTGGGGGGAGGGGGCGAGCGGCCGAGTCGGCCACATTCCTTGGCAGCAGCTCCGAGGCGGCCGCGGCCCCGCCGCAGTGGTCTCCACGCCGAGCTGCAGCCGGCCGCCAGAGCTCACCCCGTCGCGTCGCGAGAAATCGGCTACTGGCCGCCTTCTGCCGCCGAACACCGCCTCAGCAACCTGAGCCGTCGTTTTCGATACAGCAGTTGGCGAGACCTGTGCACTTGCGCGCATGCAGGGAGGCGGCCCAACACGCTAAATATAGCGTCGCACACCGCACCGACGCATGGGCCGCGGCGGCGGCCGCGGCGCAAATGATACAGCCGGGCGGCGCGGCCCACACGCGCCGCGCAGCCACCCTCCCAGCGGCCGGGGGGTCACCGTACGGGTCACGGCTCACGGAGGACCCCGCCAGCTGGTTCTGAAGTCACAGCCCTCCTCTCTGTGACGTCATTATACTTAGGTCTGAGAAGTGCCACAAAACGGTGCTGGGGTCTGTAGGTTGTCATGGTAAATCCCTCTTTATTAAGGCGACCACGGTTCCGGCCTCAATGACGTCATAGAAAAACGACGGTTTCGTCTCAGTGATGTCACACCATCTTGCTCTTTAATCTCTGTGATGTCATAGGTGACACCCGCCAAATTGCGCCGCGAGGGGGTAAGGCGCAGCGGAACGCCGGGCGAGCGAATGACGTGGAATAACTTCCAGAGCGGCTGCGATTTTGGCACGCGCTAATAAGAATGCCGGGATGACTCAGAGTGGCAGCCGCTGAGTCCTGCGCCGCCGCCGACGGCGCGCGTCGGACCGACGCAGCGTCGCTGCTGTCGCTGCTGCGGGTTGTGCTGTGACGCCGGGCATCCGCGTGAGGTCCTCCCCTTCCAAACGGGCCACGGCGCGCCGCATCGCAGCCGTGCCAGCCAGAATCGGGGCCAAGAGCGGGCAGAACTGTTTCGTCGACTCCGACGCGGCCAGTGTAGCGTCGACGAGGCGGGCGCGCGGGCCTGACGGGCCCCGGAAACACCTCACTTGCCGCTGACTTTTCTAAGCTTGGTGTTGTGCTTGTGCAGTCTTCAAGCACATGGTTGTGCTGTGTTTGAGAGCGTGTGGCGGCACGGAGTGAGACTCGTCAGTGGTTTTTAGCAGATGATAACCGCCCAGTGAACCTGGCGGAACGCAACAGGTGTTCCGGGGCCTCCCGGAGCTGCCGTCATCCCCGCCGAGCCCAGCGCACCGACCCTTTATCGGCCAGCTGTTGAAAAAGCCGAGTTATCGGACTAGACCCGGCACGGTGAATATATATATCGATACAGGTAGTGACCGAGTTAGAGGGCAAAAGAATCGGCGGGGTCGGCAGAGGATTATTGTGACAGCCGGCGGGGGCGTGATTGCCAGTTGGCGCCGGGCCGAAAACCGCGCCAAACCTGGCCGGGACTGCTATCGACGAGGCGAGGCAGTGGGCAAAACAGAATACTCATCAGTCAAGTCGCTGTGTCAATGTCATGGCATTTCTGTGATATTTTGTTTCTCTCGGGACAGCTTTTCACTTTTGATAGACAGCCTTAGGCGAGAGTTTGAGTGTGTCATCTTCGTCTAGAATATTCCGATAGTTCTATAAAAGAATCTAGCCATGTCTTCGACGACGACCTCCCGGCCGCGGCGCGTGTACGGCCGTTCGCGCACAACGGCACTAACGGCGGGACTGGAGGCCTCGCCACGTCGGCAGGACTCCGGAGCCGTCGGCGTGCTGCGGACCGGCCTCAGCCTCCTTCACCAGCTGACCTCCCGGGTCCGCTCCGCCTCCGTCGCCGACGGCGCTGACGACGCGACGTCGCCGGCGCTGTCGCCCTCACCTGTCTCCCGCTACCGGCCAGAGTTCCGAGCCGACATCGCCTACCACCCGTTGGTGTACAAATACGCCAAGCTGGACAGGCTGGGTATGCAGTCGGAGCAAACCAGTGAGAAAGTGGCGAGGTGGGAGGAGAAATACGGCAAGTCTCCGGCAGGTGGCAGGAGCGGCTCAGATTCGGTAACGGCGAAGAAGAGCAGTGATCTTGGTGTGACGAAGCAGTCATCGCAGCTTTCGACGCCCATCGTTAGCAGGCTGGTTGTTGAGAAGTCCTGGCCGGAAAGGCTGGCGTATGGCTCGCTGTACGATGCGTACGAGCGGCCGGGCTCACGAGCCTCCTGCCGGGAGAGCACGCGCTCAACAGGTGGTGCCAGTGAGCTGTGTCTGAGCGCCTCACCAGGGGCGCACTGGTGCGAGAGTGCCGTGTACGAGCCGCGCCTGGTGGGCCGGCAGAGTCCCGGCGCCGTGTCAGCCTGTCACGACCCAGTCCCGGGTCCACCCAGCACTCCCGGTCACGCCCCACAGCCGCCCTTCCGCCGCGAGCACCGGCCCAGCCCCTCGGAGACGCGCCGACTCGACACCCCTGGCGGCGAGGAGGCTAGCAGCAGCGACGACCCGACGCCCCGCGGCACATCTCCACAGCAAATTCCGTCGACAGCGACGGCTGCCGCATCTGGCGGTGAAGCCGCCGCCGAGATCGACGGCGACGCTCTGCCCAACAGCGCTAATGCAGCCGCCAACTCAGAGGCAGCCAACAGAGAGCACTGCGGCGCGTCGGCCGCAGCACCTCTCTCGGAGAGTGGAGGCAGCGTGCCCTCCTCGGACAGCCCGCGTGCCGTGCGTGCGACGGAGAGCAGTGCAGGCCGCACCGGCGCCGCCGGCGGTCTCGTCAAGCAGTCAAAGACGGCGTCGGGTGACCTGTGCTCGGTGCCGGAGAACAGGACGACGTCGCCGGCAGTGGCCAGTCCGCTGACACGTCGGAAGAGCTTGGCCTCAGGTCTGACGCGCAATCCGGAAACGCCGAGTCCGGCCAGAACCGCGGCTGGCTCCGCCGCCAAACCGGCCACTCCCAGCGAGAAGGTCACGCTCAAAGAACGCTTCTTCAGTCCGTTCTCCTACAAGAAGAAACTTAGCATCTATAATCCGGAGAGAAAACAAACTGCGGCTGAGAAGGCCAGTAGCGATTCGAAAAAGGACACTGCGAACCTGAAGCGATCGCAGTCTGACTTGAATAAGCCCGTGCCTCACGTCCTGGATGCTGACACACCACAGGAAAATTCAGTTCAATCGGCGCAAGAGCCCAAAATCGAAACCAACTCTGCCTCAAACGAAAGTGTAAGTGGCCTTGCCATGGTGAAAGACCAAGTGAAAGAGGTCAATGGAACAGTTTCTGATGAACGTGTGGTGAAAAAAGCGTTGGAAAGACTTCGGATTGATGACGGAAGTCCCATGAGTAAGTCGAATGTATTGACAGAAGACACTTCCACCTCAGAAGAAGACACTCGGCGGAAACAGAAGGAGGACAGAAAACGTAAGGTGTTTCGCCTCCGTCCGCTCATATTCAGCCCGTCAAAAGATGATGTAAAAGTTTCCGAAAAGACTACGGTATCTCAGTACAATGGCGTCAATGTAAGACTTCGGACTAAGAACACACAGAACAACATAACTGTCACTGACGCCTACAAGCGCTGTTCTTTTCACGACGTACCGAGCAGTGGCCAGTCGAGCCAGAGCGGCGCTGTCCCGGAGGCCGGGTCTCGTCACGCAGCTTTCGACGGCCGGCACCCTGCACCGTTCCCGCTGCAGAAGTCGGCTTCCGCCGTACTCAGACCTGTGACCCGACACGCCGCCACCTCCCACCTCCGTCTGGACGACTACGAGCCCACCTTTGGCATTTACTCCCGGCCGCGCGGCGGCCGCGTCCCGCCCGCTACCAACAGCTGCAGCGCTGCCGCCGCTGACGCCGCGGCACCTTTCAGCGCGGTGGGGCCGTCGCGGCTGGATGACGCCTACTTCGGCTCAGCATCAGCGCGTCGGTACCGACGGATCAGGGAGGAGGCGCGGAGCCGGACCGGTCGGGGGGCGGGGGCGGCCGGAGGTCAGCCGGCGCCCTCGCAGGTCGTGGGTCAGCCAGAGTCGACGGCAGGAGCGGCGGTGTGCTGCGCCCCCGTCCTCAGCAGCAACCGAGCGCGACTTTTGAAGGCAAGCTGCGTGTCTACTGCGCCGGGGTTTGTGGTTTGGTACTGGGGAGTAGAAGCTGGAAGTACTCGATCTTTTTATTTGAACTTAAAGGTTTTCCATTTATCGGGATCATCAGGAGACAGCGTTTGACGTATAAATCGTATGGGGCCTCATACAAATATTTAACTTTATACCTTGTCTTTCGGATTTGATGCACAAGCTCGAAATATAATTTTCTATGTGAAAGGCGAAATCTTAACCCTGATCAGAGTTGACGCTATGCAGAAACCCTGGGGTTCTCAAGGGTTCCTGTGGCATTTGTTCAATGAAGTTACACTGGGTTGATAAATGGACGCTTAAGTTGTATTGCCATTGCAGGAGTCATGTACATGCCTACTCAGACAGAGTACTGTTTTTAATTTTGCTTTCTAGCAGCGGTTTTGGCTGAATAGAAACGCAGTAGTGGCAAAACACTCATGAGGCAGGCTGTTGGCAATTAACTACGCAGGGCAAACAAGGCGTATTTACCATGGGTTTTGATCTAAAGCATCGGCCTTGTATAGCCTGCCAAAAACTCTAGGTATTTTCCCCGAAACCGACTGTTTACGGAGAGAACGGAGCGTGTGCAAAGCGGAACGATACCTGCCCCACCTCTCTGAGACCACGCACCGCCGCCTAGCGATCGGGGGAGGGGAACTGCGGGGAGAATGATATCCACTCAGGCAAGGCTTATTTCTCTGCAAAAGATAAATTTCAGACGAGAAATGCCAAAATATACCAACATATATATATATATATATATATATATATATATATATATATATATATATATTCGTTGAATATTACAGCTTCTTTGGCGTTGATAAGTTTCTTCGTGATCGACTCGAGTTTTCGTATTAGGCTTTGGCCATTCTCGTCGCATTGGTGTAAAACATTAGAAAAAGACATAATTCGACGTTTAGTCTTACGTAAGACATATTCATGATATTTTGATATTACAATTTTCAAGTTACATAATAATAAACACACAAGTAATATGACACTGGATAAAGCATCTCACGATGGATCGCATTTCTTTGTTTTTATTCAAATGAGTGGAACGTTGCAGTCTATTTTGTGAACCGTCTGTTTAGACGACTAACAACACTTAAAACCATCCTCATTCGCAACAAGTCGCCGGTCATAAACATTCAGACTAAACAGCTCACTACACTACCACTTTACGATAGGAAAATTTAGTTCACACCCCAGCATCCATATTGATTTAGATATTTTTTGCCTCCACTAAACAGAGGGTTCACAGAACAAACTACAACGTTCCACTCATTTAATTAAACAATGAAATGCGAGCCATCGTGAGACCTCCAGTGTTATATTACTTGTGTGTTTATTATTATGTAACTTGAAACTTGTAGTATCAAAATATCATGAATATGTCTTACGTAAGACGAAACGTCGAATTATGTCTTTTTCTAATGTTTTACACCAATATGACGAGAGTAACCGAAGCCTAATACGAAAAATCGAGTCGACCACGAAGAAACTGATCAACGCCAAAGAAGCTGTAATATTCAACGAAGCTTGTATTAAAGAACGACTCCTTCCGAAATATTCAAACATAAATACAAAATATAAAATTATATATATATATATATATATATATATAAATCCTTTTGGGATAACAAGGGTCACAAATTGTTAACTTTTGCGGGCTTGGACATAAAATAGGTAGCTGGCTCTCCAGAATGGATAAATCTGCGCAGCGTGGCTTGGTTTTAGGCTTATTAGCATGTATTGGTTACGCATAGCTTCAGAGAATCTCAGGAAGGTGTGCTGTTTGAACTCATTTTGCAATTGTTTCTTCTCACAATTGATACCGCAGAGGGAAAGACGCGTACAATACCAACCCCACAAAAACCCCAACAGTGCCAGCAGCGTATTTGCATCAGGCCGGCGCTACCTTCCCCAGCATATCACAATAATTGTGGACAACAATAAATCGTAACGCCGATTTTCCCAGGGTGCCAAAAGTGCCGGATCGTGAGTTGATGAAGGTGTAAATGAGGCCGAATTGCCACACGCACAAGCCGTGTACAGCTCTCTTTGCAGCCCTGGCTATTTGTGAAATCGGTGCCAGGAGCCGCCTGCGAGCCTTTTGTTATTGCGGCCCGAGGGCCTCAGCTGGGTGTGCCAGTCCACCTTGAGGGCTAATTCGGTGCACTCGCTAGGCTAGCGGCTGGCAAGAGTGGTACAGGCCGACGCAAACGACGCTCTTACTGTGTGAAGCGTCGTCTGCGTGTCACGCTCGCGGCGCTCGTGCCAAGAGGCCAACTCGTCAGCTTGATTCACGGCCGTTGCAAGAGAACATAGGCCGCTACGTGCGTGGTGCGCTGACGAAATGTGGCTCGTCAAGCACAGAACCTGGAGATCAGAATGAATGCAGCTATGATAGCTACAACAGCATAAGTGGACCCGGGCGGTGAGTTTGTCTCACACAGTGTCCATGGGTTCATTGGCGGATCCAGAAGCCTCTTTTGGAGGGGTCAAAACAAGGTTTGCGGGGAGGCCTAAATCGAGAAAAAATCACAAAAACAGTGCTTTAAAGAAAAACGGGTAAAATTTGGTCCTTTTGGGGGGCCAAAAGATTGTATTTGAGGCTTTGGTGGGGGCCACGACCCCTTTGCCCTTCCCTGGATCCGCCAGTGCACGGGTTGAATGAATCGCACGCGCCGTGGGTCCCGCGCGGTAACGCTGCCGCCCCGTGCCGCGTCAATCAATGGGAGGTTTTCCCGTGTGGAGATAGCAGCTGGGCCGCGCGCGCACACGGCTCGGCCCGTGGCTATCGGGATTCTTCACAGAGTGTCGCGGGTTCGAACCCACCCAGTGACAGGATTCAGCAGCCTGTTCTAGGTCAAGCCTAGCTTACTCCACTTCCCTCCAACGGCCTATGATCTCAGCAGTTAGCGCGCTGGTAAACCCCAAAACGTACTATTCCCGTACGAACACAGAGGTTTTGAACACGTAAATACCTTAGCTCAACCTGATGCCAGAACAAAAACGCCTACTGCTATGACCAGCTCGACTAAAAAACCAGTTCAGTTCCTCCTCGTAATATATCTCGTTAAGATGTTCACTTCGTGAATGCTGAGATAAGCGTCATTTTACTATTACATTATCGTTGTTTAGTGGGAAGTGGTCTTTAGCTGTGTGTAATATCGAGTTGAGGACTGCTTAGTGCCGTGTACTTTGTATTCGTATTTTATTATCCTTAAGCACATCCAAACAATTTTGGTTTCTCATGGCTCGTGTCAGTGGTTAACAGTAATAGTCTGTGTGTGGTTTTTGTGTATTGATCGGTGCTCGGGTGCGTCTGATCACGCCTTGTTCAGTACTAAGCCGTGTTTGCGTCCGCAGGCGTCGCCAGAGAAGACAGTGGAAGATGATGCTGACGGCCACCTGATCTACCGCAACGGCGACGTCCTCCTCAGCAGATGTGAGTCAGACGTTGTTGCGGGAAAATCCTCCTCAGCAGATGCGAGTCAGACGTTGTAGATGGTCGGGACGTCCTCCTCAGCAGATGTGAGTCGGATGTTTTTTTTCAACTGAGGTCAACAGTCAATTTAGACGTGAAGACGTGGTTGAAAGTGAAGTAGGGTTGGGTGGTTTGATGTTGTTGGATGTAGGATATGAAGGTGTTCAGTCGTTGTCAGGGTCACAGCGGCAGCGGAATGCAAAGATTCTGCTTTTTGCATCCTTCGATGAACAGCAGAAGCAAATGGGTCTTGCAACGCGGAGCCTAACTACAAATCGTATTTGCCTGTTAAAATGCGCCCCGCTGGGGTCCCTTGCATGACGCGCCCCTCTGGGGGCGTTTTTCGCCCCTCCGTATCTCGTTTCCCACGAAAGCTAAAGGAAAATTACGGGCAGCGTTCGAAAGCTCTTGACAAGACGAAGATAATGTATAAGTATACTTTTTATGTCAGGTCAATATTGAGGTCACCATAGGTCAAAGAATGCTCCATAGGCTTACAACAGAGCAGTGTACGTTTCCCTCTCTAGATCTGCCCTCAGGAGAGCTAGAGCAAATCTATGCATCATTTGATTCCTCTCATCGCGGCAAATCGAATGATGTATAATATGACCTTGCTAGGTCAAATAGTCAAAATGACCTGACCTCGACCTAGGTCAGGGTCACAGAGTGACCTGGTGTGGTCATGTTTCATATCAATCGACTCCCCGTGACAATATAAACACAATTCAAGCAAAATGGGAGCTTTATCCCAATTCAGGGAGAAGTTATTGGCAAAACAATCACTCTCTGTTCCCGTGACCTGATATGACCTCTGAGAGGTCAGATGCTCAAAAACTCAACTTTATGGTCAAGATCGTGGTAAAAATAGATATTTTGAGGATTTTCAGCCTTATCTATCCAGTATTTCCTGAAAACGAGTCCATTATATTTTTACCGTAGACTTATAATGGGGTGACCAAAAAATTGACCCCACCTTAGGCCACCAATATCAAAATTCCGAGATAGCAGATTTATAGACCCTAATGACCTTATTATATTGTGGAAGATTCAAACTGATCGGTGTGCTAATGTTCCCTGGGCGCAGCTTCAAACTCGTGATTTTAGGTTTTGAGGTCGGGTCACTTGACCCTGAATAGCTCCTTGACCTCACATGACCTTAACTAAAAGAAAATGGTCAGATGTGTAAAATTGATCAGGAATAAGGTACCGTAAGTTTCGTTGTCCTGCGTTTCTTCGTTTTTGAGCTATCTGGGAAAAAACCAGCGCTTGCTTGCTAATTTGCCTGCTTGCTTGCTTGCTTGCTTGCCTATGCCTGCATGTCTGCCCTAATTTGCTTACTGTCTTCCGAGTTCTCTGGCGAATGTTACTAGGCCTCTATCTTTTCGCCAGAATCTCGGAGGGGCTAACACGAATCTCCAGTTTTGGGTAGTCCCGTTTGGAAAAAGACTAACAATCTAACCGGTAATGAGCTAAATTATTGTGCATTTAACCTAAATAGACCTGTATTCCTGCTCCCTGTATATTTACAGGGAGCTACTACTGGCAGTTTTTACTAATAGTATGATATTTATTATGCTTTCTTTAAGTTACTTTCTTTTTCCTAACAGGGCGTGCCGCGACTTGTAATATTTTATGTTCTGGTGGTGTTAACGTAAGGGTACTGTTGTCGTTGGGATCGCGGAGGGGGCACGCCTGGCTACCCGTTTAAATGGATGGCGGACCTTTTCTAGCAATAGAATTGCATGAAAAAGGGGCGAATTTCGCCCCCCAGCGGGGCGCGTGTTAAGCGGAGCATAGTGTGGGTTGAAAACGGAACATACCTCCCATCCACTGTTTAAAGACATTGGGGATAAATGCGAGCCCTTGCCTTAATAGTGAATTGCCATTTTTTGGAAGTTTCGAATTTGCACATTAGGGTGTTTCAGCCCACTATAGTAAAATTTTGTTTGTTTTGCAACGAAGTTATATCGACTTTCCCCAGCTCTATACGTAAAACTGAATCGATTGACACCCTTAAAAGCAAAATAAAAGGACATTTAGAGGTCGCGCACTTTTATCACCAAAACCATTACACTTGAAAGAGGCGCATTTTTCTTAGTGCGCTTGGGTAGAGGCCCTCCGATGCAGTTCCACCACCCGGGCAGGTACTGCTTCTGCTTCTCGTCCTTGACGAATCCGTTGAACCTCTTGATGAGGGCGATCTTCCTTTCCCGCTGTTTTTGTTTTGAGTCGAAAGTTGAAGTTGTTGTGGTGTCCCATTTGATATAATGATCCTTCCCATATGTAGGACTATCGCAATAGATTCGACGCATATGTTCTAAATTCAACGTAAGAACATTTTAAGCCACATCAGACGATCAAACAATTACTAGTCAAACCAAAGGACAGGATAGACAACCGGAAAACCAGGCCCAGTATACACGATGGAATGTAATGACTGTCAAAAGCATAGATTGGAGAAAGCAAAGGATGATGGAAGTCCGACAAGACGAACACCGAAAATCTCGACAAAAACTAATCCGAGGGTCAATTGACGAGAGAGCAGCGGAAGCCACAGCGGAAAATTAATTCAGAAGCTCCGTCATTTGGGGCGGAGCAGCAAAATGTCATCTCATTCGCGTGGAGAGGGTTCAGCATAAATTCCTCATGTGGCTAGCCAACCCTACTGAGCCTGCCAGTGCTGTCCTGGACTACAAGTCCCTCCTTAGTTTGTACGATGTGCAATCCCTTCAGGCTAGGCGCCACCAAAGTGATATCTTGTTTTTATGTAAAGTTTTTAGAGGCCTCATCTCATCATCACATATTTTACAAGGTTTTACGGTACATGTGCCGATCAGAACCACTAGGATTTCCGTTCTACTTTGTTTAGTGTACCGCCGGCTAGAGTCAACACTGTTGCTTCCGGAGCTTTTAATCGCTTACCTCGTCTGGTGAACAGCTTTTAAACGTGTCACCCTCAGTGATATATTCTGTGATCCGCTCGGGGTACTGAAGAAAAATATAGCTGTGTTTGCGGCAGCCGAGCCAGTACTGGTGTGATGTGTATTTATGTTGTAGTTAGGCCTCCATGTGTTTTTAGTTCTTCTGACTTCACCTGTTATTGGGTTTTTAAAGACCTGTTGGTGATTAAATACAGATACAATAGAAGGATCATTATATCAAATGGGACGCCACAACGACTTTAACTTGCGACTCAAGACAAAAACAACGGGACAAAAGAGGCAATTTACACCCAAACCAAAACGGAACCAAAAATGAATAGAAATATCAGCAAGTTACCATCTTCTCTGGATTTTTGGACCTCTTAAAATGCCAGCCAAACAAGAGATTGAATTGAAAAATAACACGTGTTTAGAGCTAATAATTCTAAAATGATTCGTCATGTTCATAGCTAAGATTGTTATTTCAAAGTGTACCCAGTCTTCGTGTTTTTGCTTAGTTAGGTTCATGTCATAGTGTTATCTTCATCTCCTTGAAAACGGGGCGGGATGCTCCCGAAACTGGTCGGTTTATACTCAGGCTAGTAATTGTGCAGTAATAAACGCTTTACTTAATTTGAAGAATATTTCGGATGTGAAATAGAAAACCAAGCAAAAGAAAACCAGCGCCAGTATCAGTGTGAAAATGTGTACATTCATAGGCTTAGGAACAGGGGGCAGGGGCCATGCCCCCCAAATATTCTTGGTTCTTAACCCTTAACCCTATGGCGTTGACTGGAAAGAAATGACTTCCAAATGCACCTTGGTCTCCCCAATATTCTGGACGTTCCTACGCTTATGTGTACATTTGAATACATTTAATTAAAAAATGCAAAAGTGGCGTCCTCTAAATATCATCGAAATTCATGGAAATTTCGCACAGAAGCTTGTAAGCGATGGGTTTGAGGGGAACATCGATATGCGTCGAAATATTGCATTTTGGAACAATGAAACACCCTATTGCACATACTGAGCACCTGCAATATTTTGCATCAGTTTTTCTTCTTTTCATCCGTATCCCATCTCCTTTGATACTTCCGTGCTTGATATTTTTCCTGGCACCTACTTTGATAAATATGCGTCACCACTCACAAGAAAGTGAGGGGCTAGTGAATCTTCGACCTCCTGCTGACAAAAAAACGCCCCCTTTCCCTGGTTCATTGTTTGTTATTCTTTGTTTCGGGTTCGGGATTCGTCTCTCAGTGTTTGGGTTCTAACATTTTTGTTTTACTTCTTTTTTTCGTTCTTGCGAGATTGACAGCTCTCTGGGCCTTCATCTGAAGGCTTCGGGAAAGAATGTCGGGTGGCTTGTTTGTGCCAATCTCGTGTGTTCGTGTTTCTTGTTTGCTTACATGTGCTTGAGATGAAGAGACAAGTTTTGAGTCCGGCTCGATACTTGTAACTGCTTGACGTAGTGTTTTTTTAATGGGTTGCATACTCGTATCTTGTCGGAAAGTGTTGTAACATGTACGATTTAGTTTTCACCGTTTCTCCTGTGGTTTAAAAAACACGTCGTATTTTCGGATATCAAAGCGGTGTTTCACCCGAAAAATCCATAGGCTATGTTTTCAGTTTATTTCTGCGTCTCGCTATGTGTCAGACTCAATTCTCGCTATAGGAAGCTCAACGCCTACACGATGTTTTTGTTCTTATTTTACGGAATGCTTGGTTGAAAACGTGCTCGGACAGGGGCGACTTCAACCACCACTGAGAAAATTAACCCATTAGTGCCTATGGTACTAAATTTATTAGTTTTTCATTACCTACAAGTCTTCAGAAAATGATCGAAATATTACAGCCTCAGGGTGTTATGCTACGCATAGACGGAGTCTTCTACAGTTTTACGATGCAAAATTTCTCTAATATTTGCATTTCACCTGAAGATGGCACGCCCATAATGTTTGATGAAATTTTCTCCCGCAAAACCAGTTTGGTACTAATAAGGGCAAAGCTTGGTTCGTAGGTGCCTCCGAGCTGCAGTTAATAGTGCTGAACACCAATGATCACCAGCGATCGCAGCTAAGCATTACTGTGTACTGATGTCTCCAATCTCTCCAATGCGTGTCACTGCGCCTCAGTGGGTACCCCTGAGCAGCACTCACTGCTACTGAGTAACAGTGAGTGCTACTGGACACGAACTAGCCCCGGTGGGTGCCACTGGGCACCTGAACAATAGTGGGACAGAGCGCCGGTGATGGGCGCGGCGGCGGCGGTGCTGAGGGCCTGCGCAGTGTCGCCCTAGTGACAGGTGAATGGGAGGGCGGTCACCGTTAGCGAGCCTGTGGCCCGGGTGTTTACACCTCCCGCAAACACTGCAGAGGAGGGAGGCTCTGTTCCCAGAGTCCGCAGCAAGCCACCGACCGGACAGGCCGGCCAGCCTGCTGCTGCAGATGCTGGCTCCGTCAGCTGAGTCAGATCTCGGAATGCTGGGTGAAGACCCCGTGGTGACATTTCCAGAGGTGATAACTGGCGTGGTGGTTTCGATAGCTGGCAGGCAGATGACAATGGCAAACAACTTCAGATCGGAAAACAATGTAGAAAATCCGCCTTGGCGTTTTTGCCGCACGTATGACTGGGAGGAATGGATGCATACAAACAATGAATGATAAGCGAGTGAATGCAGCTCCACACATCACTGTCGTATAAAAGCCCCGAACACCTGCCAAGCTTAAACTCATCACTGGCTGAAGGCATGGCAGTCTTTGGGCTTTTTATTCTTTTTCTGCCTTGGGGTAAGGGGGAATGAGAAAAAGGTACCAATTTGCCGACTTTTTGGCACAAATCTTCCACACCATTGGGAAAAATCCGTCGTTCAGTGCTGTCCAATCAGTCTTGATCGATAAAAGTGCGTTGAAACTAAGGAAAATATTAACATTTGTATTGCACCCTGGTGTAATCCATGTGTTGCTGTGTTTCCTTCTCTGGCTTTATTCCCGGAGACCTTGTTCTATTGAACCTTTTTTATTTACAAATTAATATCACATAAATTTTAGCAGGAGACAATACAGCTGTCCTCACCTATGGGCACAGACTCGACCCGGATGGGGAGCTGACAGAAAGAGATGCAGTCCAAATCTTACGACCGTCATCGAAAGTAATATCCAGGCAGTTCGGCTGCACTTAACTCTAAAAAATTGGCGCAAATCTGCATTCGTGGGCGGGGTAAAAACGCCATCAAGTTCCAAAATGTTGTTCGGGAAGCAGCCATGTGATATCATTATAACATGACCCGATTTTTAACTTGCACCTCCTCTTTCAGACCGCATCCTGTCGACGCTCGGGGAAGGCACGTTTGGCAAGGTCGTCAAGGTCAAGGACCACGACAGGTACTCTTGTATATGTGAATGTATTTGGGTCTCTCATTTCCAAGGATAGGAATCCCGTTTGCGTTTTCAAGCATAGAAAGATCGTTTGGTTCATTGTGCTACACGATCAAGCTTTAGAATATCGATATCAACGAAAGTCGTTGATCGATCCTGAACGAATTAAGTAAAAACATAAATGGCCTGCTTAAGCGTGGCCCATAAATTTTCAAGGCTAAGTTTCCACCTTTCGACGTTGCCCATAGAGCAAACTTAAGATTATACGATTACACGTCCACTGTCTGTGGCATGCTCATCTTTCAGCTAACGTTTTGCTGATGCACCATTGATGTTGAAATAATGAACCTTATGCGCCCATTGCCTAAGCATTGTTATTTTTCCATCAGACTAGGCTAAATAAAGAAAAAGCACCATCCGTTTTGGGAGCTTGCGATTTTTTATAAGTAAATTTGAAATAATGCGATTTTTGAATAAGTGGGCTTGGTAGCTCTAAGGTTTGGAGTCCCACTAGTTTCACGGGCACTTACATGGTCCATGTCCCAGTGCTAGACTATTGCAGGGGTGTAACGCTGTAAAATTTTGGAGGCGCAGGCATGGGCACCACTACAGGGAGAGGGGCAGATGACCCGAACCCCACTTTTAGTCCAATTTCAGCTGGGTGCCGGCAGAACATGAAACAAAATATTACCATGAACATGGTTGGAAGGGTAAGGGGGCCCAAATCCTCACATATTTGGACCGAGAGGGAGTAATTTTGTTTCAGCGAGCTGTCAGATTTTCACTGCTAACCCTCCACTTACCTTTTTCTCCGCGGAGACGTTTCATGATGCAGTTGCATCCTCTATACCAAGTCTTGCATCCTTAATCGCCGGTGTGTACCCCGAATATTTGTCTCGCTCTCTTCAAAGAGTTTCAGACGCTCGCTGGAACTTCTTATTCTCATGGGACCCTGACCTGCCAAAACGTGCTCCGTCCCCAACTTGTAATCCTATATGCTATTTTCAAAGTTGCACCCCTGAACCCACGCATACCCCCTTCCATGTCTTGTTTCCGGTGCTGCTCAGAATAGGTTTCTTCTATAACGAAGTGTTACCTGATAACATGGAAGCTTTCCAGGGTTCGGCGCCGTGTAAGAACCGTCCTACCCCCTCGGTGGCGACGCCATGCGGTAGTCCTAAGAACCAAAGCTTGATTGTGTAGATGACGCTACCTGTATTGCTAGAAAAAATCAAACTAGCAGAATTTACCGCAGTACTGCTGGCCATTTGTGTATGTTTCTCCCTTTAAAGCTTAAAGATATGGTTCTGAATGCCAATCAGAGCCCTGGGCGTATGATTGTGCTGCAGAGTGCCACCGCAGCTTGTGAGTGCTAATTCCCAGTCAATTTCTGACAGAGAGCGGATTCTTGCACTGAAGATCATCAAGAACGTGGACAAATACCGGGAGGCGGCGAAACTGGAAATCAACGTGCTAGAGAAGCTCAACGACAGGGACCCCTACGGAAAACAGTGAGTGGATGAAAAGCGTCCCATGTGTATTTCCGACTCTACCCAAAATTCCAATGGCGATGAAACCGTATAAGGGAAACGGAAACCGATCGGTGTAGCCTGTTTGCCTGCTATGTTTGGTGTAGTATGGATGTCCTTGTTACCTTTGGGTATGAGTTTGAAATCACCTGGAACGTTCAAGGTTTCCTCTGAGATGTTAGTCCAGAGCAGTCGGTGCGTGCACACTCTGGGAGGGGATGTAGCCACTGAGTGTGTGTGTTGCGACAACACTTTAAAAGCCACCTCATTTGTGTGGAAGTGTGAGTAATACATGATGATGTGTTGTGATGTCGCTCTCTGACCCTGCTCCCTCTGGCAGTCGGTGCGTCACGCACTGGGAGGGCAGGTAGCCACTGAGTGTTGTGATGTCGCTCTCTGACCCTGCTCCCTCTGGCAGTCGGTGCGTCCACACACTGGGAGGGCAGGTAGCCACTGTGTGCTGTGATGTTGATGTCGCTCTCTGGTCCTGCTGCCTCTGGCAGTCGGTGCGTCCACATGCTGGGAGGAGATGTAGCCACTGTGTGCTGTGATGTTGATGTCGCTCTCTGACCCTGCTCCCTCTGGCAGTCGGTGTCTCCTACACACTGGTAGGGGATGTAGCCACTGTGTCCTGTGATGTTGATGTCGGTCTCTGACCCTGCTCCCTCTGGCAGTCGGTGTGCCTCCACACTCTGGGAGGAGAGGTAGCCACTGTGTGTTGTGATGTTGATGTCGCTCTCTGACGCTGCTCCCTCTGGCAGTCGGTGTGCCTCCATACTCTGGGAGGAGAGGTAGCCACTGTGTGTTGTGATGTTGATGTCGCTCTCTGACCCTGCTCCCTCTGGCAGTCGGTGTCTCAACACACTGGTAGGGGATGTAGCCACTGTGTTCTGTGATGTTGATGTCGGTCTCTGACCCTGCTCCCGCCTGGCAGTCGGTGCCTCCACACACTGGGAGGGGATGTAGCCACTGTGTGTTGTGATGTTGATGTCGCTCTCTGATCCCGCGCCCCCTGGCAGTCGGTGCGTCCACATGCTGGGAGGGGAGGTAGCCACTGTGTGCTGTGATGTTGATGTCGCTCTCTAATCCTGCTCCCTCTGGCAGTCGGTGCCTCCACACCCTGGGAGGGGAGGTAGCCACTGTATGTTGTGGTGTTGATGTCGCTCTCTGACCCTGCTCCCTCTGGCAGTCGGTGCCTCCACACACTGGGAGGGGATGTAGCCACTGCGTGCTGTGATTTTGATGTCGCTCTCTGACCCTGCTCCCTCTGGCAGTCGGTGCGTCCACATGCTGGAGTGGTTCGACTACTGCGGCCACACCTGCATCGCCTTTGAGATGCTCGGCCTCAGTGTCTTCGATTTCATGGTAAACGCTTGTTGTGGTCTTGGCGGTTTTCTGGAAGTCCCTAATGCTCCAAGGAAGCTGGAGATACTTTCCGCATGTGGATTACTTTGCGTTACTTTCGTTAATTTGTGTTTCTTGGTGCGGTCCAGGGGTGCAGCACCGTCCAAATTGTTAGGTGGGAGGGGGGAAGCCTGGGCATCCACTCGGACAGCTATGATGTGACTTATTGCTGTTAGAACCGGCGTTGTATGTAACCAACATGCCGTTCGAGGGGTCTATCCGCTGAGCACTGATCTCAGAATGGAGCGCGTCTGCACCTCAGCTGCAGGTTTTCTGCCCTTCTCTGTAGTAGCTTTAAGCCCCGAGTTCAGCGATCTGATCAAAGGCAGCCGATTTGTTTGCGTTCCAACGGAGATGAACTCACGGCCCGGGCCGCTCGGCTCTCGCTTTCCGTGTGGTTCTGGAAAAGGGATGCCAGATTAGTCGGCTTGAAGCCCCCGTCGTGGATCGGGTATAGATACAATTCCAAAATTTCCCAGGTTGGAGAAGTTAGGTGAAAATAATGTATGGGTTACTGAAAGCTTGAATATCTAGCGTCGGCACCGTCCTGTCTCCATAGACCCTGGTTTATTGGTGGGATGAATATCTTCCCTACGGAAAAGAAATGTCTGCCTGTGCACCATCGCACCAAGCTCTTGTCGCTCACCGGATATAATGCATAAGCGAACGCCCATCCTGTTGAGTCATGTGATTGGTAAATAGCGTGTGCCGCGGACACGAAGCTGATCTGGTGTGATGAGACCAGCTGCTAATGCCATCTCTAGTTCTCAGCTTTCCGCAAATATGTTCATACTTAGCGATGGAAACATGTTTTCATATAGCCTAGCTCAGTTTCCATTATGCAACATTCTTAACAAACGTCACTGTATTGATATATTTTGCAAGTCACGAAGACCTCCATTGGACTACCACGCCTGCCCTCTAGCGAAGCGCTGTGGCTGGTCTCCGGCGCCTGACGACAGTGTGACGTTGCCGGCAGAAGGACAACGGGTACCAGGCCTACCCTCTGGAGCAGGTGCGCCACATTGGCCAGCAGCTGTGTAACAGCGTGGCTTTCATGCACGACCTGCGGCTGACGCACACCGACCTCAAGCCGGAGAACGTGCTGTTCGTCTGCAGCGACTATGACGTCCGCTACAACACCAAAAAGGTCCGTCCCGCGCCCACCAGCAGCCTGAAGTGCAGAGGCACACTGTGCTGTTGGAGGGCTGACTTCATGATTTCGATTTGATTTCTGGAGGCAAAATGGCTGTTGATGATGCAGTTGCTGAGTGTAAGACGTTTGAGGTCATGGCTATGCGGGTTTTGCTGCCTAACTCCTGATTTGATTTTATAAAATTGGGGAAAATCGTGGAAAAAGCTGTGAAAACCGCCTTCGGAGACGGCTCTTATATTCAGAATTAATTCATACTTTTAACACAAATTTAGCTATCATTTATTTATAATACGAAAATATGGTTTCTCAAAATGCAGGAGTTATTGATTCCACACATGTGGTCATACGTTGCTTGAAATATACGGATGTATAGTCTAGGCACAGCAAAGGCGAAAAGAGTGAGACGAATTTGAAACCATCCCAGCGCTCTCTTTCTGTATTGCTATTCCACTCGCCTTCGGATACAACTCCTAGGCCGTCGCTCGGTTTCCAGCTTGCGCTTTCACCTCCCAGATAGATTGACGATTGACACGGCCCCACTATTGTCTCGGCATCCGTCCAGCGGGCAGGCCCCGACCTTTACCACTCCGGACGTCGTCTGCATTCTAAACAGCCCGGACGTATGGGAGGCACAGCCTGGGCGGTGCTTCAGTGGTGGGCCGAACCACCTGAATGTGGTGTTGATTCAGTCGATTCTTCATTGTGGGTACTTCCTGGTTTTTCCAAAGCCAGTCCTCCAAATACGGACATGAATGCTGACTATTTTAAACAGATGGCGTGGGAACCGGTCCGGTCGTGTTGACAATCATTGAGGGTATTGACTGAACCTTTTTTGCTCAGGAACAGCTATGAAGTTCAAACATGGCTTCCCGGAAAAGCAAACCCAATTCTGAGTGCCGTGTCAGCAAATAGTGACAAAAAATGTTTTCAGGGTATGTTAGCTTTTGATACTAATTGTAGTAGATGAATCAGTACAAACAGATCTCAAAGCCTTTTTCAGAGGCGGATTGTATGATAGCGTCTAGGTGCAACGTGATTGAAGCATAGGCAGACCTAGAATTCCCGATAGGAGAGAACAATGAGGCCAGAAGGCGTTATTTCAGTTCGGAGGGGGTGTCATTCAGTCTTGAAGAGGACCATTTACGCCAAGGACGTCAATTCTTAATGTGCTCGCTACCACAGGGGCACCCGATTGTATGGGAGGCACCAATACTTGCATCCTGTGGATGGGGGTTGAAAGCAATGTGCCATGGAGCGCTCGGCCGCTTCTAGGGGGCGCCAGGGCGGTGGTTGGTTCGATCAGGGTGCATGTGTCTCCTCACTCTCCCTCCCGCCCTCCCCAGCATCCGTCTGTGGGTGGGGGCGATCTCAGCCTGGCTTAAAGGGAATGTGGCACCTTCACAACGTGATTTTAACTGAGATAGCCAAGTTGTAAAGCAGGTCGGAAAACCCGGTACTCCATATTTCATTTGTCTTGGAACTCGATATTTCCGTAGAAAAAGCTAAAACCTACCTGACACCAGCCCCCTCAGCCCCGTCACCGGCGGCCATTGTTGTGAGCTACTGGAGTGACGACATATGCTGACGTCACGATGAGCATCAGCCAATCGAAGCCCTTGAAGCGTTTCAAGTACGGTAGTGGTTGCCAGATTGTGACATCATCCACAGGCTGATATTTATTTTTTTTCTAAAGGAGTATTTTTAAAGCCAAATATTGGCTTATTGTACATTTTTCAGAGAAATCATGGTGGTTTCATCATGTTTTACTAAAGTACGCCTAATTACACTAAATTCCAGGATTCGACCAGGTGCCTTCCTTTAAGGGGCAGAGTTAAATGAACAAGCGACAGGGTAACTGCCCGCGAGTATCAGCTTCATGGAGGGCGTTGAACGCAGTGTTCATTCATTGATGACGTTTGGCTTTGGTCTCTGACATAATTTTTACGTCCTACTTACTTCGTTCGTCATCAGCTTGTTAGTAGGCAAGGGCGTTAAATAAGCTGTTGCCGTTGAGGCGACAGGCATGCTCGGAGAAAGTTTGGGGACTCTAAAAAATTCAGCGGTGAATACTCTGATAATTCTAACCTGAGTTCGATAACAGTATCGCGATTGTCTTTTCCAAGGACGGCGACTTCGATAACAATGCCTCGATAGTGAGATCAGTGACTTCAATGATACGATAAAGATAACTCTTTGAAAGTGTAATCGAGACCATTGAATAAATTTGAATTATGCTAAATTTAACTATCAAGTAATTTGTAGCAATCCTTTGAGACAACATGGTCGTATTTCACACTGCTTTACCCAAAAAGGAAGCCTTGGTCAAATGGTAAAGTATTATCATTTCTTATGCAGCTTTAATTCGCACAGAAAAAACATAGAGAACTATACGTAAACTAGGGAAACAATCATTATGCATGGGTAAGAGACTTTGATTTTTCGATTTGTCGCCCTGTCAAGAACTTTCGAATGATCTTTGAAACTTGATCCAGCTGTTTTATGAGCCGGTTCACACACTCGTTTGGTCTAAGTTGTGGTGGATACGAAAAGACCCCAGACGATGCTGTTGTTAATTTATCCCCGCGCCACAGACGAAATCATGCTCCTTTTCACTGCTGCGGCTCTCAGTTTTATTCAGCGTTGGCTCCTTTAGCCAACGGACTGGAAGCCGGGCTTAAAAGAGTTTACCTTGCCGATACAGTCAGGTGCACAAAACATTCAGCTAGCCACGGCGAGGCTGGTACAGACAGGCAGCGTCACTGGACAAATAAATAAGCTTTCCATTAACACATCCGAGAAGCATAAACCGTCCGCTGTGATTCTTACATACAGAGCAAGCGTCACAGGGGCCCAACGTACGAGCGGGCACCCTGTGCATGACAGCATCTAATGGTTTTGCCTTGGACTGCCTGTCCTCAAGAGAATGTGAAACTTCGTTATTGTTTGTCTCTAATTCAGATAGAAGTATTGTTTAGCATAGGGAATAATATCGGCTTTAAGCTTCATTTATGTGAATGCTCATAATTTGTGCGAAGTGCGTGTGCGTCTAGAGGGAATCCGGAAGCTCCAGCCCCTCCCTTCCCAGGTTGCGTCCGTCCCCATGCAGTGTCCGGTCACGAGAAGCCCGGGGAGGAGGTGGGAGGGGGCTAATACATATACCATGCTATGTCCTTTTATGTTTTGTTTATTGTATTTTTTCAGGTTTGAGCACCCTGTGATTTTCCAAAATTCATCCCACTAATTGTTTACGCTCCAGGTCTGGTCAAAACACTTCTCACTGAGGTATTATTGGAAGGGACCACCTCGGCCTAGAACCCGTGTAACCAGCCGGCTCGTGTGACGATTCCCCAGCCTGCGATATCGCAGGGCAGTGCTGGACAGGTCTGACGCAGTGGCGGGTCCAGACGCCTATTTCGGGAGGGGCTAGGGGCTCAACCCTACCCCACCGGTACCTTAAGCTATATGATTAGCATGTATACCTCTTACTACCTTTGTATCTCTTACTATATGAGAAGCATGGTCACTCAGAAATTTCGGGGATTCAGCCCCTAGCCTTCCTCCCTGTATCTGCCACTGGTCTGATGCACCCCAGCCCGGTAAGCTGACCCGGCATCTAATCTGTGTTTAAATGCGACTTAACTCACGACTGATATGTAAAATTGTAAACGAACGAGTGGCATTTGGTTGCAGCATTCGTGGGCGGTAGCAATAAAAAATGCAGTTAAAAAACTCGACTCAAGCTTTTGGTAAATATTTTGGGATATGTAAAGCACAAGATCGATAAGGGCATACCAGGATCATTATTTTCACCAATAAGAAATTAGAACATTGGTATCCACTCTCAGAGCAAACAAACTAGAGACAGAGAAATGAACGACGAGGACGAGAACGAAAAAAAATTCATCATTGTGTTAAGGAGTGTTGAAGCCATGTGCACAACATTCCACTCAAGCTGTGTTTAACATACCGAGCAATGTATCAAGAGAGCCTTCTGGGATAAGAGAAGGCAGTCCATTGAATAAGTGTTAATAATTAAAATTTGCATTAAATAAAAGTAACGTATATCACATATGAAGGAGTACACAATAGAATTAGAAATACCGAAAGGAGCATACAGAGACCGATTCGCCCGAGGGAATAGCCGGAAACGTGTCGTTCACTCCCAGATAGTGCGTTAGCGGATCCGGCAAACTGGCCACGTCGATAAAAACTGTTCCGGGCTTATCAACGCGCCAGCTCATAGGCAGCCTGGCGTCGCACTCTCGCGGCCCGTCGGCAGTGGCTGCGTGTACAAGATAATGCCTTATTTGAGGGTACTGGCTACGGCGAGTATCCCGAATCCAGTTGGTAATATCCTGTGTCTGCATTCATTAGCAGATCCAGCGGCTAATGGAGCTATATGCCCCCCTTTTCACCACCTCAAAGCTGCCAAATTTCGCCTATTTTCAGCCGATTTTGACCGCTTTTCTTCGACAACACTTTGCGTTTCGCGATTTTTCTCGGGATGCAGATTTTACCACTTTCCCCCTCCAAACGTTTGCCCTAGATACTTCAATGTCTTCATTCAGTTGATTTTTATTAGGTTGAATTTTCATAGCCTTGTTTTACCTTTAGTATGAAAGAATAGGTCATCACAGGATGTCGATTTTTAGCTCTGTAATTGAATGAGCCTTATCGTCTCTGCTGGAATGCGTGTAATGCATGATTCCCAGTATGGTCGAATAAAAAGTACCAAGCTCGAGAATCTAGCTCAGAGCTGTAAAATAAACTGATCAAAGCATTTATTCCGAAGGATCAACAGACTCGTGAGGAATAGAAATCATGTTTCCTTTTGCCGCCATGGAGATTAGAAGAATGATGGTCACTTTCGCTTCTGCAATCACAACAGTTTTTGCTCGAAAACATGTCTTGTTTATTTTCATATGATTTCGTTAATATTTCAAACGATATGTATAAATGACTGGATCGTATGTCGTTTTGAACCTCATCACCAAAGTTTAACGAACGATTTATATTAATTAACACTATTGATGCTTGCGAAAGATGGGAAATATGTTTAGACTCTGGAAACTACGCCTCTGGAAATGAAGACTGCAACGACCCACAATTTCCATTGATTATGCAAAATATCCGGGGCGGATCCAGAGGGGTCTGGTTGCGTATACCTCCCCCAAAAGCGGGAAAATTGTGCTCATCTTGCGGATTTTACCCGATTTAATACAAAACACGTCTTTTTACGATATTACCCAAAATTCATCCTCCCCAAGCCTTTGGTTAAGGTCTGACCCCGAAAAGTATGATTCCTGAATAGGTAAGAGTAATGAAAGCTGCAGAGCATAGGCGTAGGAACGGGTGGGCCAAGGGGGCCATGGGCCCCCAATATTTATGATTCTTAACCATTAACCCTATGACGTTGACTGGAAAGAAATGACTTCAAAATTCCCGCTGCCCCTCCCCCCAATATTCTGGACGTTCCTACGCCTATGCTGCAAAGTGTAAGATAACCTTTCACAGCGTTATATTCAGAAGCTAATTAAATAAAAGCTGTTTTTTTGCTCTTTCCTTTTCTAAGCAAGTAAAAAGCCGAGCATCGGAATGTTTGTACCTGGTTACCTGGTCTCCAGTGTCGACTGCTATTGCTGTTTGTTACGTGGTCAGACGAACGACGAGCCGCCTTCGTCAGGGCTTCTGACGCGCTTAGTCATTGGTGAAAATGTGATGACGATACATCAGAAGCGGCTCGGCACCTGACCTCTTGCAGAAGTCAGCTTCAGGTGGTGAATATGTCAGGAATAACTCAGTTGTTAACAACAGCTTACGGTGTGGAGCTTTTGTATGCACGATGTCCAAATAAGAATTAACAGGACAAATGAGGGTTCGGCAACAGAATTATTTCTAATTATGTTTAACTCCCTGATAGAAAAGTAATCAATATTGGACTTCGTTCAGACTTCAGATACTCTAGAAATAGTATCCACCACTCACGGAAACACACTCGGTGAGGCTATAAGTAACTGCTGTTCTGATTCAAGATAAACTTACGTAAAGTTTATAGTAAAGACGAAAAGCTTAAGTGGAATTCGCACATCCTTCATGTGTCTTCGATTATAAGTAGAAATTTAGGAATCATGAGCAGAGCCAAGTATTTCCTATCATCTCACGAACTCACTCATTTGTATAACGCCTTTATATTGCCCCATCTAAATTATTGTGCAATGGTTTGGGGTAGTAATTACGAATCCACTCTCGATAAGATCATCAAATTACAGAAACGTGCTATTCGAATCATCGACAAAAAACCCTATTATTACCACACAAATGAACTGTTTCTAAAATTAAAAATACTTAAATTCCCTGAACTAGTCTCAGAACAAAAAGTTATTATATTGTCGAAAGTATTGGATGGTACAATGCCAGATGTGATATCGTCTCTTTTTCAGAAATACAGAACAACTAATACGAGATTGATTAGACACTTTGAAATACCTCAGGCTACAACAAATTATAGGAAATTTGCTCTGGCATGCTCTGCACCTGAAATTTGGAACAAAACTATATGTCCTACCTTTAAATGTATAACGGAAGGTCCTCTAAACAAACATGTGCTTAAAAAATATATCGAGAAGTATTCTTTTGCAATTATAGAATTCTTAATAATGAGCCTCGATGACCGGCGCTGATGGTGGTGATGATGCACCGGAGCACAATGTGTGTGGGTGTGGGCGTGCGTGTATGTGAGTGGGATAGTGTGCTTGTAGGTGGGCGAGAGGGAGTACTTGTGGGTGGGAAGCTGGATGTCTGCCGTGCGTGGGTGGGTGACTGCGGTACTCGGTGTGTGTGGGTGTGTACGTGCGCTGTGTGTGGATGTGGAGGCAGGCGTGCGTGCGTGGATTCGGATGTGTGTGTGTGTGTGTGTGTGTGTGTGTGTGTGTGTGTGTGTGTGTGTGTGTGTGTGTGTGTGTGTGTGTGTGTGTGTGTGTGTGTGTGTGTGTGTGTGTGTGTGTGTGTGTGTGTGTGTGTGTGTGTGTGTGTGTGTGTGTGTGTGTGTGTGTGTGTGTGTGTGTGTGTGTGTGTGTGTGTGTGTGTGCGTGCGTGCGTGCGTGCGTGCGTGCGTGCGTGCGTGTGTCTGACTCCCTGCTGCGCTTGCTTGCTAATTTGCCTGCTTGCTTGCTTGCTTGCCTATGCCTGCATGTCTGCCCTAATTTGCTTTCTGTCTTCCGAGTTCTCTGGCGAATGTTACTAGGCCTCTATCTTTTCGCCAGAATCTCGGAGGGGCTAACACGAATCTCCAGTTTTGGGTAGTCCCGTTTGGAAAAAGACTAACAATCTAACCGGTAATGAGCTAAATTATTGTGCATTTAACCTAAATAGACCTGTATTTCTGCTCCCTGTATATTTACAGGGAGCTACTACTGGCAGTTTTTACTAATAGTATGATATTTATTATGCTTTCTTTAAGTTACTTTCTTTTTCCTAGCAGGGCGTGCCGCAACTTGTAATACTTTATGTTCTGGTGGTGTTAACGTAAGGGTACTGTTGTCGTTTGGATCGCGGAGGGGGCACGCCTGGCTACCCGTTTAAATGGATGGCGGACCTTTTCTAGAAAAAAGTTGGCCTACTGAAGGAATTCTGTTTCCAGGCTGACGTGACACAGCGATATGGCATAACCTTCGTGGAGATTGCAGAGCTAACCTTAGACGACATATTTTTGTTCTATTAATCGTAACTTAATCAATCCTCTTGAGAGGACTAATTTTGGAACTAGATTGAATGTAAGATTATGGTGCAGATTTCGTCGCCTACGCGGATTTCGTCTCGCCAAAAAAACTGAATCCTTGTAAGGTGTGCCGTACCTCTCAAAGATGTTTAAATTTGATCAATTTTAACATGGGACTCTATGGGTAAAGGAAAATTGCATCACCAGCGTGACGTCACTGCAAAGGCGGCTCCGGGTTGGTGGTTGGGGCTGGTTCTGATGCAACACAGTGCCTGTCGCTATACTGTGCCGCAGGACTGCGCCTAGATCTATACTGTACCGCCGTACACTTCGCATGCAAACTGTAGACATACTGCACCGCCGGACACGTATGGTAGCTAATTCGTGGCTAGCATCGTGTATAAGCGTCGCCATCAGCAAAAAAGTGAGGAGGCCTGTCAGTCTTCAAGCAGCTGTTGGGAAAAAATGTGTTATATAACCAAAAACTCATCAGATCACTAGCTGGGAACAACGTTTTCCAATTCCCCCAATTTGACCCAAAAGGTAGGTAAATTTGAGGTAAAATTTAGGGTGCCAGGCCCCACTGGCTCTCCTATTTTGACGCGTATGGGCCATCGAGCGCTCAGGGACAGATCCAGGGGGACATTCTGGTCGTTGCCTGCATAGCAGCGACGTCTCGGCCTGTGACCAATGGCTGGTAATTGCTAATTTTCTTCAAGAACACCATGTTTTTTTCCGGATTTCAACGCGGTTGCCACCCCCACCCTAACAATAAGTTTGAATTCACGATTGTTGGTGGTATGGCGGGGTCAAAGAGAAGCTTCGAACAGAAGCCAGACTGATTTGCAACGCAGGCCGACGAATGCAAGCACTTACCTACCAAGCAGCGACTCACGTGCTGTCGCTGATGCGTTTGAAGGTTATCTTCACCCCGTTGATTGCACTGGCACTTTAACTGAGCTATGGGCGGCGCTGATTGAGTTAAAACACTGGAGGCGGCTGGCTGGATGAGGCGAGATTGGAAGAGCGTGCTCTGCTGCCTGCTCGGCGCCATGGCAGGGACACATTCCGTCCGCCCACGGCGCTGCCCGATAGCCATCCCATTGAACAGACCGCCCTTAAAAGCCGACATTTCATCTCATGTGGCAAATATTTATGGGTGATTCCAGGCTTCCGTATGAAGTGTATCTTCATAGATAGGCTGGTCTGCGCCTCCCACGTGTAAACATTCGGGTCGTGTTGAAGTGTGCTGAATGGTTCGCTTATGTTACCTCGCTTTTGACTCGTTTCCTTATAATTTCTGAGTATGGCATCGTAATAGAGTGACCCATTTCTGTAGCTGTGAAAAGAACAATTTTCTGAAATAGATATGCCCTGCCTTCACGTGTTCTTTTTATATGAAACGAGGAAGCTGATCTCAAACCAGAAACCTTTGCCATGATGCACCTGTTGGTTCCTAGCGCATTTGCGCCTTAGGCTTTTCTCAGTGAGCGGCTAGGAACTGATAACTTATTTGCCACATTTTAGTAATTGTAGCGGTTCAAAGCTCTGAAAATTCGTAAAATTCAAAGTATACGCTATCTAAAGCCAAGTGGCATTTTAAGCATACAGCGGGCCCTAATTGGGTATAATTTTGTAATTTTGAAGTGAAAGATTTTTGAAAAATTGCTGAAAAAGTTTAAGGGCGTATTTTTGTCATTTTATAATCCCGAACGCATTTTATATTGTTCCTGAGCATTAGCGTAAAACAAATTTGAAAACCGAGATATAGCACATGTCAGAATCTTAAAAACTTACAAAAGCATTATACATTTTACAGGCATTCCTTCAGATCTTGTCTCAGATTATGCTCTGTTAAGCATAATCACGCTGCGAGATCCTTGATTCGTTTTTGCTTATTGCAAGCTTTTAAATTTGTTTAGTTTTTGTAGCCAAAGCTGCGTTTCAAATTGACACAGCGCATCATAGCTGTGCATAACACTTAAACCAACACAGCAGGCAGATGGACGCGTTTCGACAAAAATTGTCTTTTTCAGCATCTATGGTAGGAGGATAAGGCAGCCCCGTTCAAGTTGCCTGGCATTTTGCGGCGGTGACGTCATCGCCGCGATGCCGCAGGCGTTTTGCGGCTTGAAGTATGGCAAACTGGGTATATTTGACATGGTCGTAAGCTTGCAATGACTGAAGACGTCAAAATGGCTTATTGACAATTGATCATATTTCTGGCAGTACAGAGTTTCTGCCCCTAAGACCGGCCTGCGGGACTTCAGGGCTTTTCTCGCAGTGATGTTCCTTGCTCTTAGAGTCATTATCGTGTAATAGCACTGCAATTTCATCCTTCACGTCATCGTTGTTAGATGAGAATACGAAGTACGGGTCTTTCAATGGAGGTTTCTTAGCGACGAACAATTGTTTGATCGCGCGGTCGCGGGTCCAGGACTTATTTTGGGCAGGCTAGAAAACTCAAACCTCCCCACTGCCAGTGGCGGATACAGGACTGGCTCACCCAATGTTAGTGTCTGTAAATGCATAGACCGATGCTGATTTGAGGCAATGGCGAGGAGGCTCGAACCCTTTGCCCATACCCCAAAGTCCTGTACCCGCCACTGTCCCCGCCATAGCCTCCGAACAGCCTTTGCTTATACAGATATTAGTAGACATTTCGGAGGGTCCCCTCGAATTTAGGAGGCTCGTGAGCCCCATAACCTCCTTATATCCGCCACTGTACAATAGGCGATCCAGAGGCAGCGGGCGGTTGTCCCCGATGGTCCCTCGAGGTCCACCTGAAATGGTCACAGTGCCTCCTGAAGGTCGATGGCGCCACCTGAAATGTCGCTTCCCCCCCTCCACAGGATGCAGAAAGCAGCGCTTGCCGATAGATTTGGCGCCCACCTGATGGGTTTTCCAGCCAAAATGGCGCCCTCTGCTCCGAATGAAGCCCTGGTCTGGATGACAACCCCTTCCGGGCAGAAATCCCCCCGACTGACAATTCTGGATCCGCCTATGACTAGTGCCCTGTATATATAAACAGCCCAATTAAAATAACTTTGGTAAAATTTTATCACATTTACGTGGTTTCAATGGGGTGAGTCAGAGGCGTAGCCCGGGAATTTTGTACGGGGGACAGGATGGTCCGGCAATGATGACAAGGAAGGGGAAGAGTTGCACTTGCGGATGTAGGAGACAGGGGCACTTGGTCCTCCAATAGCCAATGGGGAGCACATCCCACGTCAATGCTGCTTTCGACGCCCATGACTGCAACTGTTAGAGCGATCGGCACATTTGCATTTAGGCCTTGAGCAGCGGCTATAATCCGGCTCTAGGTGCGATCTTTCCTACTATCGTTACTGTTTCCGTATTTGCCCAAACCCTCTTCCTTCACCCCATATGTGGTTTCATTGTTTTATTCTCGCTCGGTCCCGTCATGTTTTTCTTTACTCTTACAGTGTTGCGGCTCAGTAAAACCGTAGTAGGATTGCCAGACTAGTATACTTTTAGTTTAACATACCAATGCTACTAGATTTGTCAACATATTTCACTTCACAGACATTAAAGTGCAAAAGTGTATTTCTAGCGCTTTTCTTTAATATCTAAACTCAATTTATCCTAAAGCTTGAATTTAAGTCCTCAAATAAGGAGCTGTTTCCTTTCTTAGTAGATATCAAGAAAACAACCAAATTTTACTAGTAGGAAACTTGAACCAACCTGGGATTCTAGGCCTTGGGATAAGGAACCCGTCATTAAGACATTCAGCAGTTTCATCGTTTGGATTTTTGTGCAAAATTATCGTGCGATAGAAATATAAAGGCACCGTTTTTGAGGATATTCCAATAATGCTTCTTGAATTATTCTAAAATGTATACAAGCAAGCTTCGATATGAGACAATCTAGCCTTATCACTGTTTTAAATAATGTTCTATTTTTATTTTATCATCATTATTGTTTTTGTTATTATTATATAAAACTTTTTTTCTCTCTCTTTGCTTAACCAACTCCTAATACAGCCGCAGATTTTGCCCATTTCATGAAGCCTGGCCTAAGATTAAAAGTATCATTTTTAGCTATATGTGCTGCTTCTGTAGCTTTCCTATTATCTTTGTTTTTACAAACTGCTATAATTTTAGCTCTATCCCAGTTTGGTAGATGATTTGTTTTCATGGAATGTATGACAAATGCACTGAATTCTGAGTTATTTCGAAGGTCTCTTCTATGTTCTTTTAATCTTGTTTTTAGACCCCGTCCTGTTTCACCTATATACGATTTCGTACACGACCCGCACGGCACCTGGTACACTACACTTTTGGTTCTGAGTCATCTGATCTTTCTTTTTCGCTAAGATGCTACTAAGTTTCTTACCGGAACAAAATGCTACTTTGCAACCCGTTTCTTCAAGTTTGTTTGCAATAATTTCAGCTGGTTTGGAGTAAGGTATCGTAACACATCGTATCTGTTCCTTTTGTTGATTTCGCGGATCGTTTTCTTATATCTAGAGCTTTCTTTTTCATATTTATCAGAAATCCTCTCGGATATTTTAGCTTCGTGAACGAGGTCATAATATGTTCTATCTCTTCTTGCAGGTATTCATCACTACAAATACGGAAGGCCCTAAGAAAAATCCTAATACTACTCCTCGCTTCACCCTATCACTGTGACCTGAGTAATAATGTACATAGCATTCCTTGTTCGTTGGCTTTCGATATACTTTGAATTTAACTTCGGCACTCCTAACAATCTCTGTGTCAAGGAAAGCTAGAGTTCTCTGATGTTCTTTTTCAATGGTGAACTGGATTTTCGGATCAACTGAGTTTAGTTGATTGAGTTTAGTTTCTAAGTCCATATCATTGGGGACTACAACTAATATGTCATCGACATATCGAGCCCAGATCACATTTGACCCCATTATCTCTAGGTAATGATGTTTTTCAAGCCATTCCATGTATAGGCATGCAGCAACTGGGCTTAACGGTGAACCCATCGCAAGACCACTGTGTTGAAAGTACTCATCCGAGTTGAAAGTGAAACCACCAAATTCATGCACATTTTTAGCAATTTTAAATAGTCTTGTTTTGGTAAGGGCAGCTGGTCAGGTTCTTATCCCTCCTACCTAGATGCTGAAAAGACAATTTTGTCGAAACGCGTTCATCTGCCTGCTGTGTTGGTTTAGTGTTAATATCTGTCAACCACTGTTATACAATAGCTGTGCATCCTAATTGTATACGTTTTTTTTGCGTGAGAGTGATGTGTGAGCGTCTTCCGCTTGAAGAAGCGTTTAGGTGAAGGCTGTAGTCTGCAAATACATTTATAAAAGTACCTGCCCAGAAATTCGAAGATCTCGCACAAACAATAGGTGGCATTACTGTTATAAATATTAGCCATTCATGTCACAACTTTTCCAGGGATTCAAGGAAATTACTTCTGGTTTGCGGATCCACGCCACTCGAGAGTACCAGCATGAACTGGTAAAACCTTCCCCCTGAGTGCCGAGTGATGTCCTTTTTAGAGTACTAATTTTCCGGATATGTCCTCTCCACAATTTCAAATATCAGACGTTGTCCTTTCCTGAGTCTGACTACCGGATGCTATTCCCCCGAGTGCTGAGTGTCTGCAGAACTTCTGCTGACCCCAGTGACGCCTCACCTTTCAGAAGCGGGACGTGAAGGTGGTGCGCTGCTCCGACGTGCGACTCATCGACTTCGGCAGCGCCACCTTCGACCACGAACACCACAGCACCGTCGTCTCCACCCGGCACTACCGGGCCCCCGAGGTGTTGTTAGGTGAGTCCCGGACCACGAACACCACAGCACTGCACAGTGATGAAGCGGGCCTAAAATAAGGAATGAAACCTCTCAAAGCGGCGTTTCAGAAATTATCTCAAATGGATATGTTACGTTTAAGAACTGATTCGAACACGGGAAGCAATGATTATTTCTTTCTTTTAGCGTGCCACGTCGATTTCATAGGTGCTGAAACATGGAACTTGTTTCATATCGCTACATACTTAAATTTTTCCAAAAACAATGACATGATTTTCAACGATAATCCCAAATACTAACACTCAATCACCGATAGAAAAAGTAAATCTCCAGGCGTGTAGATTTCTATCCCTTTAGCGGCACCCCGGTACCCCAATGATGAACTGATCAGTGATTTGGGCGTCCCCAACCAGAAGGTGCACCAAAATCTTAATTAAGTGCTTAAAGAAGAGGAAGCTATCAACAAATATAACTACGTTCCACAGTATTATGGTGGCATTTTGCAGGTGACTTACTACTCAATATTTTATCAGGCAAGGGAAATCCTCAGACATGACGGACAATTCACAACGTATGTGCATGCATACCTGAACGATAACTTATTAAACTCTCCACACTTAAGCAGTGATTCAATCAGCAAGATATAGAAAAATAAAAGTTATTTGCAATAGCAGAATTAAGTGCATATTTTCACTAGACAATTCGTTCACCATTGAAGAGAAGTTGTTAGCGATAAGCGACGTAAGTTTTCGGAGGACCAGAGTTATATTCGCGAGAGCCAAACGGACGGACGGACACTACGACGAATCGAACATAACTGCCGCCACTCCGGCGGACTGGACGGCGGGCGACCCCCGGTGCCGCTGGCTAAAGGCAAACAGTAAGGGGCGGCGGCGGATACCTGACCAGAGGGTTTGGCCCCCTACTGCGCCATTCACAGGCAGACCGGGGGACGCAGTGACACTGCCAGATGGCTACACGGGCGGATAGGGAGACTGGGCTGGAACCCGTCTGCGTACGCTACAGAAGTATTTTACATCGACAAAAGGTGCAACATCATAGGGACATTTAGTCTGTGGTGTCAGGTGTTTAAAACATTTGGACAAATTTGTAGGTAGTTACCTTGGAGTCTCCACCTTGGAGTTGCCCCCATTCCTCTCCACTCAGCCGAAACCCATCTCGCGACACTCCTGACTTCAGCGAACTCGGCCGCCGACTAGCCAGTGCTGACTCTGCCGCCGTCTCGCCTGTACCAAAGAGTATCGGATGGTGGAGGAGGTAATCAAGCCAATGTAGGGCAAAGTATGGCTAGGAATGTTTTAAAAAGATAATATTAGTACATCTCCTGGCTTATGGGATAGAGCTCTATCATATTCTTGAAGAAATTTTCCGCTGATTCCTCGCAATACATATGAACGCGCCTCGACCAATCAGCGGCTGCCATCCACTGGGTGCCGCCTGCCTGCGGGGCACAGAGGTTAGAAAGGTCACGCCGGGCGCCGCTGACGCCGAGTTCAAGCCACAGTGGGGAGGGGTCGCGAGGCGGATGATTAAACCTCCGCGTGCTTCTGTTAGATTGAGGGAGCAGGGCTGTGTAGGAAACATTCTGTGCAGGTGGCTGGATATATGGGTTAGGTGTTTGTGCAGTGTGCGGTGTCTATAACACTGGAAAAACTTGAGTAATGAATTCAATAAATGAGTTCGATCTGTAAATATGCTTGGCGCCGCCAAGCATACTTACAAGTTGGCGGGTAAAATTGCAGGCACCGATTTTGAGTCCTAAGCATTTTTCGGCATCAGGGTAAATGATGACGATTTTCAATTACATTTATAATTGGCACGCTTTTATTGGCAATACAACACATACGGTACATCTGACATACACCAATAGCTGACATTTCATGCGTATGCAACACAAAAAGTTTAAGATGTTGAAATGATTATTTGAGGCGGAGGGATAAGTAGCTCTGACCGTGTAGCAAGGAGGGTCCAAGGCGAATCACAGCATGCACGAGGCAGTTGACTGAGTACTGAATAGGTATGTATATTTTAATGGCATGAACATCACTGTATTTCCTCTAATCGGTCATTCCCAACACCGCGTCCTTTCGATGCAGCCGCCGCCACGCGGCCTCCAGGTAACCTGAAGCCACTGAGCACGGCCGTCTAACCGTGGCTGTCTGACTTTCCATTCTTAGGAACAAAAATTGGTTTTTATGCCACAATACTCCACTGTTAGTCTCCCGGATGACGTTGCGTTCATAGATGGTTATTGTTTACCAATATGATTAGTTACGCCGTGATTAGATCAGGGTGTTCGGTACTCAGCTTTTGAATTATAGGTACCCAACTTGGTGGATCTGGGACAGTGAGTGACCTCACAAGTCATGTCAAGTATTGAACATGGTGAATTCTAGCAAAACATTTTTGGCAAATAGATGTTGATTTTCCAGGTCAAAAATGTTGCAATGGCCGAAACAATACAGCACACTGGAATTTTGGTACGAGGATGGGAGAGGACACCAATGAAACATCAATCAACGTTGGATAATTTTTTTGCGAGCGGCGGCAGTTTTTGAAAGGTTACGTTTTTGAGTATCTTCAAAAGGCTTTAAGTTTCATTGTGAAGTTTGGTAAGCTCGATACTGTCAATGGACACGATAGATAAACGATCTCAAATAGTGATGGGTTGTTGTTCCGACCTTAATGAGCGGTACCATGTAGAGTTGTTAACTTATATCTCTTTGGGGATGCTCGGGTACCCGCAACGAAATATTGTGTTAGTGTTCAAATGACCTGTAGATTTTATTGTTATTTATTTCTAGAATTCAAAATGACTGTGTGATGGCTAATACAAATAAAATATTGTTTTTCCGTTGTGGTTATTTTTTTCAAATTTGGGCACCCCCAAGTATTTTAAAAATCCACGCCCCTGTATATCACTGTTAACTTTCAGGTGTCTGTCACATTTTTGTAAAAAAAATACGGCCCTAGCTGGTCCCAATAATATAGTGAGATCATTTTGATAACGATATGTTTTGAAAATGAAACTCCCATAGAAATCAAATTTCCTTAAGCCGACACATGACTAAAGGCACAATCAGGATCCGTAAGGAAATTTTACCGAATAACTGGAGAAGTCGCCTTTTTACATCAGTGAAATCATATGGTCGGCATCCAACAACCGAAAAAAGTTATGACTGTTGTAGTGAGCGCATGTCCTACCGATAAATGGCGGTTAGGGCTATGCCCCGGGCGCCGGGCAGCTTGTACTGGCATAGCATGAAGCACAAATCTGGCAATGCATTTATGAAATAAAAGAAGCAAGAGTGTCATAACCAGAAAGGGATTGGGAGCCTCAGTTGCACTAATTTTAATCACAGTATCAACTCGAAAACAGTAAGTTTTCAGTTGCACAGATGGTAGAAGCCAGGGCCTTTTTTAAGGAAAAGTCAGTGTGGGGGGGCATTTCTTGTGTTGACCATTACAGTGTCTTTAGGGGATCAAGACCCCATTTTGAGGGGGTTTAATAAAACTTAGACGCATTAGTGTTAAAAATATTTCTCAATTTTTATGTTATTCCATGTCTAAAGATTATAGATGCTGCTCAGGGCTGCCAGGTTTTTTTCGGCGGAAGAGCTCAAACCGAGTTAGAAAAAGGGCCAAAGAGGGCAAAATTTTATTTCCACTAAAATAGGCAAATAAACACCACAAAAGCCAGATTTGAGGCTAAAACGACCCCTAGCGGTAGTCATAACCCCACAAAAAAGTGACTTGTATCACTGTTTAAAACTAATTGTTGACAGTTTGGTATTGACATGACCCAATATTTTTTAGCACACTACCCATCTAATAGGAAGCCAGGGGTGCCCTTCCAACCCCGCGTGGCCATCGAGTGACTTTATCCACATAACCAGAAATTTGTTTACCATCATCAATCATCCCCCATCATTTTTGACCAACAATTTCCTGATATCAATCAAAATGGGAGTAACCGGAAATGTATATAACCAGTCACTTCGGAAGGCAACGAGGAGCCCAAATTCGAAAAGTTTTTGGTACTAAGGTGGAAAGACTGGCAAGTTTGCTGTCAGCATCAGATTGAAGTTTGGCTGACCCCTCACTTTTTTATCGGTAGCGACGCTTAAGTATGCTACCACCACAATAATAAATAAAAAGGCTAAGCACTTCCAACCGCCACACCAGCAACCAGTCTGACGCGCTTTGACTACACCGTGTCCCGTGTAATCCACGAACGAGCTCTAAGCGTTGACAGCTGACTGTGTGTTAAATGAGAGCACCATGCAATATCACGGTACTGGCTGGAATGTGGGCTTCCGGTCGGATAGAGTAGGATGTTTTGATTGGTTGTAGGTCAGCGTTCATCTCCAGTGTTGTGATTAGTTGATGCTGAGGCTGCTTTGCCGGGATTTCCCGTAACTACGTGCTTTGTTTCGCCTTCGCACGATGGAGTAGACAGCCACGGGTGGAAATTTTTAACACAACATTTGTGGATTACCAATTTGGGACCAGAAATAGAACAAAGTTATAATTATGGGGTGGTGTTCTGTCTTATTTTCGTTAGATGAGTCTGCATTTGGTCAATTTTAAGTCATCTGTCTGTTTCACTGGGGGCCAATTTCCGGGCACTGGGGGTCATTTCGGCCGACTGGGGGGGCAAATGGACCCCAGTTAACATGTTAAAAAATGGCCTGGTAGAAGCTAAGGACAGTGAAAGGCCTAAATCCGATTATTATTTGCCAAGTGATTCATTTCCTGCCAGTGGAAATTTAAAGATAGTCTCTCTCTCTCTCTCTCTCTCTCTCTCTCTCTCTCTCTCTCTCTCTCTCTCTCTCTCTCTCTTCGGAGCCAGCGTTTGCGAGCTTGGAACTGCCGGTTGGCGCCTACATCTAAGAGGCGAGCAAGGCTCGCAAACAGCACCGCTGTCAGTACACAGATCACTACGTGAGGAATATGTCCCGAAGGGTAACAATGATTTAACAGTATCATCTACTAGTGACACGTGATTCCGTTATCAGCAGCCTAGCTAAAGGCCTTGCAAGGCTGAGGGATGTGGTTTGGAAAAAGGCTCAACCGGAAGTCAAAGCGTCGACATAAAGCTTCTCCTGGAGAGGAAATATGAGGAAAAAAGTAACAGAGAGTAGGGGCTAAACAGGAAATGTGTGTGTAAAAGATCTATTGATCCAGGGGTGTAGCCAGCATTTCGCTCAGGGAGGGGCGGCGCCCAGAAAAGGGCCCTGCGACAGCTATAAAAGGGCTCTGATGGGTAAAAAGGGCCCTGCTTGTTTCAGAATACAGTACTGAAGAGGGCTTAAGAGGGCCCTGTCTGCTATAAAAGGCCAAATTTTGCCATACAGCACAGTGCGGGCGAGCCGCGCTTCGCGCAGCTCGTGTCCTCAGGGGGCCTTTGGGCCCTCAGGGGAAGGGTGGCTGTCCCGGCCGCCCCCCCCCTCTCGGCTACGCCCCTGTATTGATCCCATATGTTTCTCGTAATTTGTATCTTTTTACATCATTGTTTTTAGCACGAGGTATTAGATAGACAGACATCAAGTTTACGAAATCGATAATTTAAATGAAAAGGTGATTTCTACGTCAAAAACGTATTGCTGAATGTTTCCTAGAGATTGGTAGATAATGAATGTTTCCTAGAGATTGGTAGATAATTTTATTTCCATGCAAAAAAACTTCAGAGAAAATCATATCCAAGAACACCTGATGAGTAGTTTCAGCCGTTTCAAAGTGTTTTTTTATTTTTAGATGGTCTTGTCGTTAGGTTGGAACCTGGGAAATATGATTAAATATAGCGTCGAATCCCCATCAGCCATCGAACTTATGTGATCGGATTAAAACTGCCTGGTCAACCCACGTAGCACCCTGTGGACGATGATGAAATAGAATCAAGTCATATCCGGGTAGCATGAGCTCAACCAACAGTTCCCTTGTAAATATTTCCACAGCGCTGGCCGAGGACGTGGCGAAATTACTGCAGAACTCTGCAGACAAAATGCCGTGATGAACATTTTCTGGCACAGAAGATTGTCCTGTTTCAGAATAAATGTTGTGAATTTTGAATGTCGCGTTTCATCCAGGAAGCTTAGGCATTATAATTTAAAACGTTTATGAAATATATGGGACGAAAGCCATTTTAATTGCCATGAGGCAAGTCTTTTCAGTTCCGGGAAAATTGATACCAGAAACAGCTTGCGATCCAAGGTGATGTTTTCCTGTAAGCAGGTATGATACTGGATTTCTTGCACATTTGAAAAATCTTGGGTGTGAATAACCTGGAGTGTCCCCTGACGTTTATCTTCACAAGAATATAGAGTCCTGGTGTAAGACACCGTGTAGCATTTGAGGACATATAAACATCGTGTAGCCTGGCTGACAGTTCCCGGAGCGTTGCTCTATGTCCAATGCCAGGTGTGTGGCAGTCACAGACGCCAGCTCCGCTCCCCAGTGTCGGGTCCGGCTACTCTGCAGGCCCCTCCGTCGCGCTGCCAGCTGGATAAATAAACAGTGGATCTGGCAGCGCGGCGCCACGCCTCTCCATCCATCCTCCCGATCAATAGCCGCTGACCCTGACTACAGAACGCGTCGCCGCCAGGGCGCTATTCGTGCGTCCGCGTCAGTTCTGCCGCCATCACCGGCGCAGCGCCATCCGATCGGCCGTTCCCACACGTGCCCTCTTCCACTCTGCTGGCGTTGTGACGTCACGGCGGGGCGGGGTGGGGCGGCGTCGGCAGCGGCGGCGGCGCCATCACATATGCCAGTGCTCTCCGAGCTGCCGGCGGCGAGGGGGTTTCGGGGCGGCGCCGGCGCAGGGAGGCAGCCGCACTGAGGCCGACCGGCACCACGCAGCGAGGCTGCAGCTGAACACAAAGGCTGCTTGTTGTGCGAGACCGGAAGTGAGGTGTCGGTGGTGCGACCGTTAGTGTTTTGTGGCGATGGGCAGTGCAGCCAGGGCCAGCTCTGTGCAGCGGCTGCGGCAGCGGTTCGAGGTGCTGGACGCGGCGGCGGCGTCGGGAGCCGGTGTTTTGACTGGGACGGTGCAGCGCGCCGTCGACTCTGAGTCACTGGCCAGACCGCACACTCCGCCGGTACCCTCAGAGCACAACGGCCGCGAGCCGCGGCGCCTGCGGCGGGTCGTCGGCACAGCGCAGCCCACGCCGCGCTCCCTGTCAGCCGGCGCTAAAGCTCATGCGCTGTCGGCAGCTCGGCAAACGCCGGGGTCACCCACCTCCGCCATCAAATCTCAAACGGTACGAAATGTGCCAGGCCCTCCAGCAGGCACTGTCAAAGCACTGAAGCAGACATCAGGGTCTCCAACAGCGGAGGTGAAGTCGCGCAACTCGCGCAGCGAGGCCAGAGTTAATCGGCACTGCCGGATATTTGATTGGTCGCCCGCCGCCGGCGATGATTCGGCCCATCCGGCTGATTGCCTCAACGACACGAGTGGTGCAGCAAAAACGGTGGCGGAGGCGGAGGAGGGCGGTGTGGGGAGCGGAAGTCGGACTGGCACCGCCGGGCGGGCACAGCTGGCTAATGGACGGCTCGGCGACGGCGCCGGCGACAGGCTCGGTGGCAGTTCATCTGTCTGCTGCCGCGCCGGCGCCGCTAGTAAAAACGGCGGCACCGCGGCCACGCTGGGCCGGCCGAGCCATAATGACTCTCAATTGAAGCAGTCGAGCGATGCCCCCTGAAGTCGTACGGCTTGTCCTTCATCGCAGGCAATAGTCAGATTGCGTCTAGCCGCAGCTCCGTCTCCTCCAGCAACTCCTCTCACACCTCCACCAGTCCCCTGACGTCACCGGGTCCCCCACGACCTCCCAAGCCTCAGCAGTCGTGGGAGGACTCCTCAGACACCTCTCAGGAGCCCGGCGACTATCTCATCCCCGACGGCGTCCCTCCGGTACCCCCGCGGGAGCCGCTGAGTCCCGGACGTCGGCGCTCTCTCGTCTCTCGCTCTCTGCCCCCTCATCCCTCCGCCTCCACCAGCGCCCGCCAGCAGGCTTGGTTCAGGGAGGTGGACAGGGAGGGTGCACGCGCACTGCTGATCCGCAGGGGCAATGGTGCCTTCCTGGTGCGCCCCTCCCGCGGTGGAGGTGCCGCCGCCCCATTCGCACTCTCGCTCCTGCACGACGGACACATGTACAACTTCAACGTGCGGCTGCGCAGTGATGGCCGCTTCGCCGTGGGATACGAGAAGCGCGGGGAGGCGAGCTTCCGGTCAGTGGAGGAGCTAGTCAGACACCACCAGAGGGAGCCCATACTCCTGCCCAATCGCGCCCGAACCTGTTTGACGTGGTACCCCAGCGGGGCGGCGACACCCCTTAGCGGTGTTGCGTTAGGCGGCGAGTGATAACACCAGACTGGTTTTATCGAAAGTCCAAAACAAGTTCTTCGTCGTACCTGCTAATGAGCGATGTGTAGATTACGTGTAGCGGCAGAAGGTCAAGCAACAAACAAGATAACAAACCGGAAGCCATTTGGCCAAAAATGGCGAGCTGTGTTTGAACAGAGGGACGACGTCTAACAAGCGCAACAGTGGTGCCACACGGATCACGTCACAAAACACGTCAGCGTTATGGCGGGTTCATCGGCGTGTGCCACGTCTATCGACCTCCACTCCGACCACAGAGCCGTAAGTGGACGCCAGCTCCGCCACGGGGCGTTGTAAGCGGAAAGTCAGTCTCTGGGCGGACTGTCACGACCAGCCTGAAGTGCGGCCCGGCTGACTCACTCCGTCATTATTTCCCATTACTGTCAGCGTTCACGCCGCTGTGCACTCCTGGTCGGCCGTACGACACCACGTTCCATCATCGGCCAAGACGGCCGCTTCCTGTCCGATTTCATAGACTCAGGCGTGGGAATGTTGGAGACGTCTCAAGAATCTGAGACTGTCCATAGCTTCGTCCAGCTACCAGGTCAACTCACGGCGCATAGCCAATGTGTCATACTCAGTTCCGTTAAACATAGCCTTCAGTTGAACGTGCTGTCTAAATTGGTAGCAATATGGTCGCAAGGACTTTTCATTGCGGTAATCAAGTGATCCAGGAAAATGTTGCAATGGGATGGAAGGAGAAATAGAATGGCTGTTGCACTCTGGCCTCACGTGGCCAGCAAATGAGTAAAATATGTTATACGGTAGACGACAGTGCTTTTGTCCGCGCTTGTTTTGTGGCCACGAGTCCTGGTCCCTGAGACAGACTAACAAATTAACTTCTACACCCATGCGTGCGGACCAGTGGCGGATCCAAGGGGGCTAGGGTGCATGGGTGGAGATCCCGGGGCGTTGGGGTGGTCAGAATCCCCCTCCCTGGACTTTGGGTCTCTCATAAACGTTGTATAGAGTTTGTATTGCCGTGCTAGCTCGTCCATCCAGGACCCCCTCGGGTCGAGAAGAGATCTCCAGCCTTGCTAGGGGGAGCGAAATGTCAGAGTGCCTATAGATAATGCATTGCCGGAGTCCTGAATATTCTGCCTCGATGCGTCGCACAACCTTGCTGCAGACTGGGCGAGCAGATCCATAAAATTGTTTGTGAATGAGCGGGGTCAATTACTCAGTTTTGCAAGGACAGTTGAGTCATAAATCGGTCAACAGTGATTGGCCCGGTTGCAGTCGCTTGCACTCGATTGGTTATGGCTTTGTGGGAGCTGGGTCGGTAGTGTCAGCAAAGGTCAAGCTCAATGACATTGTTAGACCGGAAGAGGATAGACGGTTCCCGTTCAAAAAGAACCTGGACCATTCTCTTTCTGGATCCATTTGAGAGGCCTGGGCCAGGGAAATAATTGAAAGGCAACGTTGCGAAAAATATTTATTTGCAGCATTCCTATTGCCGTTCAAGTTTCCAATTAACACTTTGGCGATGCTTTGTCTTAAGTAGTTACCTTCTATATTAATTACATGTTTTCAATACCTACTGCCCGATAACAGATAACAGGAATCAAATTCCAGTTCCCTGTCTAGTTAAAATGTGAGAAAATATTTCACCGCGTGACGGTTTTATTTTTGCTTTCGACTGGCTTGCCCTCCCTGGCCTACCGGCTACATCCGCCACTGGGCTTAGTATGTTTCTTCCATAATAAAAGACGTCCATTCTCCGTACATTGAAACTTCAAATAAAGTTTACACCAGATGAAGCTGCACCAAGTATAATAAAGTTGGCCTCGTATACCAAGGCAAGTGTGAGAAGCCGGCCGTGCTGCCAGCACAGTTGAAGGTACGGGGGGGGCAGCAGTTGCCGGTGTGCACCTGGTCTCGGCTCCTGTTCTGGGTGCCGGTCTGAGACGCCATCTCTCGTCCTCAGAGCTGGGCTGGTCGCAGCCGTGCGACGTCTGGAGCCTGGGCTGCATCCTGTTCGAGCTGTACCTGGGGGTGACGCTCTTCCAGACGCACGACAACAGAGAACACCTGGCTATGATGGAGCGCATCCTCGGCCCACTGCCCTACAGGTTAGTAAAGCCCTCCGTAATGCTGTCCTACAGGTCAGAACAGCCCTCCGTAATGCTGTCGTACAGGTCGGAACAGCCCTCCGTACTCCTTCCCTACAGGTCAGAACAGCCCCCGTACTCCTTCCCTACAGGTCAGAGCAGCCCTCCGTACTTCCTACAGGTCAGAACAGCCCTCCGTACTCCTCCCTACAGGTCAGAGCAGCCCTCCGTACTCCTGCCCTACAGGTCAGAACAGCCCTCCGTACTGATACCTACAGGTCAGAACAGCCCTCCGTACTGATACCTACAGGTCAGAACAGCCCTCCGTACTCCTGCCCTACAGGTCAGAACAGCCCTCCGTACTCCTGCCCTACAGGTCAGAACAGCCCTCCGTACTCCTGCCCTACAGGTCAGAACAGCCCTCCGTACTCCTGCCCTACAGGTCAGAACAGCCCTCCGTACTGCCTACAGGTCAGAACAGCCCTCCGTATCCTGCCCTACAGGTCAGAACAGCCCTCCGTACTCCTGCCCTACAGGTCAGAACAGCCCTCCGTACTCCTGCCCTACAGGTCAGAACAGCCCTCCGTACTCCCTGCCCTACAGGTCAGAACAGCCCTCCGTACTCCTGCCCTACAGGTCAGAACAGCCCTCCGTACTCCTGCCCTACAGGTCGGTGCAACCACATCAGTAAAACACTCCCGCGTTCCTAACCCCAATGCCAGACAACAGAGGTCCATGCAGCACTGCCCAGCGCAGGAAAACTCAAACGCACCGCCGCTGCAGCCGACGCGCTGGCTCAAGGACAGCAGAACAGACACAAAACAGCTACAGGCAGGCCGAACAGATGTATGCACCGAGAATGGCTGCTGAGAGACGTCAGAAACCGCAAACTCACGCCAATGTTGATCGATTTAGGTGTAATTATGTGTCTTACCTTATGTATCTGCCACATCACTGAGCGGTGATGAGGCAGATATGAAATAAATATGAAGATCTGTCACATGAATGTATACTGATAACATTTAGCTGTGTTATAAGCGGACTGCCCTCGGTAGATAGCAGCGTCCGATTTTCATCTCGTTGACAGGTCAGATGTCACCAAGTGTTTCGCTTGTTAACTTATGACAAGCTGTGTTTTTTTCGCAGGATGAGCCAAAAGTCCAAGACTAAGTACTTCTACCGAGGCCGGTTAGACTGGGACGAAAAGACTCCGGCCGCCCGCTATGTGCGCGAAAACTGCAAACCCTTGAGGGTAAGCTTGTTATAAATCGGTCACAAAAGACACATTGCACAGTGTGGATACTCTAAATATTTGTCTTTGTCTGAGCTTACAACGAGGTCAGAATTTTACATAGTTATTACGTCTGAGGAATTATGGTGCAAGGCTGCTTGTTCCGTCCGAGCCCCGTTGGTGTAATATTGTTTGCTAATGAACACTGGAAGTTCATCTCGAGCCCGTGTTATCCAGTCCTCGCCTATTTTAAAGCGCGGTGGAAGTAAACGCCCTGCGTAAACATGTATCAGGTGAGGGTAGTAATTTTACTGTACATCCAAACTGTGCATTGCATGCAGAGCGCGGTTACCTGCGCTGGCTAGCTAGTACGTGCCAGAACTGGGGCGTTACTGGTTACACCAGCCGTAATACGCCTCCGTCTCGAGTTGGCGTGGGACTGGGCCGCCGGCCAGCTCTGATCTCACCCAACGATAGCCGCAGACACGCCACCACGTGTCCATCGTAAAGGCTGCTGCACGACGGCAAAAATAGCAAACCCATAATTCTGCGAGGCGGCGGCGGGATGTAGTGAAGTCTCGCTGTATACAGCAAGCAACCTGCCTCAAAATAATCCCAGAAAGAAAAGCTTGATGTTGACATCTAAGAGCGCGGGTCGAGCAAAAATCGGCGAACACCGTCATTACACGTGCTGCTTTGCACGAAAGGAGAGATAAGTCTGAGGGAGCGTGAATTACCACACAGGACAACGAGCCTGAACAGGCGATGGGAGTGGGAAACGGGCCCATACGACGGAGGTGTTGTTTTACTTTGGCTGGTGCTAACTGGAGCAGGCATAATCACTGCAGATCTCACTCGTGGTTGACTCACAGCCAAGTTCAGATGTTCAACTTTAGGTCTCATTTAGCTCGAGACACGGTTCGACCTGACCTAGCGTTCCCGGCAGCGTTCTGGCCTGACTTGAAGTATTCGACTGTAGCTTGACCTGACCTGGCGTACCGGGCAGCTTTCTAACCTGACCTGAGGTGTCTGGCATAGTCTGACCTGGTGTGCGGAGCAGCTTTCTAGCCTGACCTGACGTGCATAGCCTAATCCGGCCTCGGCGTACCCGGCCTGACCTTACCTGAAGTGCCATGTAATTACCTGACCTGAACTGACGTGCCTGACAATGGTCTGACCTGACGTGACGTGTCCGGCAATGGCCTGACCTGACCTGACCTGTCGAGTCCAGGAATGGCCTGACCTGACCTGACGTACCCGGCCTGAATTGATCTGACGTGCCCGGCCTGACCTGACCTGACGTGCCCGCCCTGACCTGGCGTGTCCGGCAGCGGTACATGCAGGGCACGGAGCCGGAGCACGTGCAGCTGTTTGATCTCATCCAGAGGATGCTGGAGTACGAGCCCAGTCAGCGCATCACGCTGAGGGAGGCCAGCAGGTGAGCTGACGGGGCGCTTCTAGTACAGCCTTCTCCTGCGCGTATGGTGGTGTGAGATGTCGACGGAGATTGGACAGTTATGTTTGTAGGCTTATAGTTTATCACATCCTCACTAGTGCCGGAATCAGCATTAAGTAACGTCACATGAAGCTCTTGGTTTGAATTCTGTCAATAATGAAGGGAAATTGGAACCTATATTGATGAATATATCGATGTCCACGGAGGCCCTTGTGCTGGATCCCGACATTTATTGCAACTGCATTCCAGTTAGGACTGGAGCCCGATTTCTCATGAGCGCCACCTGCGTCTTTGTCTGCAGGCATCCGTTCTTTGCCAAACTGGAGGACAGCCGGAGACTGAACGGTTACTGAGCCGGCCGTACAGCGTGGAACAGTCCCAGTCGGCGGGCGAGAACGCGCCCCGTCGTCAGCCTTACACTTGAACCTGCGCGCCAAACGCCTCAGGGCAAACCGCCCGGAGGCGAGGCGAGACCTCGCATGTGACGTCGTCGCACGTGCAGTGACGGTTCCGCCGACTGATGGTCGGCAGCATGATGAGATTGTGATAACTGACGGTGTTTTCTGACGTGCTGTGAGGTTTGAGCGCCGTTGGGGCCGGTGGGAAGCAGAGATGACTGCCCCAGTGTGGTTCTGCATTGCTG